>VWZE01006294.1:102429-115152 GCA_013396675.1 Eubucco bourcierii | reverse complement strand
AAAAAAAAAAAAAAAAAAAAGACTCCTATTGTCAAACATAATAAAGGTATTTAACATTACTGCTACCTTTGCCCAAAGTATTTTCTTGTCTCATAACCAGTAGCTGCAGTAACTACTGAGAGACTGTTTGAGCAGCAAGATTGGCAAGGCTGCCAATCTTTTTGTTTGAAATAGTGTCTTAATTTAAAAGGCAGCTCTTGAGATCAAAAGGTCTCACTGAATTAAGTCTTCAAACTCAACCTTGGTTTCAAATAAACATTTATTAGATGGGATTCTCTCCTCAGAGATCTCTCAAAAGAATTTTTACTTATTCATGGGTAAAATCACCTCTGGCTGAACTTACCATATGAAGAGACAATGATCTTGTGAGATGGATTAGGAACTGGTAACACAATAGAGTGTGAAGACTGGTGATCAATGGCACCAAGTTCAGGTGGAAACTTGTAAATAGTGGAGTCTCCCAGAGATCAGTGTTGGGTTCAGTCCATTTCAACATCTTTATCAATTACATTGATGAGGGGACAGAGTCTGCTCAGCAATTTTGCTGACAATACAAAGCTGGGAGGCTTGGCTGAAATACCTGGAGGCTGTGTGGCCATTCAGCAAGACCTGGACAGACTGGTGAGCTGGGAAAAGAGGGACCTAACGAGGTCCAACAAGGGTAAGTGCAGAGTCCTGCATCTGGGAAAGAATACTAAACTGCACCAGTACAGCTTAGGAAGTGATCTGCTAGAGAGCAGACCTGTGGAGAAGGACCTGGGAGTCCTGGTGGACAAGTTGTCCATGGGACAGCAATGTGCCCTTGCGGCCAAGAAGGCCAATGGGATCCCACAATGCATTAAGAAGACTGTGGCAAGCAGATCAAGGGAGGTTCTCCTCCTCCTCTACTCTGACCCGGTGAAGCCCCACCTGGAATATCGCATCCAGTTCTGGGCTCCTCAGTTCAAGAAAGGATTTGGTGAAAAAGTTTTTCATCTATTTAGCATTTGGTACTCAGGAACAGATTGACAATATAGGAACATGGATGTTTAGGTACCTTGCTTTTATATCATCTACCTCTCTTTCATGCTACTTGAAGAAGTTTTGTTTCATCCTGGTTAAGATTTACACCGAACAAACAGGACACTTGGTCTCTGCATGACTTTTGGTCTCATAAACAACTCACTCCAACTGACCCACTGCTGCTCAGAATGAAATTGATAGTCAAGGAGAATTGGGCATACTGTATGAAATTTAAAACCTCTGAGTTCTTTGTTGTTTTCATTTTCCTTTGAAGTGATGTGAAAAATCCCTTGTGCCTGGGGAAGTTAAAACAATTGTGTTTAAGATTAGGATAGGAGCAGACTTGCCTGGATACAAGTCATAACTAAAGGGGATATATTTACACTTGTCTAGCTAAAATGATGTCCTTTTGTGTGGTGTCTTTGAACTATCTGACTTCGATTGCTAATGTTACTGATTGACACTGGCAATTTTTGCAAGAGAAACTGACTGTCTTTTCCAAGTTTTTAGGGTAGACTTGGCAAAGATAGGGAAAGGAATTACAAAAGGTCATAGAAGACAGCACCATTTTTTCACACATGTATCAGTGTCATTGTGTTCCCCCCACCCCACCCCAGAAAAAGTTGCCATTTGATGGGACAATGGCTTTTGTTTTACAACTCTTGGGGTAGAGATTCTTGCATATCATTGGTGTGCTGGCACAATAGTAGATACCCTCAAGCTTTATGATTATTTAGCACCATGGGGACTATTAACTGCTGGTAAGACTGCAGTTTGAGATATTGGATTTCAATAACAGTTGCAGCCTTGGCCTTTAATCTAATTTCCAGTGTGCTGTTTTATTTCTGTCTCATCCAGCATGGTGTCAGCAATGCAGAATCAGGCCCTTCAAATTTGCTTACCGACTGCTAATAAAACTCAACGAAGAAATCATGCTTTGAAGTCAGTATTTACCAAAGGACACAGCAAGATTTTGCCTACTGAGGGACATTTTGGAAATGTTTAATAGTTTGATTTCTTGCAATCTCAATACTATTCTCATTTTAAATGTGTCAAATGAATTAGTGCATTTCAGAAAGGAATAGAAAAGCAACATATAGACTTGTGGCCTTTGTACCTTTATAAAAAACTAGATATAGTTAAATTTTTGTTGTTGTTTGGTTTTTGGTGGTTCTGTTTGTTGTGGTTTTGTTTTTCTTTAGTTTTTTGGGTTTAAGACATGCTTTAAGAAAAGCATGTCTAAGTGCTCAAGGAATCTATTTTATTTGTTTGGGCATCTTTTGTTGTATGAATTCAAGATCCATACAATATAGAAGAATTTTTGCTAATGGGCAAGAGAGTGGCAATGTTACATGAAGCAGGAGACCAGCTCTCTAAAAACTGAGAAAAAAATGTGGATTTACACACTGGATAAGGAATTGGCTGGATGGTCACATGCATAGAGTGGTGAACAATGGCACAATGTCCACCTGGAAACCAGTGACAAGTGGTGTGCCTCAGGGGTCAGTGCTGGCACCAGTGCTGTGTAACATCTTTGTCAGTGACCTGGACAGAGGAATGGAGTGCACCCTCGGCAAGTTTGCAGATGGCACCAAGCTGTGTGGCACAGTCGACTTGCTAGAGGGCAGGGATCCATCCAGAGGGACCTGGACAGGCTGCAGAGGTGTGCCCAGGCCAACCTCATGACATTCAATAAGGCCAAATGTAAGGTGCTGCACCTGGGTAGGCACAATCCCAAGCACAACTCCAGGCTGGGTGGGGAATGGCTGAGAGCAGCCCTGAGGAAAAGGACCTGGGGGTCTGAGGTGCTGAAAAGCTCAACAGGAGCCTGCAGTGTGAGTGCAGCCCAGATAGCAGCTGTGTGCTGGGCTGTAGCAAGAGCAGTGTGGGCTGCAGGGCAAGAGAGGGCATTCTGCCCCTTTGCTCTGCTCTCCTCAGACCCCACCTGGAGTCCTGTGTGCAGTTCTGGAGCCCCCAGCACAGGAAGGACATGGAAGTGTTGGAGCGGGTCCAGAGGAAGGCCACAAAGATGCTCAGAGGGCTGCAGCAGCTGTGCTGTGAGGACAGACTGAGAGAGCTGGGGCTCTGCAGCCTGGAGAAGAGAAGGCTTCCAGGAGACCTTAGAGTAGCCTTCCAGTATCTGAAGGGTGCCTAAAGGAAGGCTGGGGAGGGACTATTGACAAGGTCTTGCAATGCCAGGACAAGGGCAATGGGTTTGAACTGGCAGAGGGGAGACTGAAACTGGATGTTAGGAGGAAGTTCATTCCAGTGAGGGTGGTGAGACACTGGCACAGGTTGCCCAGGGGGGTTGTGTTCAAGGCCAGAATGGATGAGGCCTTGAGTGACCTGTAGTGGGAGTTGTCCCTGCCTATGGCAGGGGGTTGGAACTAGATGATCCTTGAGGTCCCTTCCAACCTTACCATTCTATGATTCTATGATTATACACCCAAAAAGTTCTTCATTAAAGAATTCTGCCACACTGAAACTTTCCAGGGAAGGAGGAATCTACACCACACTGGGATTTTGGTGAAATGAAAGAGAAGGGAAAAAGACACAACAAACTGAAAGAGAAGTTACGTCCTTCATATGTCTTAGCTGACTTTATATTTTAGAGGACACAATGGTAATGGAAGTCCATTTCCTTTTTCCCAGTAGCTGCTGATACTAAATATAAAACTGGAGGACTGCTTTGAGTTCATTTTCAGTACTGACCAAAATCCTAGCTTAATGAACACCTCAGATAAAATATGTGATCACTAAAGTATCAGCACTCTTGTTCAGAGACGGTGTTTGAGATCAGCATTTCATCTCTGAAATCACAGAGGTCTCTAACAAATTCATAGAAAATTATTCACTTCTCCCAGAATTCTGAAGCTTAACAGAAGCCATCTGCCTTTCCTTTTCTAGTCTTCACTACAGATCTTTGCAAGATCTGAGCACTGGAACCAGCTACCCAGGGAGGTTGTGGAGTCTCCCTCTCCAGAGATATTCAAGAACTGTCTGGATGCATTCCTGTGTGATCTGCTCTGGGTGATCTTGCTCTGGCAGGGGGGCTGGACCAGATGAGCTTTTGAGATCCCTTCCAGCCCCTGACATTCTATGATTCTATGATTCTAAGTCTTCAGACCTCATAAATAGTGAAGCAAAAGAAACAACAAAATATTAACTGTGCTTAGAATTCTACATCTTCTTGAATAGCTTTGTATAGTTCAGATTTGAGAAAATAAGTTGGATTTTAAATTCAGACATCAAACTCTGTGGTGGACAACCTGAATCTTTCTAAGAGACTTAAAGAAGTTTGGAATGAAATTTCTGCATGTATTAATATTTTGACAGATTTTTTCATTTCTTCAGCACTTTCTGTAAGATGCCCAGAGAAAACAAACTTTTCTGCCCCTTGTAAAACACATTATAAACATCCAAAGAAGAAAGATATGCCATTTCACCATCAGAACCATAGAGTAACTTATGTTGGAAAGGAAACCTGTGGGCTGTCTAGTCCAGACACCTACTTAAACAGATCTAAGTCTGTCAAGTCGTACACAGTCAAGTTCAGCTCAGTTTTAAATACCCCAAAGAATGAAGATCCTCTTTGAGTGACCTCTTCCAGTATTTGACCAACATAACAGGCTAGAAAGGGTACAGAGAAGGACCACAAGAACAATCAAAGGACTGGAAGATCTATCAGATGAAGGGAGGCTAAGAGAACGGGGTTTATTCAGCCTTGAGAAGGGAAGGCTTAGGGGAGACCTCATAACCATAACCACATAAAGGATGGCTATCATGAAGAGGGAGAATCCCTTTTTACAAAGAGTCACATGGTAAAGGCAAGTGACAATGGATACAAGTTGCTTCTGAGGAGATTTGGACTGCATACTAGAAAAAAACAATTTCACCATTCAAGCTATTAGACATTGCAAGCAACTCCCAAATGATGCAGTGGATCCCCCTACTTTAGACAGTTCCAAGACCCAGCTAGACAGAGTGCTGGGCCATCTCATTTAAACTATATCCTTACCCTGAAAGGCTGGACTAGATGATTCTTGAGTCTCTTTCAGCCTGATATTCTAAGAATCTATGAACGAATTTCCCATGCTGCACTTTGCATCTGTTACCTTCTTTCCTATCATTGTGCAACTCCAACTGCAGTTTATTTCTGTCTTCTCTGTATTGTCTGATAGGGTTGCTATAGACAGTAGTAAGGTCTCCTCTTTTTATGGCTGAACAGGCCCAGCTCGTTCAGGTTTTCCTTGTCCATTATGTTCTCTAGCCCCATGACCAACATAGTGGTCTCCCTGGGACTGCCTCCAGTATGTTAATACCTTTCCTGTACGAGGGAGCCCAAAACTAGACACACTACTGCAGATGAAGTCTCACAAGTGCTAAAGAAAATATTTATAAATAAGTGCTGGTGGTAAGAAGAGTACAGGAATCTACACCAAAGGCTTTGCTAAAGTTAAAGCACACAACTTGCATAGCCATTCTCTTGTCCCCAGCTCCAGTCTCCTTGCCACAGGAAGTAACTGATACTACTTTGTTACAATTCAAAGCCAAAACCCCCCAAAAAACCCAAAAAACCACCAATAAACAAAACCCCAAACCCTAACCATTCTTCTGTTTATTGTTTTTCTGTGTCCTGCCCTACTATGCATAGATAAATGCTCTTAGAAATACTCTGTAGTTTCACTCCTATATGAACTTACCAATATATTATTTCCACCATCACATTATTACCAACAGAAAAAAGCCGTTCAAAAGTGGCAAGACATAAGGACAAATATTGGTAGTTGCCTTGCCAGCAATTTTTTTCTGCTGACTTCTGCTGGCCCACTCAAACACTACAAGTTTAGTCGGAGAGGAATAGGGCCAGTTGCCTTGGTTCACTCAAAGGGGAAAGAGGAATTACAGAGAGAACAAAAATAAGAAAAACTTCCCCTGACAGCACTGCATAAAATGTTCTAGAGGAAACAGTTGCTTCATCCCTTCCCAATCTCTCACCGGTTATTACACTAAAATGCACCCCAGACAATCACTATCATAATGAGGTTAACGGATATGATAAATTCAGCAGAACTGTTCTTTGGTTTTGATTGACTTTGTGGCTGTGATCTCATCCTTCCTACACTTTATGACCAACAAATATTTTTAGGGCTAATCTGAATATTTGTTGACACATTTAAAGCTTTCGTGAAATTCTTGAATGAAAATTGCGGCAATAAAAAGTAATATTATTTTGAAAACACCTTAGAGGAGGAGTTCCTTCTTTTTCTAGGACACCCCTCTGGTGAAGAGGCATGCTGCTACATCAGATCACCAGAGAAGAAAAGATTGTGCACGAGCACAGAAGATCCTGTGTACATTTTGCAGAGCCAGAGGGAAATTACTGTTGTTTGGCCCACACAGACACAGTATCAAGAAAAAAAAAAAAATTAAAACACACTTCTAATGCTGCAAGGTGGAAAAAGAGTGGTATAAACAGCTGACACTATTCAGTGCATGATATTTCACTCATTCCAAATTGTCACTGTCCCTTTTAAGAGCCATAAAAATCTTAACAGTTGTGCTGCTGTAGGGCTTACACTTAATTGTTGCATAAAACAAGTGGGAGTAAGTGTAATGCAAGAGGTGCTCCTGCCCTCAAGTTCCTTTAGGCACTAAATTGGAATTCTCCAAAATAGAGCATGGACCAGAACTACCATTTTCTGCACACCAGGGGAATAATAATTTTCCACACAAACAAAAGCAAATGTGGGTGGGTTTTTTTTTTATTTGTTCATGATTGGTTGTTTTTGTTGGTTTTGTTTGTTTGGGCTTTTTTGCTTGGTTGGTTTGGTTTGTTTTTTCTTTCTTTTTTTTTTTTTTTCCTTTTTTTCCCCACCAGGGTATGAGGATATTCTTTTATTGAATAAATTCTGGAAATATAGAAATCAAAGCAAACATGAACAGTGTCTTTCTCTCTCTTTTTTCTTTTTTTCTGCACCCTTACTCCTAATTTCCACCTATACTCGACCTGTACACTAACAACAGCGAGCACAGTGATCAATGTAAGCTGAAGGAATCTTCTGCACCAAGAACTGAAGATCTGGGAACATTCCTAATGAAGTTCTAGGCTAGTGGCAGGATAGTATAAATTCATTGTTGGCACAGCACATCAGTGTTTTAGAACAATCTCTCTAAGATTTGGATTTTTATTTTTTTTAGAAAAAAATAGCATGAAAGTGTATATGGAAAGGGGCTGAGGAAAAATAAGTGCAGAGGAAATCTGAAACAGATGGACAGTTACTCAAACTTCCAATCTTCCATTCTCAGTTTTAGGGAATGGGTAGGTGCTGTAGCCTGACTCATTCCCACCCATCCTGCCTTCGGCATGGTTGCTTTCGTTCTCTATCATGTTTTTTCCTTATCATCATTTTTCCTTCCCTATTATCTTTTCTCTTCTTCACTAACTCTAGTCCTTTCCCTTTATCAATTGTCAACAGCTAAACAGAATCTCTGTCACACCATGGAGGAGGGCTGTGCTCAGAGAGGGCCACACTGCTCTGTGGAGAGCAGGGGCAGAAAGGGGAAGCCTATGAGAACCACATCATTCCTGTCACTTTTAAACCATTTAGCAGTATTTTAAAATAAATGGGCAAGGGAGAGAATTCTTTAAAACTGCCCTTTCACTCAAGATTCCCTGGTTATCAAGCACGAAGCACATATTACTGTAATTGGTAAAGCTTCTTTCAATCATTGGCACTTTTTTATTTCATGGAAGTAAGGCTGTGACATTAGTCTCATGCATGTATATCCAACCAGGGCTGGAAGGCTGCCAGGATGCAGGCACTTTCAGAAGTGTAACTAAAGACAGTATTAGCCTCACAGCAATTTTCAAGTTTTAAATGCCAAAATTGAATTGCACAACTTAAATACAAAAAGACTAACCTTTTTCTACAATATTTTTTATTTAAATAATTGTCACTTTCAGCAGAGGAACAGATTTTGAATGTATATTTTAAAAAAAAAATAAAAAGGGAAAAAAAACCCCAACAAACCCAAACCAAAACACAAACCAGACCAACAAAACAACCAAAAAACCCAAACAAAAAACCCATATTTTTTTTTTCCCCAAACTTATCATTGCTAAGTAAAGATAGGACCATCTGCCCACTTATACCAGCTGGGTGTCTGGCCATGAAAGTCTGATATTTCACACTAAATTGAGCAGTTATCAACGGCTTATTATTTATTTATTTACTTATTTACTTAAAAAAAACCCAAAACATTTATCTGCAGTCAATTAATTTGTATAGCCTGCAATCCCATGTTTTTCCCTTGTTACAGCCTTACACACCTGAAGAGTCTGGTTTCTGTGTTGGCTTTCAATTCAAAGCCTAATGAAGTCCTACCACTTCCAGCAAAACTCTAAGCAATTGCTACCCTGGGAATAAGACTGTAGTTTTCCAAACAACACAAATGTTCATTTATTAAAACAATAGTATCAACTGCAATTTGAGTGCTTAATTTATGTATCATATTTAAGTGGCTAATCAGAAGTAATAACTTATTATTAAATACAAATGGTTTCTTATTTACATAAATAAGGTTTCTCTTAACTTCTCCAGACAGTTTTGGCTTCCTTGATAGCCATCACAGACTGTAATGGCAACCACAATATCTTCGCTGGTCTTGCCAGCCTAAGTGAAAATAAATCTGATCTCTATTTTTAAATTGCAGTTCAACATTGCTGAAGTACACAAGACTGATTTGAAAATTTGGATTTTATTCCAATTTTCTCTCAGCCCTTCCTACACAGCTTGGCATTTCGGATCTTAGTTCCACTGTCAAGTTCACTGATTGCAATTTGATGTCATTGCTGCTGTTCTTCAGCATGTTGGTGTCACAGTCACTGGAATTGTAAAAACTGAAGATTTCATCCCTTGCCAATGCAGAATTGCTATTTATTTAGTTTGGGGTCTATTTTATTTCTGACTCATTTGGGGACTTTATTCAATACACTAAGGGTTTGCCTAAACAGGGACACTCAGGAAAGTTAATCCAAAGTAATTAAAACAGTGAATTTAAAGTGGATTAGTTAAACCACATTAAACCCCAGTCCACACTGGGGTTTAATGTGGTTTAACTAATCCACTTTAAATTCATACCTTTAGTTAATTTGGATTAATTTTCCTGAGTGTCTCTGTTTAGACAAGCCCTAAAGCCCCAATCCTGTAAACAATTTATGCACACGAGTATTTGTATGTGGTGCACTTAATTAGCCTTGATTCAAGAAGGCACTTAAGCTTGGTCGAAATCAATGAAACTTAAGTGTCAATATTTTGCCTGGATTGGGACCAAAGGTACCACATGCAAAAACCTTGCCCTGGACACACATTCGTAGGAATCTCTGTGTAGTTTTTGAATACTCTTAGAACTTTTTCTGATAGCCAGTTTATTTTCTTTTTGCCCTTCTGAAGCAAGCCAGTTTCTTCACCTCTCTGGACACAGCTGTAAGAGCTATAAGATAGAACTCTGTGTTTCCAGATCAGGAGGCTGGTTTGTCTACACATTTCACAGGAAGTCCCACCTGTGGCAAATTTTATTTGAGCTGATTTGGATTGCAAAGTTCTTTTTATTCTTTCCAATAGCAGTTCATCAGTCTTTATTCATCTTGCTCGCTCCACTTTGCTTGATTCCTTTAAAAATTACAGGAATGCATTAAGCAGTGGACCTCTGTCAAACTTAAGTGATGAATTCAATCATTTTGAACACAAACATCAGGATGTTAAGTTATGTATTTTGCTATGAAAGCATAAGAAGTTTGGTTTTCTACTGGAAAACACTGTACTTGCATTAGGTATTTGGGAAGTGTAAATAACAACAGGAAAATTATACTGAATCCTATCATTTGACATTTAAATTCACTGAACATTTACCTTAACTCCACTAAACTTAAGACTTTTCAACTTATTTAAGAACTGTTTCAGATAAATCCTGAGTGCCCATGGCCAAGTCCTATTGCAATTCAGAAGCAAAACTGTTTAGTTTATTGGTGTTTCAAAATTTTTTTTCCACAAGAAGGCTTAGATGGAGAATGAAAAGGACAGAACCTTACGATTCTTTTTCATATGATTGGTAAATATTTTAAAATAATGTACTAAAGCAGAACTTGTGAGTATTTACTGCAAGCTGGCAACAGTGTCAAAGAGATGTTACTGGAAGAAAATTCCTCAAGTTTAAAATCAATACAACTTTTTTCTTAATGAGTGTGTATAGAATACACCTCATTATAGGGTCTAGAAACGCTAGATGCACTCTACAAGTATTTCTCAGTTTCTCTGTGGGAATACAGTTGATAGAGCAGTGGAGCTGCTTTTCACTCATGGGAGATTGTTGAAGTCATTACAATTTTCCTGAGATTTCTTTTTTAATTCCACATTCACAGTATCACAGTATCACCAAGGTTGGAAGAGACCTTAAAGATCATCAAGTCCAAGCCATCACCACAGACCTCAAGACCAGACCATGGCACCAAGTGCCACGTCCAAACCCTCCTTGAACACCTCCAGGGATGGTGGACTCCACCACCTCCCTGGGCAGCCCATTCCAGCAGTCAATGACTCTCTCAGGCAACAACTTTCTCCTCACCTCCAGCCTAAACTTCCCCTGGCACAGCTTGAGACTGTGTCCTCTTGTTCTGGTGCTGCTTACCTGAGAGAAGAAAGCAACCTCCCCCTGGCTACAACCACCCTTCAGGTAGCTGTAGACAGCAAGAAGGTCTCCCCTGAGCCTCCTCTTCTCCAGGCTAACCAACCCCAGCTCCCTCAGCCTCTCTCCATAGGGCTGTGCTCCAGGCCTCTCCCCAGCCTCGTTGCCCTTCTCTGAACANTCAGCACCCCCAGATCCCTTTCTGTTTGGCTGCTCTCCAGCCACTCCCACCCCAGCCTGTAGCTCTTCATGGGGTTGTTGTGGCCAAAGTGCAGCACTCAGCACTTGGATTTGTTGGGCTCCATCCCCTTGGACTCTGCCCATCTGTGCAGGTGGTCGAGGTCCCGCTGCAGAGCCCTTCTGCCCTCCAACCCAGCGACATCAGTCCCCAGCTTGGTGTCAGCTGCAAATCTGCTGGTGACTGACTCGATGCCCTCATCCAGATCATCAATGAAGATGTTAAAGAGGATGGGACCCAGCACTGATCCCTGGGGGACACCACTAGTGACTGGCCTCCAGCTGGATGTGACACCATTCACCACCACCCTCTGGGCTACTTTTCTAGATTCCAGAGCAATTCAAAGTACTCTCTCAATTAAAAAAAAAAATTAAAAATCTAATGTGTATGTATATTTATGTGTGTATGTATATTTGTATATGCATACACATATATGCATTCCATATATAATTCACACAAATACATACAAAAAATCTGTTTGTGTACATGAGTTGAAAGACAAAAAGGCAATATTTTTTACTTTATATTGTATCAAACTGGTAATTCTATACTACACTTTTTCAAAACAGATGAAATTTACTCAGTATTTTCCACTCATTTTCTTGCTCTTATATTGGCTTCTAACATCACAGATCTGTAAGGAAAGTATGCCTTATTTTTTAGCTATGGATACCATTTACATTTGACATGTTAAGAACTTGTATAAAACTTAGGTAAAGTATTTAAATGAACAATGTAACTTTTCTCAATTCTAGTGAAGAGCCTAGTAAATTCAAAAGTGTTTCCAACCCTACCAATACTTCAGTCAACACCTAATACAAAAACGATTTCATTTTTCACCTATACCATTGTACTTTACTTGTGACTTTGCAGTAGGATGCATTGTCAGCATAAACTGAGATGTCCTAAGCAGTTTGCTCCTAACTCCCTCCATAACCTTGCAAATACAGAAATTAGTAATATCTGGAAATCAGTTTTGAATTTGTTGTTGTGTAAGTAAAAGGGATTCATCTCCTTATAAAGTTTTAATTTTGGGGTGGAACCTCTATTCACGCTTAAATTGGCATTTTAAGTGTTACAATGAGTCTAACAACTGATTGACAATGAAAGAAGAATAAACTACTTTTGGCAGATTCTGCTGTTGTTTTTCCTGCTGGCTTTTCTCCTAGCGTTTACTTTCCATTGGAAAATTTTCATACTGAGAATACCGAGGGCCAAATCTTTTAAGACATCCCCCTAAGTACACACACAATTAGATACACTATGCTCATATAATTACTGCAACTCACAATTGCCTGACTTGAGTACGCTGTGGAAGCATGTGCCAAAGACAGGTGCATACTGCTCTTTTTTTTTTTTTTTATAACAGTAGCACAAGTCTACAGGTTTATAGATAAA
Source organism: Eubucco bourcierii (assembly GCA_013396675.1). Lineage (NCBI taxonomy): Eukaryota > Metazoa > Chordata > Aves > Piciformes > Ramphastidae > Eubucco > Eubucco bourcierii. The sequence goes on along the minus strand of VWZE01006294.1, from coordinate 102,827 downwards.
AGGTTTTGATTCACTAAAATTTGCACTTAGTAAATCTTGTCTATATATCTGTGTCTTCAACATGTAATGCATTGCACTTAGCAAACCCTGTCTAGTTATCTATATCTTCAACACGTAATGCATTGTAACTCTTCACACTGCCACTTCATCTCTCAAGCAAATGCTGCTTCTGCATGTGATCTTTGCTAAAAATCCATTTCCATGTATGTATAGTGGACAGGTCACTGCGATATGCACAGACTGACTGTAGATGGCTGTATGATTTCTAAATCAAGTGCCGCGCTCTGTACTGAGTGAAATTATCATTTCAGCACTGAGCTGTTTGGAGTGTTTGAAACATGGAATTACTAGGCAAGAATGATATGCTTGACTGCTTGTTTTTTTTTTTTTTTAATATC
>VWZE01006294.1:81252-98791 GCA_013396675.1 Eubucco bourcierii | reverse complement strand
CTGGGGGGGGGGGGCGGTACCATCGTGCGTTCCCGCGTGCGGCCAGAGAGTCCTTCCCTTTCCCATCCCTTCCTTTCCTTTCCCCGGGCCTCCCTCACCTCCCCCTGCCCCGCGTCCCTCGCAGGGCTCCGGGCCGGCGCGGGGGCTTGTGTGCCTCGCAGGGAGGGAGGGAGGGAAGGAAGGAGGGAGGGAGGCGGGGTGGGAGAGAGAGAGAGAGAAAGAGAGAAAGGCTGAGCCAGATCTTCATGCCACTGCAGGCAGCAGCAGCAGCAGGTAAAAACAGCCCCAGAGCATCTGCTCCCCTTAACCCGCTTGCCCCCCTCCCCACCGGCCGCCCTGCAGTCAAAGTGCGCCGCCCCCGCCCCTGGCCTCACCCCAGCGGCGGCGACGACTGCTGATTCCGCCGCCCCCGGCCGTCAGCGGGCAGCAGTGGGGCTGGCAGGGGCGGTGAGGCCTGCGCGCACCGGGCCGCCGTCGCTTTTCGGCCTCCTCACGCCTCTTCCCGGGTGGCTATCCACGGTAGCCGGCGGCGGCCAAATGCTCGGCCTAGGGTGTGTTATGGGCAGGTGCTCCCCAGTAGCGATCTCTGGAACCAGAGCCTCGTTTCTGGGAGGTGAAAGCAGGGAGGGAGGAAGAGGCAGATTTGTCATAAGGTTTTCCCCTCAGGATTTTTTTCCTTTTTAAAAATTGTTGTTAATTTTGGCGTATGAAGAGGGAAATTAAGGTCTTAATGAGTTTGGATTTTTTTTTCCCCTTCAGGCTTTGAAAAATACTTTTTAGAAGAAGCTTGGTTTCCTTCGTCTTTTCCTGCCCTAAAGCCTTCTCTTCCTCTCTGTTGTCACCTATCTGACTCAGTCTGTACAAACTATCTAGTTTATTACCGTCAGTGGTAGATGTTTAACTGTCACACTTGTTTTTCTTTTGGATGCAGTAGTTCAGGTGGAGTACAAGTCTGGATTTCAGTGCAGGGGATGCAGTTTTGACATTTTAGCTTTTTGAGAGTTTTGCGCTCTCAGATTACTGTACTGTACCCAGCAGTAGTTTAGTTATTGCACATCCTGGAGGCTCTATGGTCTGCTTTTAAGAAATAGTTTTTCCATCTTATTAACATATCATTGTTTCAGTGCTATATACTCACGAAAGTCATAGATTTCTGAAAGAACCATGTTCCAAAATGTACTGAAACGGGACATGGAAGACATGAATGTGCTTCCAGTTCTGCCACTCTCTTCTACAGTATCCATGAACTGCTTTGCTCTACATACTTCTGCCTCCTTTACTTAAAAAGCGCTCTTCAACTTTGTTACAAAACAGTGCGTGAGAGTGTGGTTTCATTTCAGACCAGTGAAACGTCAGTAAAGATGTCATTTGTCAATTTCATTACTTGCCACACACTAAGTCAGTTATTAACTAACAATGCTCCTCTGTGAAAACAAAAGCTTTGAAAATATATTCCAAATAAATATGGACTAATTATTAGTATTGAAAATGTTTTAAGGAATCTGAGGGTTGTGAAACATACAGAGTTTGAAGGTTGTGAATCCTGGATCCCACCTATCTGAATTATCATCCAGTGTTACATTTGCAGCTTGCAAGTTGAAACACTGTAAGAGCAAAAACATTGTTTGCGGATGATAATGATTTCTGGTTTTTAAACCAGATTTTTTTCCCTCTCTCTTTTTCCGTGTATGTAAATTGACTTAACACAGTTGTGAATTGAAAGTTGCCAAACTTCATTTTTACTAACACATGACCCATGCATGACCCTAATGCTGTTACCCTTAAAGACATATGTATACCCATAATTGTAACCATTACTGACATTGTTATGATTAATGTTGTGTTGTGACCCTATCAGGTAAACACAGAATTAGACAGAGCCTACCCCAAGGAAATCATTAAGTTTTAAAAAATTTTTACTTACTTGAAATCAATAACTGAGGCAACAGCAGGTGTGTGGAGTATGAATCTAGATAATGAACTTCAGTTCGTAACAAAGTATGAGACCATAAGCAATTCTGTGTATNCCCCCCTATATTTTATGATGGTTTCATAATTTAGGTACTGCAGGTATGGTAAACTCCTGTGACTAACAACCATTTCAAAAAAAATAATAATCTTTTACATCCTTTTGTGAGTGAGATGAAGACAAGAGTCTGTTCTCCAGCTTTGTGGATGTGAAGGAAACTAAATCAGGCCTGTATAGTACCTTTGTTTATGAGTTAAAGGGATGAGATCTTTGAACATTTTACTTTACTTTCTTAGAAATCTGAGGAAAACCACAAACTGGGATTTTCACAAAGTTTTCCCATTTCTGCAGCAATATTTGCAAAGCTCATTTTCCACACACAGGCGGTTGAGATCTTTTCTTAAAATACTGTGCTGCCTGCGAGAGTGGCAGTTACCTTTGGGAAGTGTAATTGAAAATATTCCTGTCACATTTTTCCTTCTTTGCATTACAGTGTTGGTTTTACTCAAACATTGTTCTTTTCTCTTTTGTTTGCACTTGTGTCTCTTGGACTTTGGTGCTTTGTGTTAATGTGCAAGAAAAATGTGGTATGGTGGAGATGTGTTGCATGTTCTCTGCCTGCCTATGATTTATGCTAATGTGTAGATCATCTTTGCTGTCTCTGGGTTGTTGCTATTACGACTTCAGTTTTCACTGGGAAGGACTATGCAAAGAAGTGATTTACATTTTGCCCTGAAAGGAATTTTGTTGATGAAGTCTTAGGAAGTTGTGCTCCATCCTTAGGAGTTTTATCTTAAACTGTTAGGTATGCTGCTGTAATTGACAACAGCTGTTGCAGAGAATTCTGGAGAATAGACAGTTTCTAAGATAATCAGTTCCTAGTCCATTTGAGGCTTTGTTGATTAGCATGTGTTAAGAGCATTTTGGATCAGGAGCCAGTGATGTCTGCAGAGTGCAAATGTGGTACGTTACCTAAACTGTTTGTCTTAGACTTTGCACTGCTATGTAGTAAGAAAGCAGTAAGTTTTGTGTGCTTTTTCATCTAGCATAGGAAAGTGCCCAGAGCAGTTCAATCTGTAGTCTATAAAAACACGGATCTTTGGCTGAGTTGTACTCTTGGAGTAAGAGAGCTGGTAGATGTGATGGAAGGAGTTTGTTGCCTGTGTTCAGTTGTTACATTGCTGAAGCTTAAACTCTTTCTATCTGACCTGCAAAAGAAACAGCATAGTTGTCACCATTTCCAGTTTTTAAGAAGGTTATTACTATGGTCTTTGATTTACTTAAGAATGTTGTATAAGTTATCCAAATGTTTTTGATTTTTTTCCTGCACTCAGATACTTTTAAAAAAATAAGGACTTGAAAATGATGCAGAGTTTGAGATCTGTATTGGATAGCATTATAGTCTGATAATTCATCTTCATTTTATTAATGTTGAATAGAGAAAGTCACTCATGTGGGAATCTCTATGTAAGTCTTTGAGGAGAAATAGTTGACCATATGCATACTCTGAGAGTTGAGATAGGAAGCAAGTGCCACACTGGAGCATTTAGTCAAACCGCTTCCAGACTTGGAGACAAATATTCAACATTTAGCATATTTTAGATGAATAAGGTTTATGAATTACTAAACGGGATGAAAATGGGTATTTTGCCTCTGTTAATGGTTAGGTGTAGATTTCCCAAAAGCACTGAGTCATAACATGACCTGAAGTCTGGTTGGAAACTGTTTGAAAATAATAGGAAGAATCACATGTCGGTGATGTTGAACTGAACGCAGCAGAAAAGAGACAGTATGATGATATCCTGTATTCTGTTTAAAAAACCTCAACATTTTCCTTCTGTACTATTTAATTTGAGGAGTCTTTTATTCTTGTAATGGGCTGGCTAATAGTGATTTTAGGTTTATTGAAGAACATTATCACCACACTACTAATTAATCTAGCTGTGGGTATGTGAAAGATTCCTGTGCTTGCTTAAGTTCACTTGAATTTAGCATGTTGTAGTGCATTTAGAATGGGGATCAAGCCTATTGTAATGCGCGAACATTTCACCTTAAACATTGCAGCATCAGTTTTTGTCTCAATGGGTTTGTTTTCTGAACTTCTAGTTGACTAAGCTTTTTTATTTTATAAATGTATCAAGATAGTAAGAATCTACCATTTCTCTGGATGGCTTGTTTCAGTGATTCATCTTTTCCACTATTTAAAAATAAGGCATGCAATTATTGTTTGAATACATTTGAATGCATCTGTCTTTTAGTGGTTCTTGTTATCTCATCTGAATTCTCTATCATATCAGACTGCCTTAAAACTTGATTTGTCCCTTTGACACTGTTTTCACTCCTCTGCATGGTGGCAGTCCCTAGCATTTAAAGACAGATAAAGTTTTTAAAATACATAAGTTTAAAAGAGCATCAACAGATCATAGAGTTGCTGGGCTGACTACTCTAGTACTCTCGGATAAGTTTAACAAGCATGCTGATTTAAAATGTTTATCTCAATGTTTTTTTAATGTCTGATCTGGAACATCTGTTTAACAAATGAGTTGGGAAGAAAATCAATATAATGTGATACGATTATACCATTTTGGTTTTTTCCAACTAGAGAATGAAAGTGGATTTTTAATATTTTTGTTTTTTTCCTTAAGATTTTTAACACTTGTGCCACCTCTGTCTAGTTCTGGACTTCTGCTGTTGCTGAGGTAGCATTTGTTACTAACCCTTTTGGTTGTGTCATATGAGGTTGTTTTATGTTGCTCAGTTTCTACACTCTGTAACTAATTTCTGTTGATATTGATCTAGCCTTCCCTTTTCTATATTGTTGATCTTGCTGCCATTACTCCCCCTCTAGCCCCCCACCCCCTTATACTTCCTTCTACTTTTAGGAAACGTTAGGTTTTGAACAACCAGGATGAACTGTAGCCCAAATTGTTCTCTATGTTAGCTGTAGCCTGATCATAGATAAAAGCCTTCTTATGGAAATCTCAATTTCATGTTTTGCTGTCTGAGATCTTTCTTCTCAAACGATTTTGTTCATAACACTTTTCAGCTACAGAAATTTTGAAACCTCAGGACTATGAATGTGTTTGTACATCGTATGTTTACATAGATGTTGTTAATTGGAATCTGGCTATGTAATATGATCATGCTGAATAATTCATAGATTGCCCCCAGCTTTTAGTCCAGTGACTTAAATGCATTTTAGCTGTTGTAGTGGGGTAGATGATAATTTCTGTGTCAGTTATGGTGAGCATTGTTAGATAACTGTTGCTAGTAATTTTTTTAAAAACTGGTGGTTTTACTGTTGCTGCCTAAAATCCTGGGATATCATGTTTCATCATTAAAGACTTCAGTTTGACATTTTTCTTTCAGCACATTACAAATATGGGCTTACAACAAAATCCTGCAATTCTCTGGCTTGAGCTGATGGTCTGTAGCAGACCTCTGCTGTTACCACCTTCTGAGTCAACTGCCTTATTTAACCCTTAGATCCACATACAGCCAGTATCCTCTGGTTCTGAATGTCATCATGTGATGCATGTCTGAACAATGTTTCTTGTGCCTGCTTGATAATAAGTGGGATTTTTATTTAATCTCTAGCTTCTACACAAATGTACTTTTGTCCTTTTCTTTTTTCTGTTAGGAAGAAGTATAGCTGTGTGATGTGTACTGAGAATAGACTTGAATTTCAAGACCGTGTGGAACTTCATGAAAGTTTTAAAGATGTTTTCTAGAACTGTAGAAGTGCACTTTTGGCATTTCAGCTTCAGTACTGGTGTTATTGTAAGAATTGTACCTGGTATCATAAGAATTGTCATCCAGGCCATTGTTTTGTCACTTAGAATGGCGAAGAGTGGATATTTTAAAGGGAGTTAAAAAAATTCCCATCTGCCTAATAATCACCATATTGTGGAGTTCCTCAATTTTTTGTCAGTTCGTTAGGGTTCATGGTGCTGGTCTTGAGTGTCCTGCTCTCTAATAATTTTTTTTTTGTTCATGTGTAATTTTATATAGCAGTGTGTTGTCATTATCCATGGAAGTATGTAATTAAAAAAATTAATTACAGTGTTGTATTTATAATCTACCTCCCGACTGTCAGGCTCAGCAGTCTCTTCTGAATTGTCAAGAATAGCTTGAAGTGTGATAGTTACTTGAGCACCACTGATGATTGCTTCCTATCTGCTGTGCTTTGGATGTACCAAACCAAAATTTGATTTGGCAGAATGATGCCCATTTACTTACTTTAAAAAATATTATTAATCACACGTGGTGTTGATGAATGTGATTGTATTTGGATCCTGACATGTTTTATAAACACTGGGGACATGACTAGTGATTCCTGCATCCTATATGACGTGGGTATACACATTTCTTTGTTCCAACTTTTTTTCCCCTTTTGTCATTTGTGATGGTTTGGGAGTTCCCCACCCTCTCACACTTTGTAAAATCACTGAGACTAGACTCAGCAGGCTGGAAGTTAAGGACTGAAGCTCTATTTATAGATTAGTGCAATATACAAGCAGATATATACACAATAGACATGAATAGTTACAGAAATATACAAGTTAAAGGTAATACAGAAAGACAATCCCCCTCCCAGAAATCAGAGTCCCCAGGAGGGGCTCCCAACCACCCTTCCACCTTCTTTTCACCCCTCCACCTTACCCCAGGGTTTGCCTTACGAGCAAGGTGAGATTGGAGGATCGGCAAGGCGGGTTAGAAGTGCGATTAGTTAGGATAGCAGAGAGGCCAAGACCAAAACAGCTAGAGAGCCTGAGACTCTCCGTGTGTGAGTGGCTTATCTCTGTTTGTGTCCTTGTTCTTATACATCTCAGCAAGCCTATGAGTGAAGCAGACATCACCGGTGTTTTCTTTTCACAACCTATAATATAATTTTCTCCATCAAAATATTCCTATTTGCCTCAAACCAACACATCATTGTTCATAGCAAGGCAACATCTGTGTTCTGCTAACTATATTTTACTAACTGCGGTATAACACGTTGCAGAGTTTAAAACTGTTGATGTATTTTCTGGTTTTCCCCAACAAATTAACATCCAAAATTAAGATTATTTTCTTAAACTATAATTAGTTTTTATATTCTCTGCTTTTAAGGAATTTGTCAGTGTTTCCACTGACCTTCCAAATGTAAATTTGACCTTTTGTTCTTCAAAGCAGAGACTTTAAAACCTGTGATGTAGTGGTTCATGGTTATTTCCTAATCATTCTGATATCAACTGGGTTGCTGTACTGTAAATCTGAATGAGAGGATTCAGTATTAACATGGTGCTTTGATTTCTTGTACCTTCTTGGTTAAATGTTGTCTGGAGTATGCACAATTAAGATGTAGCATTTTTGTAGAGCCTTTCATCTGTACAAGAAAATAGGAGTAATCATTTTCAGTTAAATGGGAGGTGACATACTCAAGGCCAAACAGCAACTCAAAGGGGAAACTCCCATTAGAACCCAACTTTTATAATCACAACTAATTCAGAACTATAGAATATTATTTTAAATCACAGAATATGTTAAATGGGAGGAATGAAAAGTAATTTAAACATGTTAAATAATAGACTGTGTAAAAGAAATTTGAAAAAAAAGATGAATGCTTATGGGACAAATACAAGCAAACATTTAATATACTTCTTTTGGTGTAAATCTGCCAGGTTATTTGATAATTGTGCTGGGGAGGGTAATGGCGTTATGAGTTTTGTTAGTGACAGTAGTGGCTCCTAGTTGGTACTCATGCTCAGTTTGCATGTCCTGCTTCCTATAAAACTTCTGTGTTTTTCAGAATGGGGGCTTGAACACCTGCATCATATACAGCTCGTTATTTCTATGGGAACCTCATCTTAAAAAAAAAATATGTGGGAGCCTTGCTTGTCTTTCAGTTATTCATGAGTCAGTAGCATAGTGTTTTCTCCTTCAGGCCTGACTCATTTTTAATTTACATCATTTACACATATGCCTATGGTGCTAATAAATACACACAGTATGGGGAAAGATTAATAAATTCAAATACATTACTAGGCAGTTCTTTTATATATGTGTTTGTGGGTTTTTTGTAGACTGAGAACTGAACCATGTGCTGCTTGTGACAAAACCTTTTAAAAGTTTGCTATATCCCATGATCTTTACGTACAGGGCATTAAGTAGTCAAGGCTAACAGGCCAAATGTTTTACCTCCTTGGGCTTTTGTTGTAAATTCTTATTTATACATAAAACATATACTGATTGTGCCCTGCTAGTTTTACTACTTCACAAAAATATGTGGCAGATAATAATGAAAAAATATTTTCTTTTGAAATAAGCAGAAAGATGGACTCATGTATATTTAATTTTTGTGGCAAGATGAGAGAATGGTGAGTGAGCACAAGTAGAGGGAGTTGCAACAAGGAGGAAGTTTCTCACTTCCTGTAATCAGAAGAAACTTGTGTTCCAGTCAGTGGAAAGGCTTCTTCTGAACACATCAATGCTACATGAACACTGTGCATAAAAAGCATTTAAAGTGTTAATTCTAAAGTCAGTGTCATGAAAATAGAGGAAAAAACCAAACCAAAACAAACAAAAAACCACCAAAACCAAAAGATATAAAACAACTGGCATTTTGGGTTGATGGAGTGTGTGTCTTACAGCCAGGACTTGATACTGTGATACTGTGTGACTTGGATTATTATGGATTTGGTTTTTTTTTTTTTTTTTTTTTCAACTGTGCTTTTCAAAGAAGGCAGCAAACTAGAATAAGTGAGAACATTTTATAAATCAAGATAAACTTTACCATTTTGTTTATGAATTTGCTTCGCAGTTTTCTGGGAATTACTTACATCATCATGAAATGCCCTTTCAAATTTTATCTTGATACTTTGTGTTTCACTTTTAAGTTCATTTTGGGCAGTTCTACTTTGTAATTAAGAATTTGTTCTTTTGTAGCATTTTTGAAAAATCCAACACACTGAGTTACCTTTTTCCCTATTCTGGCTACATGTAAGGCAGTATAAATGTTTTACACTCAGAACTTTAGTGTCTCTTTTTCACAGGGTTTCCTGCTGTAGTCAGGATGGATTTCACCTAGTAGAAAGCTGCTTCTGGGTTTGTTTTGTTTTGTTTTGTTTTGTGTGCAGTTTTTATTATTATACTGCCTATGAATCTGAATTTGAAGATTACAGAGATGGAAAAGCTGTCCAGTCTTCTGTTTCTTCGGACTTTTGTCTTGAGTGTTAAGCCTGTCATTGGGGTGATATGAGAGGAGTTCTGTACCTGATAAGAAATGAAAACTGGTGTAAGAAATGGAAAAGTGTAAGTTAATATTAATTCTTAGTAATCATATCTGTTTATGATGTCAGACATATTCTTGAACTAATCGTACTGTCTTTACCTACAAATGCGGAATCCATTTGTGGCAAGTGTCATACCTTGTGAAACTGAATGAAAGAGAGCAAAGGAAATTAGCAGCTCCTATCACTAGACATAGATGTTGCTGTTTAACAGCTGTTGGGTGGGACTAGATTTTTATATTAATTTACAGTAATAGTGTATGATCAGTCATGGTTTTAATTTCCACTGAATAATTTTAACTAAGAAGAGGGCAAATGTGGGATGAATGAACATCATTTTACTCCTTGTAATAACTTATTCAGATTGAGATAAAAGTGTGTTGATAGATCCATGGTGTAATTTTTTGAGTTGACTGGAGTGCTTCAATTTCTAGAGCCGCTCTTATTTGTCATTTAGTCCATAAGCCTGTTAGCTATCTCCTAATACAGATAGTCAGTCTTTAGCTAGCATTTCAAGGTAGCATTCAGTAAGTTGGGTAGTTTTCCATTTCTTGTTATGCTCAGAAGCTTCAGCCTCACACCATCCCTTTCCAGAAGTAACAAATCAATCTAGCCCAAGCTAGGTAGCTGTAGGCAGTGATGAGGTCTCCTCTCATCCTCCTGTTCTTCAAATTAAACAGCCCCAGCTCCCTCAGTCACTCTTCAAAAGATTTGTTTTCCAGGCCCTTCACTGGCTTTGTCTCCCTCCCTGCACTCTCTCAGAGCTCCAGCTCTGGCATCCAGCCTCTTCCATGTTTCTGAAGTGAGCCATCTTAGAGCCAGAGCTCAGAGTTTAATGCTCTGTTGGGAGCTCTGTCGTGTATGAAAGTTAATCACAAATTGTCTGACTGCACTGAGTATTGCTAGAACTTCTTGTCTCTGTAGGCGTATATAAGTTCTTGAAAGACTGGTTATTGTATTAATACCTAGCAAAAGCAAAAAGAACCCCAAACAACACCCAGACTTCTGTGTCTTCAGAGAACCTGTTCTCTTGAGAACTGTTGTGTGACTCTGTATCTTAGTTTTAGTTCTTCAGCTCACTCACTTGTTTGAGGAATTTCTAGTCCAGCATGTGGAATAAAGGAGGGCAAATGAATAATTTGGTCTTTCTATGATGATGCAGACTAATAATTAAGAACTTCTTTACTGAAAGAGTCATGGAGCACTGGAACAGGCTTCCCAGAGACCCTGTGGAGTCTCCTTTTCTGGAGACTTTCAAGACCCATGGATATGCTCCTGTGTGAACTGTGCTAGGTTATATGGTCCTACTTTGGCAGGGGGGGTTAGACACCAAGATCTCCAGAGGTCATTTCCAACCTCTAACATCCTGTGATCCTGCGAACTACCTGGATAATCATTGAGTGGTGTAATATTCACATTATCTTGACATGTAACTAGTAGAGATGCAGCAGAGTTCTTTTTACATTTCAAGTCATGCAAGATTTGTATTCATACTGCACCTCTTTTGATCCTGAAGATAATCTCTCACAGTGAAAAATACTAGTGAACTTGAGGATAATTTTTTAAGTTGATGTATTTTGCATTAGTAAAAGTATGGAAAATTAGGAAGTATCTGAACTTTATACTACTGTTTGTAATTGACTTGGTTTTGTATTTAGATTTTGATCTGTGGAAAATTAAGGATGGATATTTGTAATGGTAAGCACTCTGGGTGGGTAGCATATGCCATCTCTGACTGGCATATGATTTCATGAAATTGGTTTACTGTGAAATGTTGCATGTGATCCTGTACATTACTGAAAACAGCTTTAACAGTAGTATGGAGATTATCAATGCAATTTATGTTTTAAACCTAGTTCACTTCTTCACAGCATAATGTTTTTTGCTTTTTCTGGCAAAAAAATTGTGTACCCAAATTAGTTAAGTTAAATTATTGTCTATCTATTGTTACTGGCTCTGTTTCTAGTCATTAACAGTTTATTTCTGCTGTTACTCTTCTAGAGTGGTTACGGCCTCTGCTTTATGTTATCATTAGTTTACTTAGTATGGGTTAAAATTGTATTTCAAATAAAGTCATATCTAAAATTAAAAAGTTAACCTTGATGAATCTGATTTTTGATGAGGAGCAGCAGAAATCTTATAAATACATTGTGAAATTACACTGGAAAATACATTGAAAGGGTTTTAGTGAGTGTCTCAATCTGCTTTTTGCAGAAGGGGTGGTTCTTTTATGGATCCACCAAATGAAACCAAGAAGGACCCAAGTAGTTGATTTGGGAAAAATACTTGAATTTATTTTGCTTACATATGCAGGAGCAAAGGAGGAAGAGTAAGCAAAGGGTAGAAAAGCAAAAAGAAAGATAATTTCCACCATGGTTCTAAGGTGAGGCATTGGAGATGTTTTGCTGATCCATGAAAGTCTCGATCATGGGGAAACTTCAAACTCTTCCTGTTGCCTTTTGAATTTTACAACTTTCCCAGTCCCATATGCAGTGACACTGTCCCATTCCGTTTGACTGGTGTCAGCACCGGTCCCCCAGTTGATTACCTGGGCCAGCTCCAGTCTCACAGTAACATTCCAGAGAGCAGAAGTTGTGGCCTTATCTGGTTATCAGCTGCTGTTGTCATAGAGCTTGCGGTAGTGGTGTGAAAACACCTTGGGAAACTACTGTGTCAGTCTCCTTTTGAGAGTCTTGTCCATGAGAAGGTCCACAAAAACTTGTCCCAGTGAATCCCAGCATCTGCTGTCTGTCAGCACAGAGTTTGTGGTCTTGCAGATAAGAAGAGATTCCTCATGAGACAATAGTGTGATGGCAAAGGTAAGGATTTACTGTTTTGGCTAGAGTCCTGTTTACAGTGACACCCAGCATGGAGGCTGTGGTCCTCTGGGGCAACGATGTGAAACACTTTGGGAAGGTAAACAATGCTGAGGCAATTAGAGGGAGACAAACTTACCTCCTTAAGTGAGTGTAGGCTTTTTTCCTAATTAAAATTGTTTGTGAAGTAAGCATGGGCAGAATTATGTGAGGTGATGCTGAAATCAGGAGTTCATGAAGGAGAACTCCTTGACAGAAGGTCCAGTATTTTCTGTTATTTGATTGTGAGCATGAAACAATATATCATAAAGTTGTTAGTCTCTAAATGGGATGAGTTTTACTTAATGATCTGTGCCAGTGAAGTGTTTTGCCTTGAAGTCTTGTGGTAGCAGTTCAGTTTCTGTATGGCTAATAAAGTGTAGATATTTAGGAGGTCAGTAAGCAAACAAATCTGAACAATTGTTCAGATTTAAATAGTGAAAGAACAGAAAACCATGTTGGTTTAAAGCTATTTAAAACATTAAAGTACTTATTAAAGAGGAGTCCTGGTACTAGAATTTAGATGAGAGAAGGAGGAAATATTAGATTAGTTTAGGAAGACCAGTTCTGTGGTTGTTTAAGGGCCTGGGTCATATACGTTTGCCTTGCTAATGCCTTTTTAGTGTGATTAAAAATATCTTGAGCTTGTGACATCAAAATATTCATGATGTAGAAAAACCAGAAGGGTTCCTTATTGTTGGTTGCGGTGTTATGTTTGGCTTTGAAGAAACTGACTTGTTTTACAGTTTCAGTCAAAGATCAACGCAATCATTTGAGCCTTGACTTTCTTTTTCAGGAGTGTGACAGAGCCGGCAGCATTTTTTGCTGTCAGGCTTTTGTTGTTTAAGATCAACTCTTTGGCTCACTGACACTGAAATGAGGAGTAAACAAACCTTATTTCTTTGTGTCAATTTGTACTATGTTGCCAGTGGATTCAGTCACGTAACTGTAGTAAACTTTACTGGTGGTAATAATTGTGTTGAGGTAATGAGTATCGCAGCTCCATGTAGAGGAGTTTATCTTCAGTCTTAGTAAGTATCCGCTTCTGGCCTCTACTGCTACCTGTGTACTTTGTTCAGAGCACTTCATAGTCACTGAATTTCAAATACCCTGCTTGGCCTTTTTTTTCCAGTGATAAATGTGTTAGATAATTGGAGAACCACGTGTTCTTCTGATCAACTACACGAATGAATGTTCATGTAGGGCTTAGAAATCTCTGAAGGAAATTTACCTTTTGCATCCCAAATTCCCATATTCCAAATAATGCTGAAGCATTATTTCTGTGATTTTTTTTTTTAAATTCCACACAATCATTAATTAATCTGTCATTAATAAATGAAATTATGTGTTATATATTATATATTATAATATGTATATTATGTATATAGCAGGTTACCTCCTTATTTATTTGGAAAATAATGAAGGTTAAGTAATTCTGGAATCCATTCACTGGAGATGTGTTTTAAAATTTTAGGTAAAAAAGTAATCTCCTTGGGATGAGGAAAAGATAAACCTTATTCTGTGCTTCCCAAGGTTAACATTTTGGAGTTGATCTTGGGTAAATCAGCAGTTCACATTCCTTGATTTGAGGTTCTGTGAATAATTCCATACAGAAATAAGTTTTACACTAGGTGAACATAAAGATCAGGAAGGAAGAAATCTTCAATGGTTTGCAAACATTAAGTCAACAAAACTCTTTCAGTGATGCAATGATGATGTCATTGGCAACATTTAATTTTTTAGGCTACTATCTCAGTTGCTAGAGCACTTCCATCAGTCATGGGAGACATCCTTTTAGCACCAGAGAATTGCCTCATAACCTCTACCCCCTAGACTGCTACTGGAAATTTGGAGTATGACATGCTTATAGTCTCATGTCTAAGGAAACTTACTGTTGTAGAAATTAGAAATTCAATGAGACTACAAATGGAATTCTGGGGGCCTACATCACAGGTGAATATCATAATCAACAGAGAAGAGATTAAATACCACTGTTTTCTTGACAATGCACATTTCCATACAGAGTGAAGCAGAGATAGGAGAGCACAAATGGCTCTCAAGCAGAGCAGGGATTGATTCTCTGTGTCAGTCCTCAAACCACATGCACCTTAGTACATGGAGGGTACTGCCTATGTTTAGTCATGTAGTGACAAGGTTCTTGATTGCAAGCTTCCTTTATAGATTGAATAATAGGTATCCTGACCATTGCTGAACACTGAACTGGAACCTAACAAAAGCTGCAGCTCATATATGTAATTTCCCATTGCACTGGTCATTGTGACTGTATTATAGTGTGATACATAGTTCATTAAACCATTTCACTAATTCTAAATGTAGGAAAGGGGAAGATGCATTTGTATACGTGTTGTGTTGAATTAGCTTCAAAAAACATTAGTACAAGCATCTTTTGTTAATCATCAATTACTGTACATAGTGAAGGCTATACATGAAAATAATGGAGGTCCTGATTTAAAGTTGGCACAAGGAAAGATTTTTTTTTTTTAATTGAGCTAAAAAAAGTTATTTGTTGCTTTCAGCTCATATTGGAACTGAAGGTAAATAATCTGTAATGCCTAAAGACAGAAAAGTAACTATTAATTGTGGAGAAATTAGGTGCACAGTTGCTAATCTGAATTGTTTTATCTAATTAAAATTTGTAGAATCCTTTTCTTCTTTTCTTATAAGAACTTGAATTCTGTATCTGATTCAATGAATGAATTCTGTATCTGATTCTATGAATGAATTACTAAACCTGGCGCAAGCATTGTCTTCTAATGATTTTTCTGTTACATCATAGAATCATGGAACCACAGAATGGTAAGGTTGGAAGGGACCTCAAGGGTCATCTAGTTCCAACCCCCTACCATAGGCAGGGACACCTCCTACTAGTACAGGTTACTCAAACCCTCATCCAAACTGGTCTTGAACACCTCCAGGGAGGGAGCAGCCACAACCTCCCTGGGAAACCTGTGCCAGTGTCTCACCACCCTCGCACTAAAGAACTTCCTCCTAACATCCAGTCTAAATCTCCCCTCTGCCAGTTTAAACCCATTGCCCCTTGTCCTGTCATTGCAAGCCCTTGTCAATAGTCCCTCTGCCTTCCTGTAGCCCACTTCAGATCCTGGAAGGCTACTCTAAGGTCTATTGGAAGCCTTCTCTTCTCCAGGCTGCAGAGCCCCAACTCTCTCAGTCTGTTGTCATAGGAGAGCTGCTCCAGCCTTCTGAGCATCTTTGTGGCCTCCTCTGGGCCCGCTGCAACAGTTTCATGTCCTTCCTATACTGAGGGTTCCAGAACAGTACGCAGTACTCCAGATGTAAAATACTTACTTGCCTTATTGAGAGATTTAGTTGAAGGATTATAACAGCGAATGGCTACAAAATGTAGCATCTGAATCTTTGTCTAAAATAACAAAACATGTAGTTTTGTATGTTCAGACTTAATTGAAAGATCTAGTTTAATGCAGGCTAACACAGTAGTTAATATTTTTATAATGACATTAATTCTATCTTCCTTCAGGATGATATATACTGCTATATAACTTATTACCTGTAAGATTCCCATTAATGATCATTGTCTTTAAAATCTTAGGAAATTTTCACAGTTGTGTTCTCCAGTGTCCTTTCTGTTTAGGTTGTCTTAGAATCATAGAATCAGCCAGGTTGGAAGAGACCTCCAAGTTCATCCAGTTCAACCCATCACCCAGCCCTAGAAACAAAAAAAGAAAAAGTGATGGCACAGGACTTAGTTTCCATACTTGCCACCAGTTTGGATAACCTGTACTATGATATCGGACCTTGGAGTCTGGGTTGATGAAAAGCTCAACATGAACCTGCAGTGTGCACATGCAGCACAGACAGCAACCGAGTCCTAGGCTGCATCAAGAGCAGCGTGGCCTGCAGGGCAAGGGAGGGGATTCTGCCACTTTACTCTGCTCTTGTCAGACCCCACCTGGAGTACTGTGTGCAGTTCTGGAACCCTCAGCACAGGAAGGATATGGAAGTGTTGGAGCAGGTCCAGAGGAGGCCACAAAGATGCTCAGAGGGCTGGAGCAGCTCTCCTATGAGGACAGGCTGAGAGAGTTGGGGCTCTTCAGCCTGGAGAAGAGAAGGCTTCCAGGAGACCTGATAGCAGCCTTCCAGTATCTGAAGGGGGCCTACAGGAAGTCTGGGGAGGGACTATTCACAAGGTCTTGCAGTGAGAGGCAGTGGGTTTAAGCTGGCAGAGGGGAGATTTAGACTGGATGTTAGGAGGAAGTTCTTTCCAGTGAGGGTAGGGAGACATTGGAACAGGTTGCCCAGAGGTTGTGGCTGCTCCCTCCCTGGAGGTGTTCAAGGCCAGATTGGAGTCCTTGAGTAACCTGTACTAGTGGGAGGTGTCCCTGCATATGGCAGGGGGTTGGAACTAGATGATCCTTGAGGTCCCTTCCAACCTTATCATTCTATGATTCTATGATTTTATATTATATCATAGTATTAAATGTTTCTCTTGTTTGAATCTTTCCTTTCTCTCTTTTTTTTTTTTTTTTTTTTACTGTTTTGTCGTATGCTGGCAAAATTACAGCATTTTCAAAGGTGCCCTTATTTTTTTTCTTCCCATTCAAGGTTGGTATTCATCAGCCTTATTTGTCTGAGTAACTTACAGAACACAGCAGTGTCTAACGTATGCTTTTGTCTTTTGCAACCCAGGTGTTTCTGTCCTTTCATATTTAAAAGTGAAGCCCTGATTTTTAACTTCACTAATAACATAACATAGCATAACTTTGATGATCAGTTTGGATTTGAGTTTAAAAAGTGCTCCTGGTCTCACTTTAGTGCATAAACTAACTTCTTTTGTGTAGTGCTTGCTAACAGAGGTGGCTATTTTATTGATGAATATGGAAAAAGTGTATAGTCCAGTGCTTTGTTCCAGTCCTCTAATTTATGACGCCAGTAATAATGGATGATGAATGAGATATCCAAAACATTAATAAATTATCTTAAGAGGTGTACTAAATCAAAGAGGAGGAGGCTAAGAAATAATCTCATATAATGCCTCTAAGAAAAGTAAGCTAATTCCAGCGTAATTTATTCAGCAATATGCAAAAACCCAGAGAAATTTGTTGAAATTTAACAGCTATAGTTAGTATGACATTAATATAACTCAGTGTTCCAAATGTGCTATTCCAGACATTTTGATCACCAGCTTCAGGTGGCAAGAGATGTAAAATTTGTAGACTAAAATAATTCTTAAATATTTAAGTTAAAATGTTGAGTTTAAGCATGTTTAAAATAAAATAAAATAAAACCCAGCAATTTTGTCCTGTGTTGATGATGCCTACATCCTTTTCCCTTAACTCATCTATCCACTAACGGGGTTGAAATTTGCAGCAGTTCTCTGCTGTAGTTTGTGTTCACTAACTTGATGATTCTGTGTGAAATACTCATTCTCAGAGAAACTGTGCAGC
>VWZE01006294.1:56633-79109 GCA_013396675.1 Eubucco bourcierii | reverse complement strand
AAAAATTTTGAATTTTGTACATCATGGGTTTTTTTTTTGGGGGGTGGGGCTGTTTATTGGGTTTTGTTTGGTGTTTTTTTTTTGTTTTTGTTTGTTTTGTTCTGTCTTAATCTATGCCCAGGCATCTTGTGAAAATGTTGATATTAATTCTGACAAAAACAGATGTGGTCAGGGTAGAACTGCTTTGGCTTAGTCAACCCATACCTATGCATTTATTAAATTTTACTTTTCTTTTTCTCCGTAGCTCATGTGGCTACCAAATTAAAAGAGAAGTGGAGCATATAAAGTATTTATGGAAACTAGGAGTTCTATCCATTTTCTAAGTTTATTAGATGTAGATATGTAAGTTGTCTTCTCAGTGTCTTTATCTTCTTTTTTTTTTTTTCCTTCTAGTCATTTGTATTGGGGTTCCATGCACAGCTTTACGTTCTTCATCCTTCTGTTTATCTTAAGGTCTGCCTTGGCTGCAGAAGTATAAACCTTATACTTCTTGAGTCTTGAGGTAGTTAACTCATAGTACTGCATTGTACTAAAGATGTCAAGGTCTTTCTGTGTTGATATCCGTGGTGTCAAAACTGGATTGGTACTTAGGATGGAATGGATTTCCCCTTTCTGCACAACCCTAGACTTTCTTGTGTTCTGGATGAAATCAAGACCTGCTGAAGACCAAGGAGGTTCTTCCCAATAAGGAAAAGATTGAAGAAAATTTATTTGCATTATCAGTATTTGCTGTGATGCTAGACCTTAGTTAAAAGAAAATAACTATTAAGAAAGCAACAGAATCCTATCATGTATTCAATATATTTCTCATATTCAGTGGGAAATTAAGACCTTTTAAAATTCAGAAGAATCCATTAAACAGTGCTTTAGAGGTTAAGGTGCTTTTAATGTTCCTTTTGTATGTGGTACATCATAGGAACTTGAATCAGCATTATATATCTGAGATGGGTGTTCTAATGTCTCTATGCTACTTTTTATTCTGGAGAATGTATCTCAGAATCTCATGATGCATGAATTTAGCTTGAAGTTAATTTGATCACACAGCCAAAAGGAGAACTTGGAGTGTATGACACTCACCTGAATAAAAGATTAATAGATTTAGCACTTCATTCATTTATTTATAGAAAGTAGAGAGATGCTGTGTTTTGTAAGGAAAAAAAAATTATGTCTTCATATTAAAATATACCAAGAAAGAGAGCTCTTGCTTTACTAATATTGGAGCATAAACCTTTAGTTCAGCAACAATTAAGGCCTAAAGTGGGAGAGCCCTCTGTGGTGTAGGGCATGATCTTTTTGAGAGTGAGATGCAATATCCACTCTTTTACATTAATAGCCTTAAAGAAAATGATGTGTAAGATGATGACTGCATACTGACTTAAAAAGTATTCAATCCTTTGCTTGCAAATCTGTGCAATTTGTAGTTTTTGATGCTTCAATGCTTAAGACATCTAAAATAAAAGTGTAATTGCAAAGAATAAATTTTCAGCAATGTGAAAAAAACTAACCAGTTCAGTAATATCTATTGTGATGGCAACAGAGGAATACTTTGACCTAATACTTGACTTACCTGGAGTCCTGTGTGCAGTTCTGGAGCCCTCAGCACAGGAAGGACATGGAAGTGTTGGAGTGGGTCCAGAGGAGGGCCACAAGGATGATCAGAGGGCTGGAGCAGCTCTGCTATGAGGACAGGCTGAGAGAGTTTGGGCTCTGCAGCTTGGAGAAGAGAAGGCTTTGAGGGGACCTGATAGTAGCCTTCCAGTATCTGAAGGGGGCCTACAGGAAGGCTGGGGAAGGATTATTTACAAGGTCCTGCAACGACCGGACAAGGGGCAATGGGTTTGAACTGGCAGAGGGGAGATTTAGACTGGATGTTAGGAGGAAGTTCTTTACAGTGAGGGTGGTGAGGCACTGGAACAGATTGCCCAGGGAGGTTGTGGCTGCTCCCTCCCTGGAGGTGTTCAGGGCCAGGTTGGATGAGGCCTTGAGTGAGCTGTACTAGTGGGAGGTGTCCCTGCCTGTGGCAGGGGCTTGGAACTAGCTGATCCTTGAGGTCCCTTCCAACCTTACCATTCTATGATTCTATGATTAAACATATTACTTGAGAAATAAGGATCTTAAGTGCAGGATGTTGCTCTGTCATGTATATGAGATCTGAGGGCATATTAGAATGAAGAAGTGCACCACTAAGGTTCTTTGAAAAAGAGAAAAGAATTTTAAGTAGCAAAATGTAAACATGAAATAACCGTAAATATTTTTTTTTTTGCCTAGTTCATTTATTTAAGCATTAATTGTTTTGAGCACTATTTAATAGACAATGCATTGTTTAAATAGGGTAGTAATTGTGGGGTTTAAAACAGAATAAAAGAGTATCTTTAATTGGAAAACCAAATGTTGTTACCAAAATAATGATCCTATAGTTTGGTGTACTTGCCAGTTAACATCTTATGGAGTGAATACTGCAAAACAATACAATGAAGAGTTAATTGGGAAAAGTGATATAAGTTTCATTTTCTTATAAATCAAGAGGCTGGTAAAATGTACACTTACTCTCGATCATTAGAATACAAAACTATCTGTTAGAATCAATTAACATGCATATCTGATGACTGATTGTATAAATATGAAAGTCAAATAATTGTAATCGTTAACCATGGCTTCAGGTCATATGAGTTGTCAGCTCAAAAAAAAAAAACCCAAAAAAAAACTAGAGGAGAAAGATGTTGATTTGCATATATTCAGTGTGGCATGCTGTACATGTGGGAATTTGAGATAAACCTTTGCTAGTAATCTGTTCAGTTTTATCTTAAAATCGACTAGGTCGGAACATTCAAATGAGCTGTGTGTTGTATTGAAAGCAGTTGATTTGGGATTAAACACTTCAGTATACATTTTAGTATTTTAATTTTTTTTTTTTTTTTAGTAAGGGACAGTTGGAAGAAGCTGGTTAAAAGCTTACTTAAGGAATACTCAGTTCTTACCACTCAAAATGGGGCTCTTCAGCCTGGAGAAGAGAAGGCTTCGAGGAGACCTGATAGTAGCCTTCCAATGTCTTAAGGGGACCTAGAGGAAGGCTGGGGAGGGGCTGTTTACAAGGTCTTGCAATGCCAGGACAAGGGACAATGGGTTTAAACTGGCAGAGGGGAGATTTAGACTGGATGTTAGGAGGAAGTTCTTTCCAGTAAGGGTGGTGAGGCACTGGAACAGGTTGCCCAGGGAGGTTGTGGCTGCTCCCTCCCTGGAGATGTTCAAGGCCAGGTTGGAGGAGGCCTTGAGTGACCTGTGCTAGTGGAGGTGTCCCTGCATATGACAGGGGGTTGGAACTAGATGATCCTTGAGGTCCCTTCCAACCTTACCATTCTGTGATTCTATGATTTTTAAATCACAGCTCATTGTGAGACTATGTTACCTCTGTAGTTTTTAGTTAAGCTTACACAATATGTCTGAAAAGTACTTCTTTGCTTTTTGTCATTTATTAGAAAAAAAAACAAGAAACACAAAAAACAAAAGCAGTAAATCATGAGATCCTAAAAGGAAGTAGCAGCAATATCCTATTTCTTTTTATCTGATGTGTACCTGAAAAATAAGAAACTTTCTGGTGATGGGACTATGAAAAGGTGGAGAACAGAATATCTTGTTGCTCAGTGTTTTGTTTTTTTTTTTTACTGTGAGCCTTGTTTGTAATTATGCCATTGTAAACATTTGAAATTTGATCTTGGATGTGTGGTACAATCCAGTGTCTTGCATTATCACCCAAATTAATGTGAGTTCCAGCAAGGTGCTCTTCTTAGCTGTCAGCACCTCAGCATGGGCAGAGTACAGAATGCAAACAATTACTCTATTTCTGCTATTCCTGCTCCACGAACTACTCCTGAACAGCATTGCCTTTTGCTTTACTCTTCTGTTGACCACACTTTGGATGATCCTATTGACTAAAGGCAGCTATGCCATCTTTGAAGACTGGAAGGAAAAGGACCAACTGGCAAGTTCAGTTTCTGTCCTTTACCTTTTATGTGGGATTGCAAAAGAAAGAAAAGTGGTTGTATCCCTGACCATCAGCTGGTTTGTGCTTATCCTTTAAATGATTTACATGTCTGTATGCGCAGAGAACTGTGACCCTCTAACTTAGACAGAAGTAGTTGTGTAAAGAGTTAAGTTCTGTAACCATGGATTAGAAACCCAAATTAAACATAAAAGTAATGAAAATCTAAGTAAATTTTAAAAGGAAGAAAAATGGTTTTTAAGACATTGGTGACTAATTACAGTTTCAGCTCTACTGTAACTCATTGGTGAAAAAAATCACTTTGCTACCAGAGGCTGCCAAGCTGCAGATGAGTGAATATGATCCATGACTAAATGATGCTTCCTAGAGAAGATTCTGATTCCAGAACTTTAGGATCATTCCTGAGACCTTGTATGTCCCAGTAATCCTCAAAATCTTCTTATGTGTGAAGGTATATACTCCTTTTACAAGCATCCATTACTTCAAAAAAGAAGGATTTGGGATATGTATGATTTGTTTTGGGTGTGGATGGGATTCACAGATGTGGTGTGGGAATGAACTGTCATTCTCTTGCAGACATCTAGGCATTAAAAGAGAATATCTTGACCAAAAAAAAAAAAGTGCTTACCCCATTTCAGAAACATACATTGTGAGAAGAAGGTGTTTCACATTCTTCAAAGTACAGAAGTTTTTTGTACTCCTGTGTTTTGGGACCTACAGTGTTATTAATTCAAGGGAGAGGTACATTTTTTCATGATGACTGTATTTAGCCAGGAGGAATAGTCCTTTTTAAAGCAAATTGAAATGAGTGTATGAGAGCGTGAAATTATCAGCAGCGCTGGTGCACATTTACATTACTTCTACACACACTTCTGAATGACCACACAACAGAACAAGTACTCATGTCCACTGTGTTCATTTTTCTTGACAAAACATGGCAGTGTGTCCAAAGGAAGGTGTTCAGCCAAGATAAATATAAAATTTATGATGAAACAAAGTGTTTCCCTTATTATAATCCCTAAGGAGAATTTGAGACTTGTTAAATATAATATGTCCAGGTAGTTTTAGGAGTAAATTATCCTTTATGCTTTTAAATACTGAAATACAGTAGCACCATCAACCATTTGAGATCTTACCAGAAGAAACAGGACTGCATACTGATTTCCACTGAACCACCTATCAAAACTCCATGCATATATACAATATATGTTGTATACAGCTGTTGACAGCCAACCGAGTCCTGGGCTGCATCAAGAGAAGCGTGGCCAACAGGGCAAGGGAGGTGATTCTGCCCATTTACTCTGCTCTTGTCAGACCCCACCTGGAGTACTGTGTGCAGTTCTGGAGTCCTCAGCACAGGAAGGACATGGAAGTGTTGGAGGGGGTCCAGAGGAGGGCCACAAGGATGATCAGAGGGCTGGAGCGGCTCTGCTATGAGGACAGGCTGAGAGAGTTGGGGCTCTGCAGCCTGGAGAAGAGAAGGCTTCCAGGAGACCTGATAGTAGCCTTCCAGTATCTGAAGGGGGCCTGCAGGAAGGCTGGGGAGGGACTATTGACAAGTTCTTGCAAAGAGAGGACAATGGGCAGTGGGTTTAAACTGGCAGAGGGGAGATTGAAACTGTATGTTAGGAGGAAGTTCTTTACAGTGAGGGTGGTGAGGCACTAGCACAGGCTGCCCAGGGAGGTTGTGGATGCTCCCTCCCTGGAGGTGTTCAAGGCCAGATTGGATGAGGCCTTGATTGCCCTGTACTAGTGGGAGGTGTCCCTGCATATGACAGGGGGTTGGAACTGGATGATCCTTGAGGTCCCTTCCAACCTTACCATTCTGTGATTCTATGATTTTTAAATCTCAAGTTTGATGTACTCATTCAGTTTTACAGTCCTGTACTGAAATAGAGAATCCATGTCGGTAGCATCATTTATAAAATCGTGTCTCAGTCTTCCCTGTAATGTGTGTTATGGAAGAAAACAAATAAACCTTTTTGACAGAGTGCATAAAAATTGATAATGTGATTACACTTTTGGCACATTTCTTTAACTGTTGTATTTACAGAATATCACTTTGAAAATAACTATGGTGACTGTCAATGTTACTCATTAAAATAAATGGAGAATGCAGATGGGTTGAGGAGATGAGTGGGCTTTGACCTTTGTGGTACCAGTGTTGGATTTGGGGTGCAGGGTTCTAATTAAATTGTGGCTGTACTTAGTGGATATTAAATGATCTCACTGTGTTCTTTCAAGGACTATGAACATTCAGAATCAAGGATAGCATTAGATGTCAGCCAAGTATTTTGTCCTTCTTGTGGTTTGTCTTTACATCTGAATTAGTGCCAGTTTGCACAGATTGTGTGTCAGCTTAAATACAAGAAACAGGCCTCAGTCTGCTTGAACTCGTTCCACCAAAGACTTCTAAAAACTTTGGGTAGTCTGTAGACTATAATGGTTGTTTCACATTAAATTGCTTTGTAGAATTATAAAACAGCTTTTTTGTGCTTTCAAATAAAATGTTGTCATTCGCTAATGAATGAGATACCATCTGTAATAATTAAGGTTATTCTACTTGTTTTCCCCCTGCAGCAAAACTTCTGAAGGTTTGTAGAAGACTCTGAGAGAACCACCAAGGAAGGCTACTGCAGTATTGTAAGTACTGCACCAGAGGAAAAAAAAGCAAAAAAAGAAATACATGAATTAAGAATGTTGTAAAGAGATTCTCATTTTTTTTTGGGGGGGGGGAAATGAGCTAGATAAAAGGATCACATGTAAAATAGAGAGCAGGATGTATTGTAGCAATCGTGTTAATAATTTAGAAGGGAAAAACTGCACTCTTTTAAAATCTGAATTTCTATCCTTGTGCAGTGTAATCAGGAATTTACCAATAGCAGTGAAAAATACTTCTCTATCCACCAAAGATTGATCTAGTTTATATACATTTGTTTATTTAAAACTATCAGAATTTAGAAAATCATTGTAGTTTTGTAGGTTTGTCATTTGTTTTAGTGACTTATTGTTTAGGTTATTTTGCAGAATTATTTATTTGCTGATTTATTTATGTATTTCATTATTTATTTATTTGATTATTTAGTAAATTATTTATCTGATGAATTATTAATACATCTTCATGACATGCTTTAAATTATTTATAACTTAATTTTGAGTTTATTGCTTTTCGACGCTGCATTGTTACTGACTAGTTTTGATTATTTTTTTTTTTTTTCCTTGGATCTTGAAAATTAAAGTACTAGCTCTAAGGCAAAAGTATATTCTTTGCAAAATCCATAGATGGTTTTCAGTGAAGTAATTTACCGTGTAGGTACTAATTTTCTTTAGCTTTATATTGCTTAATACCACTTTTCTACTTACTGAGCGTTTGCTCCTGTTATTTCATAGGTGTGCCAAGATCAAATGAGTGACCTTCAAGGAGCAAAGATGCATGTTTGCTTTAAAACATGTAGAAACAGAGTAGTCCTCTTTTCCCCTTAGTAACTACTCTTTAATTATTGTGGAAGTTAGCTCGAGATTTTTTTGTCCTAAGAAAATTGATGTTTTTGAAATGAAACTCTTAATTTTCAAATAATACATTGAAGTTCCAATAAAAAACGTGGGGAATTAGTTTTTAGTGGCAAGTTTTAAACATGTGGAGAGGAATGGTGGTATCTTTAGATCCACGCAGAAGAAGATATATGTTGAGAGGGGAAGGTGGATGTTTTTCCCGCACAGTGCTTTTTGCATGCATAGGACTTTATAAGTTCCAAATACTCAATGTGTATGTTCTTGTATGTAAATTCCTTTCAGATTCCATGTTCACAGAGAATCATTCTTAGTGCAGGACATACTTTTGTGAAGCCTGTTTTTGTGTTTCTCTCTTCTGATAATTAAAAAGGTCTGAACTCTCATCTTCTGCTCCAAATAGGCTCAAGTCATAGAATCATAAAATGGTTTAGGTTGGAAGGGACCTCAAAGATCATCTAGTTTCAACCCCCTGCCATAGGCAGGGACACCTCCCACTAGAACAGGTTACTCAAGACCTCATCTAACCTGGCTTTGAACACCTCCAGGGAGGGAGCACCCACAATCTCCCTGGGCAACCTGTGCCAGTGTCTCATCACCCTCATTCTAAAGAACTTCTTCCTAACTTCTAGTTTAAATCTGCCCTCTTCCAGTTTAAACCCATTGCTCCTCATCCTCTCATTACAAGACCTTGTCAGTAGTACCTCCCCAGCTTTCCTGTAGGCCTCCTTCAGATAATGGAAGGCTACTATAAGGTCTCCTCGAAGCTTTTGCTTCTCCAAGCTGAAGAGCCCCAGCTCTCATAACCTGTCCTCATAGCAGAGCTGCTCCAACCCTCTGAGCATCTTCATCAATGTATAAGAGCAGTGTAAGGGGTCAATTTTAGGCTTCACGTATAAGCACCAGCTGTAAGGAGTTTAAAACAGGTGCTAAAGATCAGAATTTGCCTTGGAGTCAAGTCTGACTGATGGGTGTTTCAGAAGCGATGAGCCTCTGACCTGAAGCTGCCTGTTTGACCTCAGGTTCCAATGAGTAACTCACTGGGAAGTTGAAAACCACCTTGCCAGGAGAGCATAGTGGCCAACAGTCTTGTTTCTGAGCTGTAATGAGTAGGGCAAAGTAGCAGTTCCTCTGCACAAGTGCCGTGTGCATGATGTGGCCTTTATTCTATGTTTAGTACTGGAAATGAATTGCTATATAGTTTAAAGTTTTAACACAGCATGGAAAAGCTGCATTGTATGTTTCAAGTTTCTGTGCTGTTGAAATACAGTAGAAATGGCCTCTGTAGACAGGTTTCACTATAGAACTTAAATTATGCATGTGTATATCCAAATTCCTTATTTTGAAATATTGAATGTATGAATATTTAATTTGTATCTTGCTTTAGTATCTTCATATGCTTGCCTTAAAGGAAACTGTTTCCTTTGATTTATATACATGGATAAAAATGTGTGTACACTGTGTATCAGTGGTTTTTCCTCACAATGTTAGATGAACAGCTTTAGACAATGATAGCTGCTGATTTTCATTTTACAGCTTGCTACCATTGTATGAAACACGAATTTGTCAATATCTGTTCTATTACTCTTATTTGAATTCCAAATTCATGTGATTTCCAGAAATGTTTCCTTAATTACATACATCAAGAAAAGTCAAGTATGTTGCAGATCTTAATGATGCAGTAATTTTGGTCTGTGCATAGTAAGAAAGCTCTGAACTGGGGCAGAGTTCCAGTCTGAAATTTGTGGTTCTTCCTATTTGAGTGTTTTCCATGTAGCTACGAACTCCAGGGGAGTTCCTCAACATATACTAGCTTGTGACATGCTCTACGAAATTTAGTACATTCACTCTTATTTCCTTGTGTAAATGAGGTCTTATTGTTCAGTAAGCCCTATTATAAGCAGTTACAAAGGTAAGTGCTGTTAATGCATTCTGCCACCAGTTTCTCAAGAGTGTGAAACACTTCCTGAAAGATGTGCTACTACTGTTATAGGGTAATATAACACAGCTTATGTCTTGGCACTGAAAGCAGCTACTTCATAATGATGACAAGTGAAAGTACAGCCAAAGGTCACATTAAACAAGAGATTTGTTTCACACCTCATCCATTTTCCGGATGTGGTATGAAAATAGCTTTGTTCCCTAGACTTCAGTATTTTTAAAAAGAGTTTATCTTGAAATACTTTTTTTTGTGCTTTGTATGCTACTTTGCTCGCGTTTCAAGAGATGGACTGTGGAATTCTAGCATGCTATCTTCAGTGCTACAAAAGTGTTTGAAAGTAGCTTACATTTTGAGTGCAATTAGATAACATAAGTAGTATTTCATCTCACTAAAATTTTTTTTTTTGTTTGCAAATTTGCTTAAAGGCATAGCTTTAAGTTCTAGAAAAAGAACTATTAATGTGCAAAGTAGTATTTATATTGATGTTGCATGACTAACTATAATTTTATTCTTTTTTCTATCTTTTAAGAGGAAAGATAAGGAATTTTTTTTTTTTCCTGAAAATTGCAGGCTGTTCAGAAATAGAAAAAGAGCTAACCTATCAGTGTTTCTTAGCTCTGTTTTAAAAAGATCCTGCCAGTAATGTGAAGGATAATTTACACTGTATGCTCAATCAGTCCCCCATCTTGTACTGAAATGGCTAACCAGGATGCTAAAATAAGATGTCATTTTAAAAATGTGAATAGTCATGTATTAGATAATGAAAATGAAGCTGGCTTATTTCACAGAGGGTGCTGAACAGTTAGGAGATGCTAGTTGGGAAGCCTAAATCTGGTGTATTATTGGTAGGTATATTTCTGTTCTAATCTAACTCCATAGAAATCACTGAAGCCATATTAAGCTCTTCTTCAATTTATTCCATGCAGATAAAAAGAATTTACATCTCATGAGTCATATATTTCCTGTTGTATCTTTAATACAGCCATTTTTAGTGTTTTTCTTGCCTCTCCCCCCCTATTGGTATGCTCAGAGAGTCTGTGTGTAGGAGCTTGTTATTTCACCCGTGAGGCAAGGAGGAGTTCAAATCAATAGTAGCGTGTTGTTGACACTAAATGATGCTTCTTCTTGCCACAATAAGACTTGATTTTGTCATCCAAGTGACGCTAGCTTGCTTCACAGAATAGGGATCAGCACTCTCAAATCAAGCTTTTAAAAGTGTTACAAAAAGGCCTTTGAAGGAGATACTACAGAAATACTCCAGTATTTGTAACCAGACACATACACCAGCTTTGTGAGATGAATATTCAAGTTCTGTTTCACTTTGTAGAAAAGCTGCTTCGCGGTGCATTTTGGAAGTCTATGTAAAAGGATGTAGGATTGATCAGAGCTGACGGTGGTGAAAGCATGATGGTCTAAAAAGAAATGATGATAACATTATTTGAAATATATATACATGTTAAATATGGATCATAGTAAGATGTCAGCTAACAAAAACCCAAAACAAAACAAAAAACCTCAAGCTAGTAGAAATATATATATTTCTCAAAAAAACTGTTTGCAGCACTGCCTAGAAAAGACTATCTCTAAGAGGGAAAATAGACAGCCAGCAAGATGTTACTATGCTAGATCTGGGACTGCACTCTCCACCCTGGTCGAAATGAAGTAAGTGGTTGTTCTCCACTTGAACTTAACTATCCCATAGGAGAAGCAAAAGCTATAGAAAGATGTAAATTTGAGAGGAAATGATGTAACTGTGGGAAGCAACAGTATGATGCAGGGAACTTATTGGTTATTGAGAAGCACAAAGCCTTTTGTGTTGGACATCTGAAAGCAACAGCAAGAGTTGAATTGTCCTTCTGATATTAAAATATCCTTATTTTTACCACAATACATGCACATATATTTATATATATATATATATTTCAGTGCATGAAAGGCATTAATTTTTATGTGAGAGAGCATTAGAAGATGCTTACAGCTACATGGTTAAACATTTGCATGGCAAATTGTGAATTTTAGCTTGAATATTGAACCTCAACAGCCTGTTCTATGAAAGCCTTTTAACAGTAAGCAGCTTTATTACTAGCTGTACACATGTAGCTTTTCTGTTCTATTTTCACTCTTTCCACTCTTTCATTTTACACAAAACAGACACTTGTAATGTAAACTGCAATCTAACACTTTGAGTTTTGTAATATAGAAGAAATGAGATGGGGAGATAGGATTTTCATAAAGTCAGTTGATGTAAACTGTCCCTATACCATAATGACCTTTCCTGGACAGAAAAAGCCTCCTATTTTGCAGGCAGTGAATGAAAAATCCTTTAAAAAAATTACAGCAAATAGTTATATTTTAGTACTGGTCATGAATACTGTATAAACTTAAAGCAATATTTTGTTGGTTTTTTGAATTCATGTTATCTACAGGAAACGAGTAGCACCTAAAAGATGATGATCAGCAATTGAAATTTAGCTTGTTTTTGTTTATCTGCCTCAAATCAAGAAAGTTTTGGATGATTCTCCTCATCAAAATGTGTTTTAATGAGTTAGGTCAACTCAACATGAGAAGCACTTGGTCAGTTTTTTATATTAGTGATGCACATCTATGTTGTCTTCTTCATGCATACTCCGTTCTGTCTCCAGTGCAGAGAGAAGCTAAAAATCAAGTTTGCTGGTGTAATTTCCCCTTGTTGTCACACTCATGAAATACCACCTGCCTACTCTATCCTGCTAGGTGTAGTTATACTATCTTACCATAAACGTTAAGATGCCTACTAGAAGGAGCCTCTAATATCTTGGCCAGCAAGGGAGTGAAGACACAGGAAATTCAGTGACTAAGGCTGTGCTTGCTGTGATGACTTAACCTCTACTGAAGTATGTTTTTCCCCTCAGATGAAATTCTGATATTGTAAACATTTGAGCATAACTTACAATAAGCTGGTAGTGGTACTGAAGTTGATGAATATATTCTCTTACAGTATTATATTTGGTAAACACTAATTTAAGACAATTTTCTTTATCCCAGTCTCTTACATTTGACATATGGTTATAGCTGGATTTAATTCTGTTTCCTCTCTTGTGAGGATCAACAAATATTAAAAACATCTCTTACAGTGGTTGGGAAAACTGCAAAACTATCAAATGCAAATGACAATCATATTCTGACTTTTTTTGGTTGTTGTTCATACTTCTTTTGTGTGCAGCTGCCATCTTCAGCTGACCAAAGTTTTCAAGGACCCAAGGCATCTGGAATTGTCCCATTGTACCATATTTGTGTTAATTCTAACATTTGATGAAAAACTTCAGAGGCTTTAGATTAATGCTGTAAAATGTAACTTTTGTACAAGAAACTTTAACATGAAATTGATATAATTTCACCCAGGTTGGACGAGGCCTTGAGTAACCTGTACTAGTGGGAGGTGTCCCTGCCTATGACAGGGGGCTGGAACTAGATGATCCTTGAGGTCCTTTCCAACCTTACCATTCTATGATTCTGTGATTCTAATCTGTGGATTCAGATAAACAAGAAGTAATTCCTTGGAAATTATAGTATCTATTGATATATAGTCAATGTGTACAAGTCATCTATAAGCTTATCTTTGAAATTTCTCCTAATTTGCAACCAGCAAATGAGATTGCTGCAATTATTTGACTTGATAAGTTTTTCTGTTTCTCTGCAGAATCGATTTTGTTTCTGTACTATGCAACTCCATGCCATGGTGTTTCTAAGTTATCTCTTCTTTAATTGGTTCAAAGCATAATTTTATTAACATTGTCATTCACAACTCAGAGAGAGGTCTACTTGCCTTACCATCCCTACTTGTTCTTAAATATTTGCACTACCTGGGAGTCAGCATAAAAATAACTTGAGAGTTAAGAAACATATTTTGGTAACAGCCTGAAAAATTATCTGTTGTTTCCCTGTGTCACCTGTACTCTACAGTACTTCTCTTAAGACTCTTAGACAGGCTATGTTGTATGCATAAGTGTGCAGTACATTCTTAGAACAATTAGTAAAACTGCATGCACATCTGAAGACATACTCTGCATTTTCAGTGAAACATATTTTTCCTAAGTAGCTGCTGTTGAGCAGAGTTGTCCATTGATTCTAAAGATATTTTTTTTCTGTACTTAGACAAATCAAGATGATAATCATTTATAATTTGTTGCATTCATGAAAAGGAGTGATGAATAATATGATTGGAAGGAATGCGTGAGTCACGAAATGGGGAGCTGGGCAATCATGAGAAAATTCACTTAAACTCGCTTCTGCTTACTAAGATCTGTGATGCGAGTTCATTTTTCTGTAACAGAAGCCAGAAATTATAATGGTAAAGGTTTTAATAAAAGCCTTGTATGGATGGACAACTGTTTAAGTCATAGTGGTGGCCTGGCCCTCTAGTTCCAGAGCCCCATACCTGTTGTGTAAGGGCAACTGGGGAGGTGAAGGAGGCTGGGACAGGATTTGCCTGCCTCTGTGAGCAGGGACATGTTTCTATTCCCCCCTGACTTTTAATTCTCCTCCTGTTACCTGGTGGCAGGAGGGCAGAGCATCCTCTGCTTGTTGAACCTATGCTGCCTTTGCCTCAGGGTATGGCTCCACCAGCCTATTTCTCTCTCACACTCCCTGATAATCCTTTCTAGTTTCTCTTCTAGCTCTGCCACCCAGCTGAGCAGATAATTGACCTGCTCACACTGCACACAGGTGTCGTCTCTGCTGTACTCTGGTACACTCCCTGCAACTTAGACACTGAGACAGTTACATGTTTGAGGGGGAACTCCATTTGGGTCTCCACATTCCTCCCAGCAACAGCTTTTACCTGTGTGGTCACCATGCTGGGTCTTCTGGGAAGGGGCCAGTTACAATCAGCTGAGCTCCGCTCTGCTGGGTGGGCAGTAGCTGCCTGAGGCTTCTTACCGGGTGTGGTCATTTATGCCTCGTGTGGGTGTGCTGCTGGGGGTGCTGGCTCCACCACGCCACCTGAGCAGCCCACACACAACTTGCCAGCCTTTAGCACAGCTGTGCTGCTTTGCCAACTTAAAAAAAACCCCAGAAGAGCTCCTTCTTGGCCCTTTTTGCCACGATTCCCTCTCCCAGTGTGGACTTACCTATACTGGACCTGGTCTCCTCGTCGAGTGACTGTTAGTGTGTTTACACCTTAGTTAGAGCCATATGTCTGTCTTGTAAGTCTTTGATTCCCAACGTTTGCCACAATCTTTCCCTGAAGTTCTTGTGCTGTTCTGGTACAAACATGAATGAGCATGCACATAAGAGTCATACTTGACTTGGATTCAAGACACATGTCAATGTTTGTGCATATATTTTGATCTAATAACTTTTGTTCAGTTATTTCACTAGGATTGTGCTATCAAGTGCAGTGTTTTGTTCACATGATGCTTTCAAAGAGAAAACCAACAGAACTATAATGCATGTAACAAAATATTTGAAGAAACAAAGATAATGTAGTAATTTGGGAAGACCTACATTAACAAGCTGTGTATGGTCCTCCTGCTGATCTCTATATAAATAACATTGGTGATGTATAAATATCTGTTGAATGCAAGTAACTTGAGCACAAGTATTTATGGTTTCCCATAAATCAAATTACAGTATCACAGAGTAGCTGAGGTCTGAAAGCATCTTCAGAGATTATATATCCTATCCAGCACAAAGCAGGGTCAGCTAGAGCAGGTTCCTCAAGACATTGATGGGATTTTGAATATCTGTATGTGTCTGTCTTGTACTGGGGAGCCCAGAACTGCATAGAGTACCCTGGAAGCCTATCACCAGTGGTGTCTGAAAGGCAATAGTAACCTCTCTTGACTTTCTGGTAATACTTTTCAGAATGGTCTTGAGTACCATTGCTGTGAGGACACATTGCTGGTTCATGTTCAGCTTGGTGTCCACTAGGATGCCTGAGCCCTTTTCTGTAGAGCTACTTTTCAGATACTTGGCCTCCAGGCTGAAGTGTGATGTATGGCTTAATTATTTTTTGATGGTTGGTATTTTCTATTACTGCATTTTGATTTTAAATTTCTTTTAAGTTAAAAAACAAACAAACAAACAAAACCAAACAGTGAGGCTGCCCAACCTGTAGTTCCATGGATTCTACTTCTTTCTGTGATTCAAAAGAGGAGTGGCATTTGGTTTGCTCAAGTCCCTTTGACCATGGCCTTTTCAAAGATTGATGTAAGTGGCCTTGCAGTGAGATTAGCTAGCTCCCTCAGCTCTTGTGAGTCCCATCCCTTCAGTGCCCATGGACATGTGTCCATGCAATTTGTTTAAATATTCCCAAACTTGATCCCATTCCACCTGGATCAGTCTACTGTGCCCTGGGCTTGCACACTGGTATTGCTGACCAGGAATTGCTGAAGGCATCTCTCAGAAGTAAAGACTGAGATGCAGACAGCACTGAGGATCTTTGCCTTCTATTTATATTTTGTGATCAAGTTCCCATTCAGCAGCAAGCCTGTGCATTTCTTGGTCTTCATGTTTTTTGCTGCTGTGCCTGATGCCTTCTAGATCCCTTGCCACATTCAGCTCCAGATGGGCTCTGGCTTTCTTAATGCCAAATGATTGGGTGATGTCTCCTGTATTCTTCTTTGTGTACCTCTCCCTGCTT
Source organism: Eubucco bourcierii (assembly GCA_013396675.1). Taxonomy (NCBI): domain Eukaryota; kingdom Metazoa; phylum Chordata; class Aves; order Piciformes; family Ramphastidae; genus Eubucco; species Eubucco bourcierii. The sequence goes on along the minus strand of VWZE01006294.1, from coordinate 63,035 downwards.
CTGTCTCCTTTAGGCTTTCTTTTTGTGTTTAAATTCTGCCAGTTGCATCTCGTTTGTTATGTCAGGTCATCTTTTGTTTGCTTCTTTTCCTGCTTTTTGGGGTGAACTGTACTGAAGCTTGGACTAGGACATCCTTGACAGTCAGCCAGCTTTTCCAGACTTTCTCTCAACAACCAGCTGATGAGTAGATTCTGATCAGGGATTCTGATGAGTAGATCAGTGAGCAGGTCATAGTCTTCTCTACTGAACTCTGGGGTTATGATTCCACTTCTTTCTTCTTTCTCTCCACTCAGAATGCTGAATTCCACCATGTTGTGGTTACTGCAGCTCAGGTTGCCTCCAGCTTTTACATCCCTGATCAGTTCTACCTTGTTTGTAAGTGTGAAGTCCAGCAGAAAACCTCCCCCTTAACAGCTCCATGATAATTTGTGTCAATAAATGGTTGTCAGTGCACTCCAAAAAATCTCTGGATCGCTTGTTCTATGCTGTGTTGTTCCTCAAGCAGGTATTGGCATGGTTGAAGTCCACCATGAGGACCAGGGCCTGTAAATGTGGGAAAGGTCAGAGTGTGGTATCCCAAGGGATTGCTTCACTCATAGATTAAATTGTTAAAGATAAGGAGAAATAGTTTGTTTTCAAAAAAGAGGAGGGGGTTAAAAATACATGGAATAGATAAGAGAAAAATTGCTTTTGTGTCTGATTTTAGGAACTGATCATTGACCTGTTTTGGTGTAGAGATCATTTTACTCAGATACTGTGTATGAAGCAAGAGATCAGCAAATGCTTTGCTAAAAAGCATAGAAAATTGCCACTAAATATTTTCATTTCTTCACTCATTATTAATAATGCTTCTGTGAAAACGTGATCATCTTCACTATTTCTTTTTGATAACCAATTCCACAAAAGTATCTACTAAAGTGATTAAATAGATGGAAGAAAGACTGGAGGAAAGGAGGGGTTGCATGGAAGAACTGACAGCAAATCCTGTGATGCGAGGTTGCTTTTTTATCACTGCTTGTTTTCTGATGCTGTTTTTTTCCGCCCCCCCCCCAGTCTTTTAGTTATATTTTTAAAATCTATTNATTTTTTTTTTTTTTTTTTTTTTTTTTTTTTCCTGGGGAAATATTGAGAGTAAGACAATCAGAGCATGCTAGAGACCTTGTGTTTGATAGTTTTTGAACTCTGGAAATTGCAAAGTTCTAACTTCCTTACATTGATCTCAAGTAGATAGTGGCCCATAATCTTAATAATGTCAGAACAGCAAAGGCACAGCTGAAGTTCCTTCCATTCATTCAGTACAAGAGGCGTTACTTGTTCCATATGGTTGTGTCTGCCAACCTGTTAGCTAAAACGTGATTTGAAGTTGTTGATGTTTCTTTTGCTGCCTTTGTTATGCTGATTACCAAAGTATGTTACTCCATACTCTTTACATTTCTCACTCACAGTTATTACGCCTGTTTTGTTGTTTGAAATAGCAAAATAAAGTGGTTTGCATAACACTTTTTTTTTTTTTTAGTGCAGAATACTGGAAAGATAGTAGCATATGTTGGTGTTGCTTTATTTCAGGGATGGGCTATACATCCACCAAGGTACAGGGAACACGAATGAAACCTTCTTCTGCTGCTGGATGATGAATCTCTTTTATTCATTTATGTAATGTCACTTTTGGGGGTGCCGGTGGATGAGGAGTTTGACATGAGCAGACAGTGTTCACCTGCAGCCTGAAAGCCAGTCACTTTCTGGGCTGCATCAAAAGAAACATGGCCAGCAGAGAGAGAGAGGTGATTCTACCACTCTGCTCTGGTGAGACTTCACCTGGACTACTGTGTCCAGGTCTGGAGCTTTCAATACAGGAAGGACATGGAGCTGATGGAACGGGTCCAGAGGCCACAAAAACAATTGGGGGTTGGAACACTCTACCACAAAGACAGGCTGAGGCAGCTGGAGTTGTTCAACCTGGAGAACATAGCACTCCAGGGAGCCCTAATAGTGATCCTCCAGTACCTGAAGGGGGCCTACAAGAAGGATGGAGAGAGACTGTTTGCAAAGGCCTGTGGTGATAGGGTAAGGGGCAGTGGTTTCAAACTAGAGAAGAGCAGATTTCAATTGGATGTTAGGAACAAGTTCTTTGCCATGAAGGTGGTGGAACACTGGGACAGGTTGCCCAGGGAGGTGGTTGTGATCCCATCCCTGGAGATATTCAAGGTGAGACTTGACACAGTTCTGAGCAATCTGATCTAGTTGAGGATGCCCATGCTGACTGCAGAGGGGTTGGTCTAGATGACCTTTAGAGGTCACTTCCAACCCAGACCGTTCTATGATTCTCTGATTCCTATCTTATCTCGGTTTATTTCATCAATTACAGTCTTTCAGGATGATCCTTCTGTGGCAAAAGAGAAGATTATTTCACAGGAAGATGGGCCTGAATGTCTGCATTTGATTCTGAGATGTGATAATGAAATAGTTTGTTTGTTTGTTTGTTTTTTTTTCTTTTTTTTTCTTTCTTCAAAATCAGACTTTTAAACATTGCTGGCTTGACTGGGCTGGGTAACTGAGTGATTACAGTATCACAGTATCACCAAGGTTGGAAGAGACCTCAAAGATCATCAAGTCCAACCCGTTACCACAGACCTCAAGACCAGACCATGGCACCAAGTGCCACGTCCAAACCTTCCTTGAACACCTCCAGGGACGCTGACTCCACCACCTCCCTGGGCAGCCCATTCCATGGGCTGTTGATTTGCGTGTTAAAACTAAAAACCAGACAATCAAAAACTTCCTTCAACAGGAAGGGGGAAAATGGACCATTTTTTGTTTTTTCAAGTATATCTAAGTTGATATTTTGTTGGTTCAGTTTTTTTTTTATCTTTTTCCCCAGAGTCTTTGGGTGGTTTGAAGCCTTTATTACAACTAATTAAAATGACTCAGAGGTCAATTGAACACATAGTGGCAGTCCAGATTCTGGGATATAACCCAGAATTAGGTCAAACAATCTTAATCCTAATAGCTTGCATATTTTTTAAATATAATTTTTTTTATAGTTGGTATTTCTGCTTAAAATGATTGGCAAGCACTGTTTTTAGAATGTAAAGATTTTTTTTTTCTAAATAAGTGTCTTTTTACTTGTATTCTATATGAAAATTTCTTGTTTAATGTTCCTATTGAGAAGTGCACTCAGAAGAGTTCAGAATTTTGACCTGCCTTACATACCTTGTACTTTGCTCTGGTTTCTGTTTTTCATGTTGGTGGTCAGGAAAAGGACTTTGGTATTTCAGGTTAAAATGCATCTCTGGAGAATCTTAGAATCATAGAATCGTAGAATGGTAAGGTTGGAAGGGACCTCAAGGATCATCTAGTTCCAACCCCCTGCCATAGGCAGGGACACCTCCCACTAGTACAGCTCACTCAAGGACTCATCCAGCCTGGCCTTCAACACCTCCAGGGAGGGAGCATCCACAACATCCAGTCTAAATCTCCCCTCTGCCAGTTTAAACCCATTGCCCCTTGTCCTGTCATTACAAGACCTTGTCAATAGTCTCTCCCCTGCCTTCCTGTAGCCCCCTTCAGATACTGGAAGGCTACTCTAAGGTTTCCTGGAAGCCTTCTCTTCTCCAAACTGAAGAGCCCCAACTCTCTCAGTCTGTCCTCACAGCAGAGCTGCTGCAGCCCTCTCAGCATCTTCTTGGACTCCTCTGGAGACGCTCCCAGCAGTTCCATGTCCTTCCTGTGCTGGGGACTCCAGAACTGTACACAGGACTCCAGGTGGGGTCTGATGAGTGGAGAGCAAAGGGGCAGAATCCCCTCCCTTGCCCTGCTGCCCACACTGCTCTTGCTGCAGCCCAGCACACAGTTGCTGTCTGGGCTGCACTCACACTGCAGGCTCCTGTTGAGCTTTTCATCAGCCCAGACCCCCAGGTCCTTTTCCTCAGGGCTGCTCTCAGCCATTCCCCACCCAGCCTGGAGTTGTGCTTGGCAATGTACCTACCCAGGTGCAGAACCTTACATTTGGCCTTGTTGAATGTCCTGAGGTTGGCCTGGGCCCACCTCTGCAGCCTGTTCAGGTCCCTCTGGATGGATCCCTGCCCTCTAACAAGTCGACTGTGCCACACAGCTTGGTGCCATCTGCAAACTTGCTGAGGGTGCACTGATTCCTCTGTCAAGTTGTAGCTGAACCTCTGCTTTCTTCCAAAATGATAATGGTGGATGCATTGCCAGTTTGTATACTTTGGAGACTGATGCTGTGAGAATCAGGAGGGGATGAGTTTGGTTCCTGATTCACTGCCACATGCACTCTGCAGCCCTCCTCTTCCTCGCTTCCTTGTGGTACAGTGGAGATGATAGATTTACTGAAATGGTAAATGCAGATATAACTGAGTGTTTTCTTCCTCCTTTCAAGGATTTGTCAGTGTACAAAGTGCTGTGAGGGGGAAAAATGTGAGGAAAGGAAACTAGGTTGACAGAGGTGAAAAATCACACCAAGAGTGACTGAAAGTGAGAAAATCTGTGAACCCATGCCTTAGGTGAGGACATTTTGTCAAAACTGCCATTTTTCAACAGGATATTCTTTTGGGATAAATACAATTATGAATTTACCCACCACTCCCTTAGGGATATTCCTTAGAAGCAGACAGTGTTACCTATAGGTAAATCATAGAATCATAGAATGGTAAGATTGGAAGGGACCCCAAGGATCATCTAGTTCCAACCCTCTGCCATAGGCAGGGGCACCTCCCACTAGTACAGGTCACTCAAGGCCTCCTCTTACCTGGCCTGGAACACCTCCAGGGAGGGAGCAGCCACAACCTCCCTGGGCAACCTGTGCCAGTGTCTCACCACCCTCACTGCAAAGAACTTCCTCCTAACATCCAGTCTAAATCTCCCCTCTGCCACTTCAAACCCATTGCCCCTTGTCCTGTCATTGCAAGACCTTGTCAGTAGTCCCTCCCCAGCCTTCCTGTAGGCCCCTTCAGATACTGGAAGACTACTCTAAGGTCTGTTGGAAGCCTTCTCTTCTCCAGGCTGAAGAACCCCAACTCTCAGCCTGTCCTCATAAACTTAGGCAAGCTTAGAACTGCTAGGAGCATGAAGAAATGCAGTTTATTATGGGCTGAAAACTGTATGAGAATTTTTCATAACATTTCTTTGTATTCCTATAGAGGCAGTAAAGACTTTTGTGAAACTTTGCAGTTGAGCAAATTACAGCTGGTGTTCTTTCCTCCATGTGCTTGATACTTCTCATCCCTGTTTTGTAATCTCAACCCATTTTTATATTTAACATTCAAACAGTCTCAAGTGAGTTCTTACTTTAAAAAGTATTAAATCATTTATATGTGAGAGAGGCCATTTGGTGACTTTCTGATTATTATAAACCAGTATAATTGCATTTTTATCAGAAAAAGATCAAGTATTGAATGCTGGATTTTTTACCAATGTTTTTTTTCAACCTCTATATTAGCCCATAATTTTTAATGACCAACTATCACTTGGGAACACTTTTGCATAAGACTGTGAACAAACTGAAGAATTGAATTCTGAATGCACAATTTTCTGTGGTGGTGTTTTCTATATTTGTTTCGTTGTTGTTGTTGTTTTTAACCTGCAAGGAAACCTGTACAGCAGTAAAACTTTATTGTATACTTGTATGCAAGACTCTCCTTGAGGGAATTGCTGTCCAGATCTGTTTTATTCCAAGTCAGAAAGCTCATGCACTTGCTCAAGAAAGATGCCTTAGAAGGTGGCATCAAAAACTAAATGACAAAACAGCTTCCTGGATCTCTTTATTCATAGCTCCCATGTCCATACTGTATGAACAACAGACAACATACTTGGTCATTTTTAATTTCACCACAGGAAGTACTTTCTTAAGAATCTTAAGTTACTGATTTCAAGGGTGTGATGGTTTGGGAGATACCCACACACACCCCCCCACTATGACAATCACACAGACTAGACTCAACCAACTGGAAGTTAAGGACTGAAACTCTACTTCAGTAGAGCTTCTGGAGAGCAGCTAAACCGCAAGGGATCTGGGGGTGCTGATTGACACCCACCTGAACACCCACCTGTTTAACATCTTTGTCAGTGACATGGACAGAGGAATCAGTGCACCCTCAGCAAGTTTGCAGATGACACCAAGCTGTGTGGCACAGTCGACTTGCTAGAGGGCAGGGATCCATCCAGAGGGACCTGGACAGGCTGGAGAGGTGGGCCCAGGCCAACCTCATGAAATTCAACAAGGCCAAGTGTAAGGTCCTGCACCTGGGTAGGCACAATCTCAAGCACAAATACAGGCTGGGTGATGAATGGCTGGAGAGCAACCCTGAGGAAAAGGACCTTGGAGTCTGGGTTGATGAAAAGCTCAACATGAGCCTGCAGTGTGCACATGCAGCCCAGACAGCAACC
>VWZE01006294.1:31437-55819 GCA_013396675.1 Eubucco bourcierii | reverse complement strand
CAGCACCAGAACAAGAGGACAGAGTCTCAAGCTGTGCCAGGGGAAGTTTAGGCTGGAAGTGAGGAGAAAGTTGTTGCCTGAGAGAGTCATTGACTGCTGGAATGGTCTGCCCAGGGAGGTGGTGGAGTCAGCGTCCCTGGAGGTGTTCAAGGCGGGTTTGGACGTGGCACTTGGTGCCATGGTCTAGTCTTGAGGTCTGTGCTAACAGGTTGGATTTGATGATCTTTGAGGTCTCTTCCAATCTTGGTGATACTGTGATTTACAGCTTAGCACAATATACAAGCAGATACTTGCTCAATATACATGAATAATTACAGAAATATATAGAAATATACAAGTTAAAAATAATACAGAAACACAATCCTCCTCCCAGAAATCAGAGTCCCCAGAAGGAGCTCCCAACCACCCTTCCACCTTCTTTCCACCCCTCTACCTTACTCCAGGGTTTGCCTTACGTGCAAGGGTGAGTTTGGAGGATGGGCAAGGGGGGGTTAGAGGCAGAGTGAGTAGTTAGGTTACTCAGCAGAAAGGAGAAGAAACAGCAGCTCCCAGAGAGAGACTCTCTACCTTATCTATATTTGTGTGCTTGTTTTTCTACATCTCAGCAAGCCTATGAGTGAAGTAGACATCACCATTGTTTTCTTTTTCACAGCCTATCATCTTTTTTTTTTTTTAATTAAAATATTCCAATTAGCCTCAAACCAACACAAAGGGCAAGTGAATTTTGTTGTTAAATTTTTTTTTTTAATCTATGGTAGGCTTCCCAAAATATCTTCTCTCTGTCTAGTGAAACCCATGTTCTTTGAAGGCTTCTTTGGCCCAGCAGCTGATAAAAGCATGGCTATCAATACCTTGCCTGTGATTTGGTTTCTCCAAGTTTTGCTTTCTTTACACTATTGTTGTTTTTTGGTTGTTTGTTTGTTTATTTATTTGTTTGGGTTTTTTTGTGGTGGGGGGGTTGTTTTGGTTGGTTTGTGGTTTTGGGGGTTTTGGGGTTTTTTTATTTTTTAAATTTATATTTGGGATTGTTTAGAACATCCTTTATCACAGTGCTAAAAATTCTCAGCCCTTTTAACAGTGTAATCTTGACAATTCTGGGAGTGTTCAGCTTGTGCGTGGTGATGATCTGTGTTTTGAATGAAGAAAGAAAACACTCTGTAGTAAAGTTGGAATAGTGATTTTTACAGACAAAAAATAAAGATATTTGAGAAATACATGAGATAATTGGGTTTGAATAAATCATCTTAAATGTCCTGTATTTATGATTTAAAAAACATTGTTAAAAGTAGTTTGAGAACAGATTTGAATGTCAGCTATTTTGGACTTGTAGTTCATATTATACTTTTCTCTATATTGAGATTAATGATGAGAAAAAGGGCAAGGCATTTTTGTTATGGCCAATTTATTACGTTTCAGACTGCATTATCATTTGGTGAAAGCCCTATTGATTAGCCTTCATAGCTTTACAGAGCTTTTGTTCTAAGCACTTAAAGTTTGAGTTGTCTCAGTCCCATAGGGCTGAAAGAAAGCTGTTAGTACCATGAAATTCTTCTTCTGTGTGTTTCCAACAGCTTGGAGCCTCTTCTTGGAGTGCAAAATATTAGCACATTAATGTTATTAACCCCTTTAGTACAAAATGCTTTTGGAAGTGAAAATATTTTTGCATCTTCAAAGTCTGGATTGTTTCTTCTATATGAGTGCAGTTTCTTAAAGCTGAAAAATGTGTTGCTGTGCAACAAACAGATGCTGCTCTAACAATGCAATGCATTATGTACCAAAAATGATCTTGGTTTTAATCATAGATGCTGATTTAATGAGACAAGACTAGCTTACATCAAAAATGGATTTAGGGTGAGATTTTGTTTTCTCTGTGTTTTCTCTACATAATTAATAGGAATATGGTACCTTATATATTCTGTTTTAAATTCAAAAGTGTACTTTGGTTTTTATACCATTTTATACTCCTGATTTCTAATTCTGCCTTGTATTATACTCTCTTTTTTATTGCTTTTTGTGATAGGAACACAAGGGCAGTAGTTAATCTTGTATCTTTAATGTATTTCCTCAGAAGTTCACGCCTTTTTACAAGTCTCTTCTGTTTGTGCTTAAGCTTTCCATTTTACCCACTTCTCCTTAGTTTATTTTCTGAGTGTTTCCTGTCCAGTGTTTTCATCCCACATTTACCACGTGGGACATGTAAGATGTTTGTCTGTAACTAATGTTAGTTTATAGATCAGAAAAGCAATGCTAATCAATCTCCTCAGAAACTATCAGTGCTTTATACCTTGCGAACAGGCCTGTCCCCTTGGGAGCTTTTCATTGTTGATCTCTCTTCAGTTCAACTTCCATTTTCTGCAGATATTTTGTAACTTAACATTAGTTGCTAACTCTAATCCTTCTATCACTGATAAAAATTTAGATTGACAATTTTACTTTTAGATAAAGTCAGATAATACTATACTTAGGGGGGAAAAAGTCTTCATATTGTGTTCTTAACTCCAGTGAACCCAGCAGAGTTAAATGTAGTTTGGATGCACAGGGAAGAATTAATGATTGGAAGATACAGAGTTGGTAAATTATTTATTCTGGCCCTGAGGAAGCTGAAAAGCTGAGTGAAAGACTAATAAATCATTTGTGGTAGTGCTGGTTGTCACTTCCAATTATTTTAGACGGTTTTGTGATAAACTGCAGCACCTGCTAGATATCCTTGCACCATCCCTTGATGCTTGCAGTGCAGCTTGTTCAGTCGATTATCAAAGGCAAATTTGTCTAAAGTTTCCTCAGGTTGGAAAGAGAATTACTTTTCTCAGTCACCCCTTCCCCCCATTTTTAAAGCTCCTTTCTCATTGTGTGAATAGATGAAATCGATGATACATGTAGGGTTTTATTGACATAATGTGGAGCCGAGTATGGTCGATTGAACCACTGGCGAACAGAATGAGGGGTGACGTGTCTGTGTGAACGGAAACCTACTCTTGAAAGCCTGATTTGCTTTCATCTTTCTGACTAGCAGCTGTTCCTAAGGTGTGAAAACTTGTATTCATCCACTGTTTTTGAGGATTTTGTTGGAGGTAGTGCTGAAATCAGAGGAGAACTCTTCTACTGCTTTTTTTTTCAGGGGGCTGACGATTACGTGGAGAGAGGCCCTATTGATCCTCAACATGCAACACTTGAGTAGTTTAAGGCAAAATGAGGCATTTGGTCACAACAACTCCATGTAGAGCTACAGGCTGGGGTTGGAGTGGCTGGAGAGCAGCCAAACAGAAAGGGATCTGGGGGTGCTGATTGACACCCACCTAAACATGAGCCAGCAGTGGGCCCAGGTGGCCAAGAAGGCCAATAGCATCCTGGCCTGTATCAGCAAGAGTGTGGCCAGCAGGAGCAGGGAGCTCATTCTCCCCCTGGACTCTGCACTGCTTAGGCCACACCTTGAGTCCTGTGTCCAGTTCTGGGCCCCTCAATTGAAGAAGGACATTGAGGTGCTTGAGTGTGTCCAGAGAAGGGCAACGAGGCTGGGGAGAGGCCTGGAGCACAGCCCTATGGAGAGAGACTGAGGGAGCTGGGATTGGTTAGCCTGGGGNCTGCTGGAATGGGCTGCCCAGGGAGGTGGTGGAGTCAGCGTCCCTGGAGGTGTTCTAGGCAGGTTTGGACGTGGCACTTGGTGCCATGGTCTAGTCTTGAGGTGTGTGGTAACTGGTTGGGCTTGATGATCTTTGAGGTCTCTTCCAACCTTTGTCATACTGTGATATTGTGTTATACTGTGTGGTACTGTGAGGTAGTTGGAGAGCAGGAGAGAAGATTTAGAAAGAACAACATAGTGATTTTCAAAAAGGAGAGTAGAGCATTATCTTAAGGTTGTTGATAGATAAAGAGTGAAAATAAGTCAAATTGTAAAGGGAAGGTTAGTGGAAGGCAGCTATTTCTTTATGCCATCTGAGGATAGTGTTAGGCGTTGTCTCACTTAGCTGCAGTCTGAACACCCATTTCTCTGAGACAGAAGAATGAGGCCCACTCTCAAAATGTAGTAAAATGTAATGCAGTTGTATATGCATTGCTTGCAAGCTTCTGAACGGACTGCCTCAGAAAAAAAAAACAGAAGAGTTTTTGAAAGTTGAGCTCAAAAGTCCATTTTGTGTGTTGTCCAAAGCATGGGAAGGAGGGAGCCTCTGGTTCTGCAAGCACTCACGTGCTCCTTTTTCTGCTTACATTGGGGAAAGAACTACAAAAATGGCTAATTGCATGTATTTAAAATTTCTGAGTGTATCAAAGAGTCTGCTTAAAGCTGTTGGGTTCCTCTTTCATGTCTATTACTGTGGAAAAGACACATCTTAAAACACAGTGCTGAAAGACTTGCAAGTAAATGCTGAATGCTGCATGCTGCAACTCAGCAGTTACACATTAAGTTTTTTATTATCTTTCCCATCATCTTTCTAGCCAAATCCATCCAAGTAATACTGATTTATAAACATTCTGGGGTAAGGCAACATATAACACAAATCCTGGAAAGCTGAGGAAAGTTGTGGGGTTGTTTTGTTTTGTTTTGTGGTGGGTTTGTTTGGTTTTTTTTTTTGTGTGTGTGGTTTTTTGTTTGTGGTGGGGTTTTTTGGTTTTGTTTTTGGTTTTTTAGACTTTGTTTCCATTTTTTCTGTTGGGTCTCAACTTACAGTTTCAAGTGACATTTTTCTCTTAGGAAGTGAAGGGTTTTGGAGGGGGTGGATTTTTTTTTTTTTTTTGCTGTTTCCTGGAAGTTTATTTTATTTTATCAGAGGCTGTTATTTGCAACCAAGAAGACAGTGTAGAAAAGATCCTAATCTGTATTATTTTAGTTGTATTACTATTAGAGAGTCTTTCTGTAGCCATGGTATACCTGATAGTAAAAGAAATCACTGGAATTTTTTGTGCAGCTTGAATCAGCAGTTTATAGAACATCCAGACTTACATGGATATTTTGTCAGGTTTTTCCATTATGTTTCCAAGGAAAAGGGAATATATGTCCATAGTAAATAATGTACTTAATGTACTAAATAAAATATGTCCACAGTAAATGTTAATTTTCAAATAAATATACTCTTACTGTATTGGTTTTCTATTTATTTCTTACTGAGCACAATCAGTACATTTATGTGAGTCTTTGAAAAAGCAGTTACAGACTTTAAGGTACCAAATTCATATTTTGTTTAGTTTTGCCTGAAAATAGAAAAGCAATTAATTTTTAAAGGACTTAAAAAATAATTTATGTTTTTAATATACTATATGCATATATAAATATAGATGTATATTATCCATTATGATTCTGGTTCTATCTATTATATAAATAAATAAATATATATATATAAAATAAGTATTATGATGATTCTGGTTCTATATATATATATTATATATAATAAATAAATATAATAAATAAATAAATAAACAGATAAATAAATAACTATATATATAAAATAAATAAATATATATAAAAAAATACAAATAAGTAATATTATGATTCTGGTTTTATATATTATATACCTATATAAATATAGATATATATTATGTTTCACATATATTTATTAATTGCTATTTATGGAATTAATTGACCAAATATAGCTATAATTAATTGTCAAATTAATAAATCAATACCTTATTGCACTAATAATTACTGAATTAATTGAACAAAGCAATATGTAATTTTTTTAAGGTAACTTCATTTGCAGGAATAGTATGCTGGATGTATGCTAAAAGAGGAAGGAGCCAAAAAAATGCATTTTGAAATTCAAATGGACTTCTTTTATGAGCTGTTGTTTACAGTGAAAGGAACTGTTAACTGTGCCTTAAAAAAACCTGCATTTTGTCTTTGCACAATTCTTTTGCCCTCTGTTTAAAGTGGAGACCAACTTTTCCAGCTTTTCCTATTGTTTTACAACTTTGAGTTATTGAACTCCCTCCATCAAGAACCATGATATTTAGTACCCACCTGAGAGACTGTCACAGTCTGAGATGCTGAATAAGTTTTTGAGCAAACTATATCCAGGTTTTCACTTGTCTCTAATACCTTTTACAGTGAGGTTTATGGGAGCCATTTATTTTTCTGGGGTTTTTTTCAGTTCTCTGGGATTATAGTAGCAAATGCATGAGGACAGGTTTTTTTTTTCTTCGTGTTTAAGTTTATTTCCATAAATCATAGAATCATAGAATGGTGAGGTTGGAAGGGACCACAAGCATCATCTAGTTCCAACCCCCTGCCATAGGGGTTGGAACTAGATGATATATAAACTAGATGATNGCAACCTGTGCCAGTGCCTCACCACCCTCACTACAAAGAACTTCCTCCTAACATCCAGTCTAAATCTCCCCTCTGCCAGTTCAAACCCATTGCCCCTTGTCCTGGCATTGCAAGATCTTGTCAATAGTCCCTCCCCAGCCTTCCTGTAGACCCCCTTCAGATACTGGAAGGCCACTCCAGGGTCTCCTGGAAGCCTTCTCTTCTCCAGGCTGCAGAGCCCCAACTCTCTCAACCTGTCCTCACAGCAGAACTGCTGCAGCCCTCTGATCATCCTCGTGGCCTCCTCTGGACCCACTCCAACACTTCCATGTCCTTCCTGTGCTGAGGGCTCCAGCATATAAACTAGATGATATATCTAACCATATAGATTATGTATATGACCATATAAACTAGGTGATATATATAAACTAGGTGATATATATAAACTAGGTGATATATAAATAATAATAAACATAAATTAATGTTGTGCTCTAAAATGGGCTGCTATAATTTCAATTTTGATTTTGAATGTGGTTTTAGAATGAATAATATTTAACTTAAATATTTCCAAACATGTGCATCTTTAGCCTAAGACATTTAACTTCTTGACCTGAAGATGAGAGAAGACAGAATCAGTTCTAGCTGAGCTTCCTTAAATGAGAAAAGAAATGAAAAATTTCACAGTATTTTATCTTTTCATCTCAGTGTTTTCCACAAAATACTCTGTGAATGAATTCCACATTTTAGTGAAAGTGTTGTTACTGTTACAAAGCTGCAATTATTTTACTCTTTAAAAATTCTTCATGTTAAAACAGAAAGGAACCAAATTCATTATGACTCATGTTGACTGATGTCCAGGATGAGAAGACTAGGTGAAATATCACAATTGCTAGCCCTTGTTCTCAAGAAGGACTTCAGTTCCCCAGGCACCTGCTGGAAATACATCAGAGAGGAAATAGTCAAGGAGGTTGCCAGAGTGTATGGAAGATAACTTCTGGACACAGCTGATGAATGAACCAAGTAGGAAGGGCATCCCACTAGGCCTGTGTTTGTGACAGAGAACGGCTTTTGGGTGTGTGAGGTTTGGAGACTGTCTTGGGCATAGTGATGGGATAGAGCTTTTTGGTCCTTGGAGCAGTAAGGGGAAGAGTCAACAGAACTGCCACCTTGGGCTTCAGAAGGGCAGACTTTGGCCTGTTTAGGAACCTGATTGACGGAGTCCTCTGGAGGACAGTCCAGAAGGGCTTAAATGTCTGGGAAGGCTGGGCATTCTTCCAAAAGAAATTCCCAAAGGTGCAGGAGTAGATGTGCTGGTTTGAGGCTAATTAGAATATTTTAATGGAGAAAATTACACTCTAGGCTGTGAAAGGAAAACATCATGATGTCTGCTTCACTCATACGCTTGCTGGAGAATTGTTTGGGAACACTAACCAAAACAATAGATAAGTCAGTCTCTGTCTGGCTTTTGCTGGAACAGGAGCTACTGGGGCGATCTAGCAGCTTCTGAGCTCTGGCTCCTCTGCTGATTACTCCTCACTAACCACTTTTCTTTTAATCCCCCTGACTGATCCTCCTAATTTACCTTGNCGGGGAACTCCCAAACCTTCACAGTAGACCATCCTGATGTGATAATAAAGGACAAGTTGTCAGGGAAGAAGACTGACCTGCCTGGACAGAGAGCTTTGGATGAAACAGGAAAATAAGGGGTTTGTGACTTTTGGAAGAAAGGACTGGCTACTCAGAAGGACTGCAGGGATTGTTCTGGCAGGGGGGGTTGGACTAGATGATCTTCTGAGGTCCCTTCCAACCCCTGACATTCTGTGTTTCTGTGATTCTGTCATCATTGATCTGGACAAGTTGGCTGAAAATGAACCAACAGTATGCACAGGTGGTCAAGAAAGTCAGCAGCATCCTGGCCCATGTAAGGAATAGCGTGCCCAGCAGGATCAGAGAAGTGATTGTCCCTTTGTACTTAGCAATGATGAGGCCACACATTGAGTTCTCTGTTCAGTTTTGGGACCCTCGTTACGAGAAAGACATTGAGGTACTGGAGTGGATCCAGAGAAGGGCAATGAAGCTGATGAAGGGTCTAGAGAACAAACCTTGTGAGAAGCAACTGAAGGAACTGAGAAAAGGAGACTGAAGAGAGACTTTCTCAATATCTACAACTCTCTGAAAGCTTGGATCAAGGTGATGGTTGTTCTCTTCTGCCTGGTAACAAGTGATAGGATGAGAAGAAACAACCTCAAGTTGCACTGGGGAGGCTTGGATTTGCTATTAGAAAATAATTCCTTCATAGAAAGGGTTCTCAAACTCTGGAATGGGCTTCCCAGGGAGGTGGTTGAATCCTCATCCCTGGAGGTGTGTAGAAGATGCAGAGATGTGGTGCTAAGGGGCATGGTTTAGCACCAGACTTGGTAGACTTAGGTGGTGGTTGGTGATCTTAAAAGGTCTTTTCCAACTAAGACTATTCTGCTGTTCTGTTATTCTAACGCTAAGTGCCATGTCCTACAGTTGGATCACAACAACCCCAAGCAACACTACAGACCTGGGGAAGAGTAGCTGGAAAAGGCAGAAAAAAACCTGAGGATGTTGTTCAAGAGCTGAATGAGCATGAGGCAGCAGTGTGCCGAGGTGGACAAGAACGCTGGCAGCATCCTGACTTGCATCAGAAGTAGTGTGACCAGCAGGGTTAGACAAGTGATTGTTCTCCTGTACTTGGCACCGACAGAGATGCTACCTGTGTTCAGTTTTGGCACTGTCACGATGAGGAGAGTATCCAAAGAGGAACAGTAAACTCGAAGAACCTAAAATGCAGATCTTATGAGAAATGGCTAAGGGAACTGGGATTCTTTCATCTGGAGACAAGTCTGAAGTGCAGACATTTGTTGCTCTCTCTACCTAACAGGAGGTTGTTCTCTTCTTGTGAGTAACAGGACAAGAGGAAAAAACCTTGGGTTGTGCCAGGGGAGGTTAAGATGAAATTTTAGGAAAATTTTCTTCATCAGAAGGGTTGTCAGGCATTGGAGCAGCATGCCCAGGGAAGTACTTGGGAGTGTTTAAAAGATGTGCGGTGCTTAGGGATATGGTTTGATGGTGGACTGGTTTATATTTGGACTAGATGATCTTAAAGGTTGTTTGCAACCTGAATGATTCTATGGTTTTATCTCAGAAGGATTGTTTTTTAATGATCTTGCATGCATTTCCAAAAAAAAAAAAAAAGGTGATATAGAAGAGCTTTCATCCAAGAGATAATTAGTGATCTGTGTTTGCATACTGCAGAATGGAATCATGTGGTCAAGGTAATTTGGGTGCCTGAGGCAAACTGAAGGATGTTAACCCTGTTTTCTTTAGAGAACAAGTGTGAATGAATTCCAGATTGGTGGTAAAGCCATGTGCTGCTCTGTAGAACTAGACTGCACAGAGTGATTAAAGTATTGATGTAAAGACAGCCTATTAGTTCCATAGGCAGTGCACTTCAGTTTTCCAGTCAAGTGTCCCAGGTTGGGAACTGTAAGGTTAAAAAGAGTCCTCTGGAGACTGGAAGATTGTTACTCAATCCCATAATTCTGCTATCTCTTCATAAGCTCCTGGAAAGGAACACAAACTGGCCTTGCTTGGCTTACATGAAGTTAGTTTTAGGAGCTATTCCCAAATACTGAACGCTTTTTTAATCTACTGTTTAAAATAGTCATAAATTATAGAGTTGTTAAGCCTTTCATCATCTATATGATAGTTACTGGAAATTATATCAAGAGTTGTGGTAGGAATATATCTGGAAACAAATTCCAAACCTGATTCAAGCATGAGAGATCATTTGTATCTAATGTTCTGGAGTTCTTTATTCTATTTCTACCATAAGAGGTAGGATAAGTACATTGTATACAGTGCAATCAACTCTTCAAAGCAATTTTGACTTAGAAGTCTGGAACACAGAAGAAGGTAGAACCAAGTAGAATGAATTAAAAAGATAAAACTTTCTGTCTACATTAGACCAGATTTTAGATCTTTGTCATGTAAAACAAGTATCCACAAAGCACAGCAAAGTTATTTGCAAATGAAAAGTTGTTTCATGTGTGAAGCTGGTTGCCAGCTTTTTAGCATTTACTTACTTTGAAATGAGCAGTGGGTAGACAATGTCATAAAAAGAGGGGGAAAGTTCCACTAGCTATAGTTGGGAGGGCAATAAGAGCTTAGCAACTATTGGCAGACAAGCACAATAGGGTGGTGGACTGGCATCTTAGAGCCTCTCTGTTGAGGTTTGACTCTCTCTTCTCCCTTGTTGGGCAGTGTTCCAGCAGTGCACTAAGTGCTCCGTTCTATCAGTCTTTTGCAAGGGAATTGTTAGCAAAAGAGGCTCTTGTTTTGTATTAAGTGTGTTAAAATGTTTTGATACATGTGTTAGCAAGAAATGCACTTTGAGCTTGGAGTTGATGATGGCGGTGGTTGTTACCTGCTTGCCAGTGGTTGCTTTGTGGTCTTGGACCAACATTCAAGAAAGTTTTGTTCTTCCCATGAAAGGGTTTTTCTTTCTAGTCATAGGGATTTTTTTCCCCACAGAACCTTGAGGAGTCATTTAAACTGAAATCAAACGAGGAGAGCTCAAACCCAGAATTTTATGCCTTGACCTTGAAATATGCTGTAGCTGAGCGATGATGAAGATATGAATAATTGAGTAACTTTCAGTCATTGCTAGAATGCAGTAGAGTTTTCCAGCTAACAGAAGAGCTAAGTGTTTTTTCTGCAGATGCTGCCAAATACCAGGTTAGTATCAACGAGTAATGTAAGTGTTGCTAAGCTACAGAGTAGATTGGCCAGTTGATGATAAAAACATCCTACTAAATTACGTTGTCAGTTGTTGTCTTTTGCCTATCTCCTATCCAGTCTCCTCATTGGGTTCAACATCAGCTATCTGTTTGTTCATGTTATTAAGAGAAGAATTATTACTATTAATATTAATAGTAAAATTAATATTAATATTAACCACCCAGAATATTAAGAACCATATGAAAAATTATTTATTAATACAAAAACTCGTCAGAAACTTATTTACAAGGTATGGGTGCACAGTTGTGGTTATTTACACAGGGAGCAGGCAATTTAAACAGTCAAAGCAAAACCAGAAATGCAAACATTAATTTACACTGGAAAGAGATTCACAGCAGAAATTATGCTGCTTGCCCTCTAGGGGGACTCGAGAGGCTCCTCACAGCTAAAGAAGCAGCTAGGTAAAGAGCTAAAGCAGAGAACCTTTTAATTACAAAGAGGCTTTGAAAAAAATAATTACTCACAATTAAGTCTTTCTGAAATCTTCCTGGGCTGCAGTATAGTCCAGATTACACAAGGCAACAGGAATTTCACCCACACAGAGGAGCACTGCTGCTGTACATTAACTGATGACAGCTTTTGGGCACTCATGGGCACTGGTGGCCGTGCTGGCCGTGACAAACATCAGGTGGCTTTCCATCCTCAGAGGTCTCTGGCACACTGCACAGAGGGTTCTGAGGTCTCAGGCTTCACAGTAGTCTCTTTTCCTCAGTGCTTGGTTGCAGTGAGGTCTGGATGCAGGGTGGATGCTTAAACTGGAAACAGCTTATTTGCTCAGAAGACTGCAGCATGACAGCTCATGGGACACTCTTGTGTCTCGTGCTGCAAGGCTGGTTCCAGGTACACTGGGGCACAGTAGGCTTCTTCCTGGGTTGCAGGCAAGGCAATGCTAATTGTTTTCAGATTGGCTTTGTATTTGTTATTTACCTGAGAGTCAGTTTGGTCAATAGGCCATCCCAGCAACCAGCACAATCAGCCAGTGGAATGACATGAAGCCAGACCTTAAGCATGTGAGGAAAAGACGTGAGCCTAGCAGAGGTAAAGCATGGCCAGTACGTGTGCCTGTTGCTTACCACAGAGGACATATCTCATAGATCCACACTTCCTGACATCTGGGTCCTTTGTCCTCCCATGCTCTGCAGACCCCAGCAAGAAACAGAGGGTGGGGTGAGAGGGATTGTGTCTGGAAGAGCCAGGACTCATATTGGGTTCATGCTTGGTAAGAGTCTGGAAACACTTATTTGTGTGTAAATAATTTTTTAAAAGTTTCTTGTAAAGGTTCTGTGTGTCCACCTGCTGATGTTTGGCCATAAAACCCCCTAGAGGACCAGCAGCATTACTGCTGTGAGTTTCTTTCCAGTTTAAATTAATGTTTGCATTTCTGGTTCTGCTTAACTGTTTAGATTGCCTGTTCCCTGTGTAAATAACCACAACTGTGCACCTGTATCTTGTAAATAAGTTTCTCATTATTTTTTTGTGTTAACTTCTTTTCATATATTAATTAATACTTTGGCTTGATTATTAATAATTTGTATCCTAACAGTACTACAAGAACCATGGGTCATGAATTAAATTTGGAAATCTTTACAGCACAGCCTAGACCTTCATGAAAAACCATACTGAAGATTGAAAGCAACTGCTGTATGTGGAAATGAGATAAACAGTAACTTCTTGGTGTGAAAGTGTTAAATATATGTACCTGACCTTGATAATGCTTTTATCTCCTCAACATTGAGAAAGATAATTCTTGAAGGAGCCTGTTGAGGCCTGTACTTCATTCAATCTGTATCACATGCACTTAGCGTGGGATAGAACCCATGCTATCCAAATATTGCTCTGTTATGGATGTTCAGACACACATCTCGAGGAAGAATCTGATAGTTTCCTGAACACTGTTGGAAAGTTTCCTTGGGTTTTTCATCATTTACACTTTAATTTTTAATTTTTGAGGGGTTTTTTGTTTGTTTGTTTTGGTGGTAGCAGTTGTTGCTGTTGGTGGTGGTTGGTTGTTTTGTTCAGAAAACATTTCATTGGTACTGGAGTGTGTGGGTGCCCTTGGCCCTTTCTGGTATGAACAGCAGCCTTGAACACCAACTGGCCACTGTCTTAAGAATGCAATGTTCTGTCAGCGTCACTGGTAGGGTTGCATTGATTTTAATCAGATGACACCAAGCTGTGTGGCACAATCGACTTGCTAGAGGGCAGTGATGCATCAAGATGGACCTGGACAGGCTGCAGAGGTGGGCCCAGGCCAACCTCAGGACATTCAACAAGGCCAAGTGTAAGGTCCTGCACCTGGGTAGGCACAATCCGAAGCACAACTCCAGGCTGGGTGGGGAATGGCTAAGAGCAGCCCTGAGGAAAAGGACCTTGGGGTCTGGGTTGATGAAAAGCTCAAGATGAGGCTACAGTGTGAGTGCAGCCCAGACAGCAACTGTGTGCTGGGCTGCAGCAAGAGCAGTGTGGGCAGCAGGGCAAGGGAGGGGATTCTGCCCCTTTGCTCTGCTCTCCTCAGATCTCACTGAGATCACGCTCAGAGGGCTGCAGCAGCTCTGCTTTGAGGACAGGCTGAGAGAGTCGGGGCTCTGCACCCTGGAGAAGAGAAGGCTTTGAGGAGATCTGATAGTAGCCTTCCAGTATCTGAAGGGTGCTACAGGAAGGCTGGGGAGGGTCTATTGGCAAGGTCTTTCAGTGACAGGACAAGGGCCAATGGGTTTGAACTGGCAGAGGGGAGATCAAAACTGGATGTTAGGAGGAAGTTGTTTGCAGTGAGGGTGGTGAGACACTGGCACAAGTTGCCCAGGGAGGTTGTGGCTGCTCCCTCCCTGGAGGTGTTCAAGGCCAGGTTGGAGGAGACCTTGAGTGCCCTGTACTAGTGGGAGGTGTCTCTGCCTATGGCAGGGGGTTGGAACTAGATGATCCTTGAGGTCCCTTCCAACCTTACCATTCTAAGATTCTAATTTCGTTATGTTGCTGCTTTAATTACATTTCTACCAGACGTTCCTTTTTGTTTCTTTTAAATGCCTCTGTCCTGATGCATGGTGTTGACAACAGATCTCTTGTGGGCTGTTCTAAGTATTAACAATAGAGTCAGATCGAGGGCAAATTTGCATTGTTGCATCAAGATTGTTAATTTTTCTCTCTAAAGGTTTATAGATAAAATTTCAGATATGGAAATCACTGCACAGTATTTGAGCACTAATGGAAGATACTGAATACAAAATTGTGAATGTTACTGTTCTTTTAGGTAGCTGAAGTATGCATCTTCAATTGCCATATAGGCTGCTAACTGCACAGGGGCTACAGTTATCTCTTCATTTTGCTCTTATCTGGATATTAACATTGTAGGTGTTTTCAGACTTAGAAACTTACTGTTTCATAATAGAAATCAGACTGATTAATGTAACCAGCAACTGGAAACACATAAATATGCTCTTTAACTGAGCCTTTTCTTGATGAAAATGTGTGTAACGAGATGTAATTTTTTAAAAGTCTATATTGCTGCTTATCCATTGTGGATATATTTTGGGGGAAAGAAAAGCAAAATGTAGGCATCTGATTTCTAACTTCTGCATTCAAGCTTGCCTATTTGTGTGATGCATTATTTATTTAAATGGTAAAATAGTAAATTTCAGGCATGTGGCATATTTTGGTTTTGTATCTTGAATGCATTTGTTACTGTCTGTATCAGCACTACTGTTTGGCAAATTGTACTTTGAAAGGATGCTTTCTTTTAGTAAACTTGAAATTAGGGGGTTTTTTTGTTAGATCTAGGAAAATGTTAGTCTATATATTTAGCCAGTATTTGGCTGCTGAACTAGTCTTTGACTTTCAGCCGTTAGATTTCTTAAGTAGTTCTGTTCTTAGTTTGTCTAAAGGTGGATCACTTCAGGGTGCCGTTTGTCAGTATGACACGTTGGGAAAATGCTTTGTTCCATAACAAGAAGTCTGGGAATTGGGAAGACAAAGATCAAGGCAGTTTGAAATCAATCTTGAGTTTTATTTCATGCAAATAGCTACTGTGCTGTTCTGAGCCTGATGATATTTTCAGTATTGCAGCTACATGAACATGTGTGGTTTTTAATACGTCCATGGAATGTGGAAGGTGCTATAAAAGCATTGGGTCTGCACAGCGTTTGTGTTTCATATGACTATAACAATACAAATGAGTTTTCATCTTAGATACAAGAGCACCAGTTTGTGACTGCTTAAAAAGTTCTGGTTTAAAGATACGTGACCAACTTTTTTTTTGTTTGTTTGTTTGTTTCTAGGCTAATAGATGCATTTTGAAAAGTTTCACATCACCCAACTTTTGTGTCTGACATTGGTGACTCTTCTAATTGTAATATAGCTGTGGAACTGTTTCATTCCAGATGGAACTTTAATCTGGCTTCTGATTGAGCTGAGTGTCCTTGTAGAGTCTCTTAGCATCTGCTTTGGAAATGTATATAACATTATTCAAAATTTGTACCAAATTAAACCACCCTAAGGCTATAATTCAATTTTTCTTTATTGAGGAATGTATTGACAACAATTTTACGCCACAGAATAAAATCTGTGCTAGATTTGTTACCATTTTTGGTTTGGCCATTAGCTGGTCATGTAGACTACTGTGATTTAATTTCCATTTTGTTCAAGTTTACCTTATCAATTATAAGTTTATATTAAGGAGTTAACAAAAATGGTCTTTTTTCTTTTTTTCTTTTTTTTTTTTTGTTGATTGGGTTTTTTTTTTGGTGGTTTTTTTTGTTGTTGTTTTGTTTTCTTTCTGTGAAAGTAGATGGGTTTAAATTGATGCTTTCTAGCATTAATGATCAGATCATATTTTTATTTATAAAATAGTAATATTTTCATAATTGTAGATAACTTCTATGGATCAAGTTTGAGATGTTTGTTTTTGTAGTGTTTTTGTAAAGCTGAAAACAGTGCATGAAATATATATTGATGTACACCATATCCTGTTCATTTAATTTCTGTATTTTAGTTTTGCTTGTAACAGTTAATGTTTGGATCCTTTCTGATTTTTCAGTTCTCCAAAGTCAGCTGTATTTAATTACATTTTTTATTTTAAAATCTTCCTCTTGAGCTCAGTATAACTGCTGTTTTAAATGAGTTGTAGTATTAATGATAATCATATTAGGGTAGCAAATTAAGGTAGTTTTACTGTGAAGACACAATCTAAGAGTTGCTCTCTAACTTGAGTAGATGTGCTTGAGAAGATGACGGTGGTGTTACCACCAAGATCAATGTCTGAAACTTTGAGTGTATTAACTGCCTCCTAAAGTATCTCTCAGCGTAAAAAATCTTGCACTTCAGTGCTTCCCACCTCAAACATTAATTGGTATCACTGAGAACTTTAGTCTAGTGTTGAAATCTTACTAAACATGTCCTTTTTTTTTTTTCTTCTTTTTTGGGGGGGAATTGTGACTTTTTTTTTTTTCCTGTGATTCATCTAGAGCCATACTTCTGCTAAATCTTTCAAAGAAAAACCACTGATGTGGACTGAAAAATTCTTGCCTTCAGCAGCAGAAATTTGCTACTTCTGCTGCTGAGAAACTTGAAGTCAGAAGTGTATCTTTGTCAGCTTATGCAAAGCTATTCCAGGTTCTTTGCGGCTTCCAGTTAGATTGATGAGCAGTGCATAGCTGCTGAAGGCTAACTGTACTGAAACGTGCAAAGACCTTTCTCTTCCAGAAAGCATCTGTGGAAAAGTTTTAGGAGAGAAAGGAAGATGCTGCTGTAGTAGAGCTACTGTGTGTGTGTTTGGAATGTACTGTGTGCAAATCTTTCTTTGTGTGAGGTTGCTCAGGATGCAAAACTGTGCTCTGATAGAAGAGTGAGTATAAAGTGGATCTTTTAGTTTAAAAACTTTTAGTAACCAAGTTATGAAGTGTTAATGTAGCCAAGAACGTTGATGGTAATGTTCAGGACGTACATTTCTTATGATTTTGAACATTACCAAATTTCAAAACCACAGTTCCTAAGAACTGAAATTGTGATCACCCAGATATCACCACTTACAGTGTAGCAGGGTTATTGTAGTTTATTCCTCTTTTGTTGCTAAGTGGAAGAGCAGTAAATGTTTAGCAAATTTCAGTCCTGTAATTAGGTAGAGCACTGTATTAAGACCATTTATAATCTACTTTAAGGCGCGTTTGGACGTGGCACTTGGTGCCATGATCTAGTCTTGAGGTCTGTGGTGATGGGTTGGACTTGATGATCTTTGAGGTCTCTTCCAACCCTGGTGATATTGTGATACTGTGATACTTTTCCTGTAGCAATTGTCCTACACTACAGAGCACATCTGAAATACAAGTGCCATTCTCACCACTTCCAGCAGGATGTGACTTGCCCAGCTCTTTGAAGAATGACTGTCAACACCTATCAGCTAGAGTGAGTCTTGGCTCACTGACATCTCCATCCATTTACTTTCCATTGTGAGTCCACTGTTCCCTCAGTGTCTTGAAACTTTTGTTACATACATATGTACCCATACACACATACATAGTTTTGAACTAAGTATTACCATGAGTTGTAGGAACATGCCCTACCTTCAGACAGGCACTGTTTACCTGTTTTTCTATTATATGGGAAATTTTTTGGTAGCTCTCACATACCATCAAATTCTTAGTATGATCCCCAGGACACTGGTGATTTTACCATTCATCTGACCACCTGCAGACCTGATAATATTTCAACACCTATGTGGTACCTGCATGAGTATATCAATAAGAGTCAGACATCAATGTATAGTAGTTTCAGCCTGTTGTTTGACAACCTAAGTTATTATTTTGCTTACTTAAAGTGATTTGTCAAAGTGTGAAGATAATAAGCTGTTTCTTACGAGTTTTTAGCCTTTGATTATTAGCAAATTTAATTTATCCTCACTAAAACCAAATTAAATTACATAAATGCATATCTCTTATAAATGGATATCTTATGCTTCAGTGAAGTTGTTAGAAAGAGGATTAAATAAAGTGAAAATGCTTGATTCATAGATACTTGAATTTCAGTTTGACCTATATTTGTTAAAGGCAGATATGTTTGTCATTCTGATGAAGATGCATATCTTCATACCTTGCAGTTGACAGAATCTCACTGACTTTTCCCATTTATTATGATAATAGTCTACCAGATGTCAGATGTCACAGCTTAGTGAAGTTGTCTCTGCCTATTACTACTTTATATACAATGTGCATTCTTGTTTTTCTTTCCTTAATTTAGGAATTTTTGTATGCTCTTTGACATCCCCTGTTTCATAAGGAAAAGGATAGAGGCACACTACTTAAAATACTTGAAAGCAATTTTATAAACAGTAGACCATTTTCTCCCTCTTGTAAGTACTGTTATGTTAAAGTATGTCTTCATGTGAATGAATAGGCTGAATCTTGTAAAGAGCAGTCATATGTCTTAAAACTCTAGTAAATGTTGACTTAATTAGCTGTGCTGTGACTTGCTACTCTTTTTGAAAATTGCTGGTTTCAGTGGCTAGGTACAAAGTGCTAATAAGAAAGGGCAAAAGCACAAATGTTGTGGATACATGTAGTGATAAGAATAATGGAGGTCTTAACTCCTAACCTTAAACACAAATCTGACAAATACTCTTTTTCAATGTAGCTATAATCTAAACGACAGGACAGCCTCCTCTGTGTATGTACAGATATGCACAGAGTCAAAACAGGTTTTGAGAGAGATGTAGCAAGCTGTCTTTTAATTCACAGCCTTTGAGCTTTAGTGGGTCTGGTCTTCAGCACTTCTCAATCAAAGTGTTGTGCATTCCTGTGTGTTAAAATAGTATTGATTGCACACCACACTTGTGATGATAGAAAGATCAAGTTGCAGAAGTAGGGCTACATGGAAACACAGCCACATTTCATTCTTTTTTTGGGGGGTAATTAGTGAACTTAAACTTATCAATTGTGTTGGAATATTTTATTTCCAAACAAGCTTTTTTGCTTAAAAGATTTATGTCTTAGAAAGATTGTGTTTTCTGCAAATGTGAGCATGTTTATTCTGTGTTATGTGCTAACAGAGAAGGTCATTCTGTCTTATCTTTATTCTGTTTTGTTTTTATGGGTTAGTGTGTTGTGGGTTTTTTGTGTGTGTGCATTACAATAAAGGTAAATATGCCTCCTAGATTTATAGATTTGTGTGCTTACACTTTAGAATCTACAGAAAACTTCCATTTAGGACATTCTTTGTCTTTGAAAATCAATATCAAGATGTTTAAAAGCTTTTGTTTGTTGAGAGCAACAGCAAGAACATTCAACTATCAGCAATTTAATGTAGTTTGCTTTCTTGTAATTTACTGTGGGATTGTTGATACATAAGGTTAACCATTTAATGAAAACACTTTTCTCCTTGTACAGTAAAGTGTACAATAATGTTTTACATGAAAGACTGAGTATTTCTGTGTATATTCCTCAAGGGATCATTGCAGTCCTTAAAGCTGCATTATATATAGTGTGATATAGACAAATATGACAAACTATACTCTGCTTTGGTGAGGCCACAGCTTGAGTGTTATGTTTGGGGCACTGCAATATAAGAGAGATGTGGAGGTGCTGGAGCAGGTCCAGAGGAGGGCAATAAAGCTGGGGAAGGGCCTAGAGAATAAATCTTACAAGGAGTGACTGAGGGAGCTGGGGCTGTTTAACTTGACTAAGAGGAGGCTGAGGGCAGACCTCATGGCTGTCTATAACTACCTGAAGGGAAATTGTGGAGAGGCTGCCGCTGGTCTCTTCTCACCGGCAGTTGGGGACAGAGCAAGTGGGAATGGCCTCACACTGAGGCTGGGTAGATTTAGATTAGATATTAGGAAAAAGTTTTTCATGAAGAGAGTGGTCATGAACTGGAATGAGATGTCCAGGGAGGTGGGTGTAGGCTTCCAGTATCTGAAAGGGGCCTACAGGAAGGCTGGGGAGGGACTATTGACAAGGTCTTGCAATGACAGGGCAAGGGGCAATGGGCTTGAACTGGCAGAGGGGAGATTTAGGCTGGATGTTAGGAGGAAGTTCTTTAGAGTGAAGGTGGTGAGACACTGGCACAGGTTGCCCAGGGAGATTGTGGCTGCTCCCTCCCTGGAGGTGTTCAAGGCCAGGTTGGAGGAGACCTTGAGTGACCTGTACTAGTGGGAGGTGTCCCTGCCTATGGCAGGGGGTTGGAACTAGATGATCCTTGAGGTCCCTTTCAACCTTACCATTCTGTGATTCCCTGTGTTTAAGGGTTGTTTGGATGTATTTCTTAGGGATGTGGGTTAAGGTCAATCTTGCATAGTAGTGTTGTAGGTTGGACTTGGTGATCCTGAGGGGCTTTTCTAACCTGGGTGTTTCTGTGATTCTGTGAAAAGTAAGCATCTGAAACTGTTATGCATGAACTAGAGGAAATCAGTATGAATCCTGATATTTTTCTCTTATGTTTGAAATATCTGTGCAACCAGAATTGACCAAAGCTCAGTATTTGAAGTTAGACAGTCCAGAAAAAACATGCATTTGAATAAAACATATGTCACTGTCTAAAATAAGTATCATCTTCCTAAAGTTTCTGTCAAAAGTAATTTATCTCTTTTTAAAAGTCCTGAAATCTAATTTGTATGTGTTTCAAAACACTTTTAAAAAAGGTTTTACTTCTGAAATGAAAGCAAATGAATAATATGTTAAAGTAAATAATCTGTTAAAGTAAAATAATGTGAATTTCTGAATAATCTGTTAAAGTAAAATAAAACTGATACTTCATGCATTTGATAGGTGCTCCTCTTTTGTTGAAATTATAATCCTTCAAACATCTAATTTCATATAATGAAAATTACAGGAGAGAATTTTATATAAAATTTCTTAGGTTTTTTTTTCTACCCCTCTCTTCAAGTGAAATGACCTAGATAGCAAAAGAGCAGTCCTGTTGCACTGAGCAAAAGCCAGACTTGCTACAGAGAAAGGAATCTTTTATTTAGTCTTAAGCTAAGAATATTTTTCTAAGTGACCAAAGCCTGTGTTATTTGAAAATATAGGCTGGGGTGGGAGTGGCTGGAGAGCAGCTAAACAGAAAGGGATCTGGGGGTGCTGATTGACACCCGTCTGAACATGAACCAGCAGTGTACCCAGGTGGCCAAGAAGGCCAATGGCATCCTGGCCTGCATCAGCAATAGTGTGGCCAGCAGGAGCAGGGAGCTCATTCTCCCCCTGGACTCTGCACTGCTTAGGCCACACCTTGAGTCCTGTGTCCAGTTCTGGGCCCCTCAATTGAAGAAGGACATTGAGGTACCTGAACATGTCCAGAGAAGGGCAGTGAGGCTGGGGAGAGGCCTTCGAGCACAGCCCTATGGAGAGAGGCTGAGGGAGCTGGGATTGGTTAGCCTGGAGAAGAGGAGGCTCAGGGGAGACCTTCTTGCTGTCTCCAACTACCTGAAGGGTGGTTGTAGCCAGAAGGAGGTTACCTTCTTCTCTCAGGCAAGCAGCACCAGAACAAGAGGACACAGTCTCAAGCTGTGCCAGGGGACGTTTAGGCTGGAGGTGAGGAGAAAGTTCTTGCCTGAGAGAGTCACTGACTGCTGGAATGGGCTGCCCAGGGAGGTGGTGGAGTCAGCATCCCTGGAGGTGTTCAAGGCAGGTTTGGACGTGGCACTTGGTGCCATGGTTTAGTCTTGAGGTCTGTGGTGATGGGTTGGACTTGATGATCTTTGAGGTCTCTTCCAACCCTGGTGATACTGTGATATTTCTAGCTTTCTGTGGGAAAGAATATTTAAATTTATTATAATAATGAAGCATCAAACAAGAATATCTTTAGGCTTGATGGAGCAGAACTACAGTAACTGGTTCTACCAGCACTTTGAATTTCAGCACTTTAGACATTATTTGAGGATCTAAACACTTTCTCCAGTCTTCACCTTTTCAAAATGGAAGCAGTAGTTGGTTTAGTGAAATCCGAAGTAACGCCTCAGTTTTCTCTCTTCACAGTCCATAATGCCAGTTAGACATATATACTTAAAGGTGTTATAAAAATATAAGACTCAAATAAAAGAAGCAGCTGTCACAGCATTTAGAAAGAGTTGAGCCATAAAATTTTGGTTTAGGCTTACAGTCTCTTCCTTCTCGGGGTTTTCGTTTTCTTTTTATGATAATATAAGACATAATTTTGAATTCTATCAAAATTCCAAATACGTTCAAATTTCTGACTATAGTGTGGTTCTTGCTCACCTTTTTTAATACAGATGTGTTTTGTATTAACAGTGTAATACTTGTGATTGGAGGTAATTTTCAGTATGCTCAGCACATAATTTGCTAACAATTGAATTGCCAGAATATACTTTTTTCTTTTTTTTTAAGTGAAATAATTAATTTCCTATAAAATGAGAATTTTTTTTTCAGTAGTCTAATCCTATGGTTTGGTTTTGGTTTTTTTTTTTCCAAAATGGCTTAATAATATTTCATACTTGATCAACTTCTCTGCAGATTACTGCTTTGGTTGAGTGTTTGTGGTTTACTGTTTAGTTTTCAGTAGCAAGATCATTGCCAAGGAAGAAGCAGATACAGAGTTGTTGGTGTTTGGTTTTTTTAATCTTTCATTCTGTCTCCATTTCACTCATTCACTTCCACTTGATTGGGCTGAATAACCCAAAGTAAGAACTAGGACTTTGTATGCAGATCACTGTTAAACCATAGATTAATTTCATTATTAATTAATATCTTTTAAAAACCCTGAATTTCAACTGCTGTTTTAAAAAAAAATGGGCCATTCACAAAATCCTACTGTTGTCACTCATTCCAAAAAGACTCAATGTAATAGTGAAACCAGCAGATTTCCCTTAAAAGAATGTCCCATCTCTGAGCACTTTTGACTGGAAATAGGTGTAGAATCTCACATGTTGTGTAATCTTTACTAATTTTAGCAGAAGTCATTCCTTTACCTTACCACAGTCAGCCCAACTAAGGGAGGCCTGCTTAGCTGCAATAGTCCTTACCTCCTGAGCCGAACTCTAGCATTACCAGTTCCTGACAGCTGCAAGCCAGCCTCTGGGCATTTTGCTAAATTTTCAAATGTAATTATACAGTAGACTTCCTTTAACAAATTCTGTATTCCCAGCTATAATTATAACAGCTCTTCTTGCCTCTAGCCTGTTCCTTATCTTACAATCCACCTCCCTATCTCCCACTTCTGGCTAGTATTATCCAGTCGACCTGATGGATCTAGAAAAGCAGAGCTTATTCCTCACAAGGATGGCTTAATCAGTACAGAAAATCAGTTTCTTTTGATCCACTACATTGAAATGCCATGTCCCATAAAGCTGAAGCTTGTTGTCTGTTTTGCAGAAGAGCTGTTGATTGGCATGCCACTTTCTGCAAACAATTTTCATTGTTATTACAGGACGTAAGGTGAGGAATTAAGAGCTCTCTGTGCAATGACTGAGAAGCCAGCGTGGGAAAAGGAGACCTTCTAAAACCACTATTTTTGTGTTGTGCCGTTCAGGATGTAAATTCTTCACCTGTGCTCTTTGTGCCTTAGGTGTTCATATATAAAACTGGTGTTTCTCCTTTTAAGGGCACACATGTAACATGAAAATAAAAATGATCAGCGATGCATTTCTTTCCTTATGTGAAATGCTAGGTAATTTTAGCCAAAGAGTGATTAACCAGGAGAAGTTACCCACAGATGTGCTCAATCTAGTATTGGCTCATGCTGAAAAAATATAAAAGCAGCTACGCAGAGTAATAATCTTCTCTCCACCTGTCTGGTAGCAAGGGAAATTAATGTGGTGGTTTTGAATATGGAAGTCTGAAGATGCGAGGTGAGAGAGCTTATGCTGTTGAAGGCATATGTAGACAGCCTTTCTTTTTCTTCAGCCTCCTGCTGTGGTTGGCTGTGGCAGACATACAGATATTAGAGGAATGTATTGCATTGAAAAATCTCAGATTTCAGTCTTTTCCTGCAGCAGAATTGAGTACACTGATCAGACCTTTTCCTGAGACTCTTCATCGAGTGAAATACCCCAGCACTCCTAGAAGTCACACTTCTGCTGATTTTTCAGAATTTGCCCCATATTTGTAAGAATTATGATGTCAGAACTGTGTAAAGCACAGTAAGAGACAGGAAATAGAACATACGTGTGCGTATGTGCATGCGCACCCACACCTATATACACATCACATGCTTGCCAAGCTATGTCAGTGAGATGTGTTTTTGAAAGATACCTCCAAATTTACTATTCCCATTTGTATTCCTTTCTATCCATTTTTATATATATATATATATATATCTCCTGGTCACCAAACTGGAAAAACATGGACTGGATGGATGGACCACTCACTGGATAAGGAATTG
>VWZE01006294.1:12973-31185 GCA_013396675.1 Eubucco bourcierii | reverse complement strand
CTGCAGTGTGCGTGCAGCCCAGACAGCAACTGTGTGCTGGGCTGCAGCAAGAGCAGTGTGGGCAGCAGGGCAAGGGAGGGGATTCTGCCCCTTTACTCTGCTCTCCTCAGACCCCACCTGGAGTCCTGTGAGCAGTTCTGGAGTCCCCAGCACAGGAAGGACATGGAAGTGTTGAAGGGGGTCCAGAGGAAGCCACGAAGATGCTGAGAGGGCTGCAGCAGCTCTGCTGTGAGGACAGGCTGAGAGAGTTGGGGCTCTGCAGCCTGGAGAAGAGAAGGCTTCCAGAAGACTTTAGAGTAGCCTTCCAGGATCTGAAGGGGCCTACAGGAAGGCTGGGGAGGGACTATTGACAAGGTCTTGCAATGACAGGACAAGAGGCAATGGGTGTAAACTGACAGAGGGGAGACTTAAACTGGATGTTAGGAGGAAGTTGTTTGCAGTGAGGGTGGTGAGACACTGGAACAGGTTGCCCAGGGAGGTTGTGTCTGCTCCCTCCCTGGAGGTGTTCAAGGCCAGGTTGGAGGAGGTGTTGAGTGACCTGTGCTAGTGGGAGATGTTCATGCTTATGGCAGGGGGTTGGAACTGGATGATCCTTGAGGTCCCTTCCAACCTTAACCATTCTGTGATTCTATATTGTTAATTCCCTGTGTAATGTTTTATGGCTGATCCTGTTTGTGTTCATGTCTGTGATGTGTCTTTTCTAAATATAGCACTTTGGATTTGTCTTTACTGAATCACCTTGTCGATTCCTGACCATAGCTCTCAGTTTTCAATAACATTTGGAAATCAAATCCTGTTCTTTGGCATGCTGCTTATTTCTTCAAGCATTGTATTTTCTGCTGATCATAGAACCATACTTCCAGTCCTAGGAATGCTCTGAAAATACCAGATAGAAACAGATCCAAGCAGATGTTTCTTGAGATCCATTTGAAATGTATATGTGGAAAATTTCCTTTTTAAGAACAACTGCTGTCAGATTTTAATCATTTTTGTGCCTGCTTTTGTGTTATTATGGACAGTATTTTCTTACAGTGTCAGTGATGATGCAGCACATTTAAAAAAATTAACTTCAGACTGGTATTACATCTACTGTTACCTCTCATCCATGAAGCCAGTTAATACCCACTTTCCAGTAAAGTAATTGAAATTAATTTGAAGACATCTGTATGTGTGGTTTTTTTTAGTCTACTTATATCTTCTTCTAGAAATTTGGTGGTTGTACAATGAGTTTTAAAATCAGTTCAGCTTTCACTGGTTAATTGAAACTTGTAGATGTGACTTACCCCAGTGAGGGTGAGAGGAGAGGGCTTGCTCTACATTTGGTTGCTTATTTGTTTGCTTTCCAACCAGAATTGGTTTTCTTTATTCTGATCTCTTAGGAATAAGGAGCCAACAGATTGAACTCTGTTATGTATCTCTTCCTCCCTAGCTTCTTCTTAGGCTTTGTTTTTCATTCCTTTTGTTATATTGTTTCCTGCCCTTTTTTTTGTAGCAGTGATATGTGTTTCTTGTATCATTGTAGGTCTCATTGATCACTGATACATGACATGGCTGAAAACTGTTACTCTAGTGAGACAAGCTAGCAGGATGTGTAGAAGTTTTCTTTGGTTTTGCTTGGCTTACAACATTAGAAAAGCATTTTTGGGCTCATAGCAGTAAGATGCAAACTTAAGTGTTCTTTCACTGTGTGTTATGTACTCAACAGAACTGGAAATGGAACAGGTCAGTTGCAAAGGAAAATGAGATAGAAAATGTTGCTTATGTGAAGTGTATAGATGGGTTTGATTACATACTAAAATCAGCATCCTAGACTTTTGAACTATAGACCATTGATATGGGCTGGGGAAAAGGTTGAATTAAGACAAAGGACACACTACTCCAAATTGCTGCTCTAAAATATCTTCCTGATTTTTTTTTTTTTTTTATCCTGAGTGGCTGGTTTTTGTGTTTGGTGTGATGACCCAGGAGTGGACTTTTTTTGGGTGTTTAATACATTTGTGTGTAACTGCTTAAAACCATTCATCTATTGTTCACCTGTACTTCTTGTATATTGCAAGATGAAGAATTTGACCTTAAAATTAAACTGGAAAATTAGGAGCAGTGAAAACAGGATGGATATTTTTTTTTTTTTTCAGTTCTGTCACATGAGCCAAGTTCTCTTTCCCACCAGCAGAGAATGAGGACAGAAGCGAGAATGTTTATACCAATTGATATTGTCTCTTTAAAATTCAGTATTTTATCTTTTACCTTTCAGTTTGCTTTATAGGTCACTTAATTTTTGTTACTTTTTTTGTTGTTGTTGTTGTTGTTGTTGTATGAACTAGGAACAGAATGTTGCTGAATATGCTAAAATAGTTGTCTATTTTTTATACAACTGACATTTAAGCAGACCAAAAAAAAAAAAATCATGCTTAATGCTGCTGTGATAATAAATAGCACTATAACTGATTGTTGATAGAAACCCTTAAAATACATTTTCATGGTTGAAATATACTTTGGGTAAACAGTGTTCAGTTTACCTATTAAAATAATTTACTGTACACCGTGGTTCCTTTGAGTATTAAGGAAGTAGAATTTTTCTAACAGCAGTAATTGGTTGACACTGCTTGACCTTAATGCAAAGCTACAGTATTTAATGAACAAACGGAGGGAATAAAGTTTTGATAAATAAGGCAATTTTCATGAAACCTTTAGAAATATGCTTCAAGTCTTTTAGTGTTAGATTGACGTTTTCTTCTTTTGTGAAAGAGTAAGTGAATAATTTAAGGCTATATTTCATGTTTTCAGATCTTCATTCTGTCATATAAATAATAGACTGCGAAATGCAGCAGCTCCTGCATTCGCAGATTTAATAGACCTATACAAGTGAGTATCTTACTCAACTTCTGGCATCTTAAAATGCTCTTTTGTGCATATGTATACCTGAGAAGCAGTGCAGAAATGGGACATTCCTGGACTCTCTTAAGTAACCAGATTCTGTGCTATAAGGATGCCATGCATTCTGCTTTTAAGTGGATTGTTCTCAAAATAATTTCAGCACAACTTTATGTCAGCTTTAGTATTTTTAGGTTTTAATACATGATGAATACATGGGGAGGGACTATTTGCAAGGGCTTGCAATGACAGGACAAGGGGCAATGGGTTTAAACTGGCAGAGGGGAGATTGAAACTGGATGTTAGGAGGAAGTTCTTTACAGTGAGGATGGTGAGACAGTGGCACAGGTTGCCCAGGGAGGTTGTGGATGCTCCCTCCTTGGAGGTGTTCAAGGCCAGGTTGGAGAAGGCCTTGAGTGACCTGTACTAGTGGGAGGTGTCCCTGCCTATGGCAGGGGTTGGAACTAGATGATCCTTGAGGTCCCTTCCAACCTTACCATTCTATGATTCTATGAACAGATGTAAAAAAGGTAATATGTGACTATTCAGAATTAAAGCATAATGTTAAGTTTCCTTGCTTTCATTGAAGGACTGTGGGAAAAAGATTCAGTTTTAGATCCAGCACAGATCTTTCAAACAGCATAAGATGATGAAGGTAATGAAATGTATTTACTAAAATAGTGAAATACCAAGGTAATTTTTATGATTTGCTACATTTATTCTTAGCTGTGTAATTTCTGGGTTTTTGAGGAGAACAGTATTGGGGGAGGAAGAACAGTGAATAGCAAGATTAGGATGGTTTATTTTGTTTCCACTCCCTTTCTCTCCCACTGCCTTGGTAAGTGATACCAGTTTTATGTATGTTGAAAGAATAGTGAAGTAAGACGTACTGAGAACAAGTGCAAAGCATTGGGATGTTTCTGTGTTCACAGTCTTCCAAACAGAAGCATAGTTTTGGGACTAATAGGCCATGGGAAACAAAATCTCCCTTGGAAAGTGCATACTATTGTGTCTGTTTTGTTAGTTGCAAAATTTAGTATTCCTAAACATTTTTCTTTAGAAGTTTAAGTTAAAATACTGCCTTTGTGGTACCTACTTAGAACCATAGAATCATAGAATAGTAAGGTTGGAAGGGACCTCAAGGATCATCTAGTTCCAACCCCCTGCCATAGGCAGGGACACCTCCCACTAGTACAGGTTACTCAAGGCCTCATCCAACCTGGCCTTGAACACCTCCAGGCAGGGAGCAGCCACAACCTCCCTGGGCAACCTGTGCCAGTGTCTCACCACCCTCACTGCAAACAACTTCCTCCTAACATCCAGTCTAAATCTTCCCTCTGCCAGTTCAAACCCATTGTCCCTTGTCCTGGCATTACAAGACCTTGTCAGTAGTCCCTCTGCAGCCTTCCTGTAGCCCCCTTCAGATCCTGGAAGGCTACTCTAAGGTCTCCTGGAAACCTTCTCTTCTCCAGGCTGAAGAGCCCCAACTCTCTCAGCCTGTCCTCATAGCAGAGCTGCTGCAGCCCTCTGATCATCTTCATGGCCTCCTCTGGACCCGCTCCAACACTTCCATGTCCTTCCTGTTCTGAGGGCTCCAGAGCTGCACACAGGACTCCAGGTGGGGTCTGAGGAGAGCAGAGTAAAGGGGCAGAATCCCTTCCCTTGCCCTGCTGCCCACACTGCTCTTGCTGCAGCCCAGCACTCAGTTGGCTGTCTGGCCTGCATTCACACACTTCTTTCAACGTGGAAATAAATCTAGTTGTTATGAAACTTCTCCTGTTGTATGAAATGGTAATGAACTCTTACTCCATCCTGTGTGGGTATGCTGGTATCTACACAACTGAGGAAACTTCTTCATTGATATTTTGAAGACTCTAGCACGTAAATGATGTTCAGTAAGTCTGGCAGGTGCTAGTTTACCTTTGCCATGGTATTGATTTATCTTGTTCCCATTTAGGTTCCAGAAAGGTCTGATATGGATCCCTCAGGCAAAGCGACCCTCTACATATGGATGTCCCTCACCTTTGCTACAATACACAGAGTTTCTTCCCTGCTTCTGCTTACTCATACTCTTCTCATTCATGTAGTCAATTTATTTTGTTTCTTCCTTTTCAAGAGAAATTCTTTGTAGCACATTATATGAATCTTAACATAGTCCTCTGTTTCATTTTGTAAATCATTTCAGTAACTTACATCTTCATTTTTTTTTCTGATAAAATTTTCTCCATATTCACAGTCATATTCTCAGTCTTTCAACTTCAGGTACTTGTAATGCTTCCATGGGGAACGTGTGCTTTTCCCATTCTTGACTCATTTATAACCAGAAAACATCAGTGCAGGGATAGAGACCATAATACAGTGTAACTTCTTGTAAACTGATATCACAACTGTATGAATAATGTGAAAATCATTGTGTTGCACTGGTATGAAATACGTTTTCATCACCTATTTTCAGAACTTAGACAGAGTAATATTTTCTGTTTCTTTTGCTGCATAGGCTTTTTTTAAGTTTATGCCATTGGCTGGGGATGCTTCTGTTTCAGTGAGAATTTACAGGCTTAGTATGCAAACTATATTGATCTTTCTAAGCAAACTGGTCACAGGTCGCATCTAGCTGTGTCTGAATTGTGATACTTGAGCAGTACATTTGGCATTCAATAAATCCAAGTGCCAGGTACTGCACTTTGGCCACAACAACCCCATGCAGAGCTATAGGCTGGGGTGGGAGTGGCTGGAGAGCAGCCAAACAGAAAGGGATTTGGGGATGCTGATTGACACCTACCTGAACATGAGCCAGCAATGTGCTCAGGTGGCCAAGAAGGCCAATGGCATCCTGGCCTGCATCAGCAAGAGTGTGGCCAGCAGGAGCAGGGAGCTCATTCTCCCCCTCTACTCTGCACTGCTTAGGCCACACCTTGAGTCCTGTGNTCTCAGGCAACCAGCATCAGAACAAGAGGACACAGTCTGAAGCTGTGCCAGGGGAAGTTTAGGCTGGAAGTGAGGAGAAAGTTGTTGCCTGAGAGAGTCATTGACTGCTGGAATGGGCTGCCCAGGGAGGTGGTGGAATCAACGTCCCTGGAGGTGTTCAAGGCGGGTTTGGACGTGGCACTCGGTGCCATGGTCTGGTCTTGAGGTCTGTGGTGATGGGTTGGATTTGATGAGCTTTGAGGTCTCTTCCAACCCTGGTGATACTGTGAGACTGTGATTTGTTATCATTCGTTATGACTTTGGTAAAAGGCTGTGCTCTCCCTCTATTAAGTCCTCTGCAAATATATGTGTCCACTGCCCTTTATTTGCAGGCTTTGGTTTCTTGATAGTGAAATTGTGGGAAGGAGAGTGTGGTAGTTTAAGGCTAATTGAAATATTGTAAAGTGGTACCTTCCTGAGAGTTCAGTGCAGAGCCTAACTAAATTAGGCCATCAGTTTTAAAAGAATAATAATGATAAAGTCTATGTCATTCATTGGTTTGCTAAGAGGTATGAAAAGCCTTTCTTCTTGGCTTTTGTGCACTGGTTCTGTTTGCTGTTCCTTTGTTTCTCTCTAACCTCCTCCATTAACCTTGACTGACCAGATAACACGTAAGCTTTGCTGGTTGTTTTCTGTCTGGGGAGAGAGAGGGTGCTGTTGGCCCTTTCTGAGCTTTCTTTGTCTGGGGTGGGGGGGAAGATTGGATTTCTGTATTATTTCTAAGTTGTATATAATTGTAACTATTATACATATGCTTGTGAATTCAGCTTTGCTGTAAAATACAGCTTTATCTTACTTCCAAACCATATGAGCTGGTGTGATGGTTTGGGAGTTACCCTCTTCNTTTAAATCTCTAAGTTAGACCTGTTGTGATGGTTTGGGAGTTCACACCCCCCCCCCCCCCACTTTGTAAAATCACCCACACTAGGCTCAACCTGCTGGAAGTTAAGGACTGAAGCTCTATTTACAGCTCAGCACAATGGACAAGTAGAGATAGACACAATAGACAGGAATAGTTACAGAAATATACAAGTTAAAGGGAATACAGAAACACAACTCCCCTCCCAAAAACCAGAGACCCGAGGAGGGGCTCCCAACCACACTTCCACCTTCTCCCCACCCCTCCACCTTACTGCAGCTTTTGCCTTATGTGCAAGGTGAATTTGGAGGATGGGCCAGGAGGGTTAGAAGGAAAGTGGTTATGAGGTTACTTGGCAGACAGGAGAAAAGCCAGAAGCTGCTGGACAGCCCAGGAGTCTTATCTTTGTTTTGTATTCTTTTCTTAAACATCTCAGCAAACCTATGAGTGAAATAGACATCACCATTGTTTTCCTTTCACAACCTGTAGTATAATTTTCTCCATTAAAATATTCCAATTAACCTCAAACCAGCACAGCTGGTCTGGTAATTTTTTTTTTTTTTCGGCAGGGGGGGGAAGGTCCCAGACCACCACAGAGAGTCTGAAAAGCCAAAGAAGGGAATGGGAAAGCAGAGTAGCAAGGAAAAGCAGTAAAGATACTTTGCTAATGACTGTGTGTACATGATGCTGATGGTTGATTTTAAATTCTGAATTGGCTACTGTTCTTTATTTAGTCAGTGAGACATAATTTGTTAACACCTATAGAAATGGAGAAGAGCAGCAGTTATGACAAATGGACTATGTAATTTGAAAATTGTATTTTGTCATATGTTTTAGTCACAAAACCTAGTTGAAATCAATTGTCCAAACATTCACTTAACATATTAATAAGTAATACAGGAATACACTAAGCCCTCTTGAATTAGAGATATTACATCTTGTTACAAAATTTAATGCCAGGCTTAATAACTCAAAGTATACCTTAGAATAAAAATACATTTCTATGCTAGTATATTGCAACTAGGATGCTAATTCAAATTAAAAGAAACAAACAAATAAAATAACCCAAAAACCCAGAATCACTCTTTAGTTGAAACTGCTGAAGATACCTATGTGTACACAATTTTAATTAATTGAGTTTCTTTAAAAAAAAAAAAAAAAGTCCCCAAATTTATTCCTTCAAAGTAAGGATGTTTTTGGTAGCTTATTTCTAAATACAGTTTAATTTGGTTTGACAACAGTGGTCAGATTACAGGAGCTATTTGAGTACTTGCCTGAAAATCAGTGTCTTCTAGGACTGTCTTTTTAAATGAGTCTAAATGGTTGTGTTTTTAGGTTTTCTGGTGGAAACGCTAGAAACAGAGCAGAGGTTTTCAAAAAGGGAAGATGCTGTTACCAGTTCAACTCTGTTAGCTTTGCATGTTTTTAATAGGAGAACATATTTTCATAGAATCATAGAATGGTAAGGTTGGAAGGGACCTCAAGGATCATCCAGTTCCATTCCCCTGCCATAGGCAGGGACACCTCCCACTAGTACAGGTTACTCAAGACCTCCTCCAACCTGGCCTTGAACACCTCCAGGCAGGGAGCAGCCACAACCTCCCTGGGCAACCTGTTCCAGTGCCTCACCACCCTCACTGTAAAGAACTTCCTCCTAACATCCAGTCTAAATCTCCCCTCTGCCAGTTCAAACCCATTACCCCTTGTCCTGTCATTGCAAGACCTTGTCAATAGTCCTTCCCCAACCTTCCTGTAGGCCCCCTTCAGATACTGGAAGGCTACTATCAGGTCCCCTCGAAGCCTTCTCTTCTCCAGGCTGAAGTGTTATTTTCAAATAACACTGTTTCCCATTTTCATGTGAGTAGATTTTAATTACCTCACAGTAGTTTTAAAGTTTTGCATAAACATATTTTAAAGAGAAGTTTTCATTTAATTTAAAAAAAAAATTTATTTACAAGTTCATTGTTGAGCCATTAAAAGAGAGCTAAAGTTAGATGGCAGTTGCTGGAATTTAATTTGTTATCTTTTCCTTAGAATCGTAGCCTTGAACATTTTTACTGTGTTTATAACCTGCTGTAGTGCATTATTGAACCTTGTACAATAGAGGAGGGGGGGGTGGGTGGGTATGGATCTTATTAATACTGAATTAAACACTTCCTTGAAAATGAACAATATCAAAATACTGAAATATGTAAAATATTTTTTAAAGAAAAAATAGTCACAGGAGGAGGAGGAGTCACAGGAGGAGGAGTTGAAAGTCTGGAGGTGTTTCAAGGCCAGTTTGGATGAGGCCTTGAGTGAGCTGTACTAGTGGGAGGTGTCCCTGCCTATGGCAGGGGGTTGGAACTAGATGATCCTTGTGGTCCCTTCCAACCATACCATTCTATGATTCTATGAAAATAATGCTGAAAAATAGCCAAGAATTATATGCTGATTTAATGTTCAAGTTGGATACTGAGGAAGCTTTCAGTAATGCTCAGATTGTTGGAGCTGTCTCTCTACCATTATTGTTATCTTAAAAATCACTTGAAAAATGTGGATTTGAGTCCTGGTGGATAACAAGTTAACCATGAGCCAGCAGTGTGCCCCTGTGGCCAAGAGGGCTAATGATATCTTGGGATGCATTAAAAATCACATTACCAGCAGGTGAAGGGAGGATCTTCTCCTCCTCTAGTTTGGCCTAGTGAGGCTGGAGTATTGTCTTCAGGCTTCAGTTCCAGAGAGACAAGGAATTACTACTGAAGAGAGTCCAGTGAATGACTATGAAGATAATTAGAGGAGTGGAACACCTCATGAGGAAAGGCTGAATGACCCAGAAGCCTTTTACCCTGGAGAAGACTGAGGTTATCTCATCAACGTTTATAAATGTCTAAACAATGGGTGTCAAGAAGATGAGGCCAGATTCTTTTACTACTACTCAGTGACCAGAGAAGGGGCAGTAAGCACAAACTAAAACCCTAGCAGTTTGATCTTCACTGAAAGGATTGTCAAATATTGAAATGGCCTGCCCAGGGCAGTAATGGAGTCACTGTCTCTGGAGGTGTTTAAGCAGCATGTGAACCTGGCACCTAGGGACATGGTTTTTAAGTGTTGATCCTTCAGTGCTGGGTCAGGGGTTGAACTGGATAATCTTTGAGGTCTCTTCCAACCAGATATATTCTGTGATAAGGAAAATGTTTTCTCTGAGGGTGACAGAGCACTGGAACAGGCTACCTGGAGTGATTGTGTAGACTCATTCTCTGGAGATACTCAAAACCACAGGATTCATTTCTGTGCAGTCAGCTGTAGGTGACCCTGATGTAGCAGGGCAGCTGGACTAGATGATCTCCAGAGGTCCCTTCCAACCCCTGCTCTTCTGTGATTCTGTGATTCTTTGTGAACCATGTGGACTTAACCTAACATGTAGTTTCCATCTCTCCTTTTACATGATTATATGGGATACTTACTTGACTTGGAAAAAAAATATTAGTTTCAGTCACTTGTGTTCTTGTTATATGGAAATTCCTAGAAGAAATCTATTGCCTTATATCAATTAAATCACTTTAGATCAAACAAAAAAATTAAACACTTTTTAGTGTATTTTTATCAAGCATTTTTATTCCTATTCCAAAGGTCATTTTCAGGAGCCTTGTACCAGGACTGCTACTCCAACTTCTTCATTGTTGCTCGACTGTTGAGTGTGCAGAGAATATCATTGAAAGCACAACTATCTCCTTTGTGTTTGAGCACCTGCTACTATGTGAGTTAATATTTGTATCTTCTTTTTCTTAAAAAACAAAAGAAAACAAACCAACAAAGACAACTTGTGTTTGCTTCATTTTCATTAATGTCATTGTCAGCTTTAGCATTTAGGAAAATAATGCCTTTCCTCTAGTTGTCTAAAAATTATTTTAAATGCTCTTTCTTTTAGAAAACTACCTTACTTTGGGAACATAGATGCTTTTCTCCCCAATTCACTACGTTGTGTTATAAAAGCCAAGGGAATATGTTGACTGTAGTATTTGGTTTTAAAAGTGACAAATAGCTGTATTGAAATCTGCTGTCCACAGAACTGGTGAAACATAGGCAGTGTCAGTGGGAGCTTTTCTTCCTCGCATAATATGCTTTAAGTTCCAGGCTGGAGGAGACAATTCACTAATTCAAACCTCTCTTTACATTAACAACATGGCAGTATTTAGTAATGATGCAGTGTTTTCTCTTAAAGACTTGCCAATTTTGCCTTAAAGAGCTAGTTTATATTACCTTAATTTGCCATATTCCTTCTGTTTAGTTTGAAATCACCTTGCAAATGTTAAGGTGATGCCACTGAACTGTATAAAGGATAGAGGAAGTTAAAATGCTGTCAGTGTAGATACCAAGTACTGCTCTACAGAAAAACACTAGTTCCAGAGAGTGAAGGTCAGAACAAATTTTCCTTCATACTGCTTTTGATAATCTAAAACCCTTTCTGAAGTGATTTTTCAAAGGCATGTATGTGCTTGGGTTTGGTATGTATGTTTTCTGTACTTTTTAAGTGTAGTTAGTTTTCTTTAGTGTTGCAGTGAAGTACAGAACACTGTGCAGTACATTAGAGCCTATGCATCAGAACAATTTTCATGCCTCACTCAATTCTTAATGTAAATTAGTAGGAACATTGGTTATCCATTTGAGAAATTGAGTTGGTATAAAAATAAAAATGCACTTATGGTGTGTGGTGCTTTGTGTATCATCTTGGGAGTGTTTTGCTGTTTATCTGTCACTTGCATTAGAAAAAGCAGTCACTGGCTGCAGGTGACATTAAAAATTAAAGGTTAACCTCAATTTCTTTACTGACCAGACATGGGGCAGAAAGTTCTTTTGGATGTGTGCCTGAATTTTGGAACTGTCAAAAAGTGTTGAGAAGTAGATACTTGTGCTTCTGGTAGCTTACTTTTTTCATGTGTGCATGGATGGTTGTATGGTTTCAGCATTTTCAAGTGTTTGGACTGCTTGTCATAGGTTTTATCAAGATCATATTGCATTCAACTTTGTGAAGTTAAAAAAGCCCACATTGTAATGCTATACTGAAGAATTATATTAAACTCATTGTACTGACCTATGTAATTTTGGGAATGTCTATATTTTGTTACTTAGAAAAACTAATAAAAAATAGCTGGGTTTTGTTTTTTTCCCCCCTAGAAAAACTTAGAGAATATGTGTCTTTCAAAAATGAGTTGAAATTGGTGTTGACAATTGCTATAGCAGCTTTTGAAATTTCTGGTTAGCTCAATATGCATTTAATATAAAATAAGTTTAATACATTCATGAACAAACCTGGAAGATCTTTCTTTAAATATTAAGATTCTTGACACATTTGGTTTCTACCTCATGGTGAGTTCAGTGCAAACCAAATTTGGTAGTGTAATACTTCACTTCCTTTCCCTCTCTCACTCCAGGTGTTGGAGGCAGCATTCAGAGCAGTGAAGATTAGGTTCAGGCAGCAAAGGTTTCTGTGTAACCTCCCAGATAGCTTTCATTTGCAAAGTGAGTGTTATGCTTGTTCATTGGTAGACCAGGGTAGAGGCAAGTCTTGATACCTGAGATGCAAACTCAGAGCTATGGCTGCTGCTGTTATCTTCCATTTCATCTCTTGATTTTATATACCCATACAATAATGTAGCATCATAGAATCATAGAATGGTAAGGTTGGAAGGGACCTCAAGGATCATCCAGTTCCAACCCCCTGCCATAGGCAAGGACACCTCCCACTAGTACAGGTCACTCAAGGCCTCATGTGTGCATGTGATCAATAGATCTGTTGTTAGCTGCTCAGGCAAATCAGAAGGGAAGAAAGAAAAATGTAATCCCTGCTCCATCTTTGTGATTAGACTGCCAAAATACACCTGTTCTCTATCCCCACCCTCCATTTACTGAATGGTAAATCTCTTCTGTCCTTGTCCCTTTTGCCTCTTAAAACTGTTTTTGGAAGGAAGGAAGAAGAAAATATTTCATTCAGGACAGCAATGAATTTTGCTGTGGAAGTGAACATTGCAATTGACATTTTTGAGGAGCCATAATACAGAACAGCAGTCAAACCTATATAATTGTTTTAAAATTATATATCCATATGTTTGGTTCATAGTAAGCTTGCATAGTCATTTCAGGACTGGTGTGCTGTAGGTTTTTCAGACTTAGAATGAAATAATTTTAAGAATTTTTGGCAGGAAAGTGATAATGCTCATTTTATATGCTTTACTTATTATTCCCAATTTCCTAAACCTATATTTAAGATTAGTAATTTCCCTGAAGACAAAATATTTGTAATAGCCAGTTACCTATTTTCCTTTATTTCTCTCTGACTTTCTCCAACATCAGTTTGACTTAACACTTCCCAATTGCTTAAGATCTTTTTATGTTGATATAATAATGAAACTGGTTGAACAAGTTTTGCTGTTGGGATGATTTATAAGGAAACCAAAGTACTATGTAGCTTTACACAGAGTTCCTTTGAATTAAGGAGTAATGAAATCCCATATAATAGTTGATAATTGTTGGCTCTAAAGCCTTTGTTCTATAAACTGTTATGGAACATCAAGAAATATAAACCACGTTTTTCAGAGGAAGTAGATCATTAAACACTGCAGAAAGTGATTATAGTTTTAAGTGGAGTACTTTGTAAGAGGGGATCTTTACATGATGTTATGTATTTTCTTACTGGCTCTAGAAGGGGTGGCATTTTATAATTTGTCAGTTATTCCTTTTAAGTTCAAATATACTTCTTTAATAGTCTGAAAAGCACTATTGGGTGACTTGCAGTCATGTTACTGATGGCTTCTTTTCTTAAATACTACAGTCTGTGGTTTCTGGAGCACCTGAATTACCCATCTAGTACACTGCTACGCAGTAAGAGAGGTCATCACACATCTGTGTTTGAAACCTTTAGAAAAGAACCCAACATACGTTCATTGGACTATTTCTCTTGTTGTTCTTTGGTGTACGTGGTCTGAGCACCAGTGTTTCATTTGTGGCTCTTATGCAGAAATTTTCTAGAGAGAGGGAGAGAGATGTAGCAAAATTTGTAGGACACTCAGCATCAAGGGATGGAAGAACAGGTCCAGGATCATGAGTTATTTTGCAAAGTGCTAAAATCACAGTATCTCACAGTATCACCAGGGTTGGAAGAGACCTCAAAGCTCATCAAGTCCAACCCATTACCACAGACCTCAAGACCA
Source organism: Eubucco bourcierii (assembly GCA_013396675.1). NCBI lineage: Eukaryota > Metazoa > Chordata > Aves > Piciformes > Ramphastidae > Eubucco > Eubucco bourcierii. Next base: position 17,295 of record VWZE01006294.1, on the reverse strand, counting down.
GACCATGGCACCAAGTGCCACGTCCAAACCCACCTTGAACACCTCCAGGGATGCTGACTCCACCACCTCCCTGGGCAGCCCATTCCAGCAGTCAATGTCTCTCTCAGGCAAGAACTTTCTCCTCACCTCCAGCCTAAACTTTCCCTGAATCAAATTATATCAGTTCCACACAAGGACACCTGATATCACCTGAGGCCTAGTACTCCCCAGAACTTTCCTTTCAGGCACTGCTGTGTGTTACTAACTCATTCTCTTCAGACATACTTACTTTCTTACTTTCTGTCCAGATTTATGCTTCACAGTTGTGTTGAAGGTGCCTCTTGCAGTGATCTTTGTCCACTGCATCTCCCTTAACCCTGCTCCCTGGCAGGATGCTTCGTTTGCTTCCTTCAGTCTAGTTTTGCCTGAGCTGGCACTGGACAGAGCTCAACCATGTTTGGCAGAGCTTTTTTTCACTGTAGCTGGCATCTGTGTTACAGTTTGCTTTCATTTTAACCAGGAAATCAGCATTGCTAGCAACAAATCATAGTACTAAGGAAGACCTTCCTTTAAATATGCCTTTAAATATATAAAGGAGGCTTACAAGAAAGGGAGAGAGGCTTTTAAATGGAGATACAGACCTTGAGTTTTAAACTAAGAGGGTAGACTTAGATGAGATACAAGGAAGAAATTCTTTACAATAAGAGTAGTGAGACTGGAACAGGTCAACCAGAGCAGTTGTGGATGACTCATTCTTAGAAGTATTCAAAGCCAGGTTGAATGAGGCCTTGAGCAACCTCATGTGGGGGAAGATTGGCCACAGCAACCCCATGCAGAGCTACAGGCTGGGGTGGCAGTGGCTGGAGAGCAGCCAAACAGAAAGGGATCTGGGGGTGCTGATTGACACCCACCTGAACATGAGCCAGCAGTGTGCCCAGGTGGCCAAGAAGGCCAATGGCATCCTGGCCTGCATCAGCAATAGTGTGGCCAGCAGGAGCAGGGAGCTCATTCTCCCCCTGGACTCTGCACTGCTTAGGCCACACCTTGAGTCCTGTGTCCAGTTCTGGGCCCCTCCATTGAAGAAGGACATTGAGGTGCTTGAGTGTGTCCAGAGAAGGGCAACGAGGCTGGGGAGAGGCCTTGAGCACAGCCCTATGGAGAGAGGCTGAGGGAGCTGGGATTGGTTAGCCTGGAGAAGAGGAGGCTCAGGGGAGACCTTCTTGCTGTCTACAGCTACCTGAAGGGTGGTTGTAACCAGGAGGGGGTTATTTTCTTCTCTCAGGCAAGCAGCAGCAGAACAAGAGGACACAGTCTGAAGCTGTGCCAGGGGAAGTTTAGGCTGGAGGTGAGGAGAAAGTTCTTGCCTGAGAGAGTCATTGACTGCTGGAATGGGCTGCCCAGGGAGGTGGTGGAGTCAGCGTCCCTGGAGGTGTTCAAGGCAGGTTTGGACGTGGCACTTGGTGCCATGGTCTGGTCTTGAGGGCTGTGGTAATGAGTTGGACTTGATGATCTTTGAGATCTCTTCCAACCTTGGTGATACTGTGATACTGTGAAGATGCCTTCTCTGCCTATGGCGGGAGAGTCGAATTAGTGATCTTTAGAGGTCCATCCCAACACAGTCCAGTCTATGATTCTACTTGAGAACAGCAACTTGCCGTTGTTGTTACCTGCTTTCTATTATATATGTCTTGGATAGTTTTGTTGCATACCACCTTTTCTGCATTTTGTTGACCTTCAAGCTTTTTCAGAAGCAGAACCTGCTCAGAATAATTTTATTTGTAAGAAGATTTTTTTCAATAAGAGATGACTGCTACCTTAGATAATTCTAAATATTAATCATAATTTGTTACATTAGAATTTGCTGAAATTGTTCTTAAAATAGTGTGTCAGCCTTAAGTGTTTTTTTACATGAAGAAAATCATGAAGGAGAGAAATGGTTGGGTTGCCACTGCTATGTGTTTTAAAAGGATTGTAATGATATTTTTTTGTGCATTGGAAGTGATAATCTTACCATAGGCATGGCCATCACAGACAATTGTCTTTAATGTGTTCAGGGCAGTGCTAATGTTCCCATAAAGTTTGAAGGAAAAGGGAAGAAAAAAAGAACAAAAAAAAGTAAAATAATTAGACTACAACTTCTCTTGAAGGGAAATGGATACTACTTCGCAGCTGTCCTTGGCTCTTTTTCATTTCCTTCTCCTTCTTCCCAAGAAATACTGTGGGATGTACAGAATGCTCTGCTTCTAGGACAAACACTTAAGGAAGTTCAAAGAATTCAAATAGTTTTACTCTGAAGTTATATTGATTTGAACGTCTAATTTGTTGATTTGAATCATAGTGCCAACTGCCCATGTAGATGCCAACCATGTACAGTTTGAGTCCAGTCTCACTGTATCTTCAGTGAAAGTAGCAGCATTTCTCAGTGGTGATTGTGACTGGCCAGCCTTTGTGGATAGGAGGAAAGCAGTTGCTGAGTGCTATTTATTCTCTGAACGTGTATATTAAGTATATAGAATCATGGAATCATAGAATGGTAAGGTTGGAAGGGACCTCAAGGATCATCTAGTTCCAACCCCCTGCCATAGGCAGGGACACCTCCCACTAGTACAGGTCACTCAAGGCCTTCTCCAACCTGGCCTTGAACACCCGTCAGGGAGGGAGCAGCCACAACCTCCCTGGGCAACCTGTGCCAGTGCCTCACCACACTCTCTGCAAAGAACTTCTTCCTAACATCCACTTTCAATCTTCCCTCTTCCATTTTAAACCCAATGCCTCTTGTCCTGTCATTGCAAACCCTTGTCAGTAGTCCCTCCCCAGCCTTCCTGTAACCCCCTTCAGATACTGGAAGGCTACTCTAAGGTCTCCTGGAAGCCTTCTCTTCTCCAGGCTGCAAAGCCCCAACTCTCTCAGCCTGTCCTCAGAGCAGAGCTGCTGCAGCCCTCTGATCATCTTTGTGGCCTCCTCTGGACCCGCTCCAACACTTCCATGTCCTTCCTGTGCTGGGGGCTCCAGAACTGTGCACAGGACTCCAGATGGGGTCTGAGGAGAGCAGAGCAAAGGGGCAGGATTAGTAAATACCACAATGGTCAAGAGTTATTCTTTATTGCCAACCCTCTATTGTATTTTGGAAAAAAAAATAGTTGGAACGTTTATATAAAGCTCAACTTTCTGAGCAACTTCATGTGATTTTGTTCAAAGTCACATCAAGTAATATACAATAGTTGACTTCATATTAAACATTTTCTTTGAGAAGAGAAGGTTTCTACTGATCTACACATTTTAGAAGAGGATTAAAATCTTTCTACCATCTTTTTCAGTAGTGTTCTTGATATTCTGTGTCTGATCCTGTAAGACATATTAAGTGTTAATTTCAGAAGCATTAATTCTGTTACAAATGGTTGAACTAGGAGAAATGGATGAATGTTGTTTTATTATTGTTGTTCAGGACCACGTGTGCCTCACAATGTTGAGGTCATATAAAAGAACAATCAGAAGGTAAATTGTATCTTGAAACTTGCCTATTTCTCATCTCTTGCAAGGAAGTTGTAGATCAGTTGCAAGAATTTCTCTATATTATAAATGTTCACACTTTGTCTTGGGATATTAATATCCATTATTTTAAAATCCCAGGAATATGGTCTGTAGTGGAATCCAAGCTGGAGCCAAGAAGAAAACTGTCATTCTAACATAACAGTATCTGTTGAAGGGGAGTAGAGGGTAAGAAAGGAAGAAAATGCTCTTTATTTTTAGTTGAATGTATTATTTCCATGAATTGTAATAACAAAAAGTGAATCAAGACACACTGACTTGGAGACACTCATGCCATCTGACAGGAAAGTGATTTTAATGAATTCAAACTCCAGAAGCAACAGTGTTTCTTCATCTAGTAAATGGTAGAGAGAGCTTAATTACACATTACTCTTGAAAGCACAGATTGTACTTGGTTTGCTTTTGGTCATGTAAATTCAAGCTTTGAAAGTATTTAACTTAAAGCAAATATAGGAGTATGCAGACTGCTACTCAGTTTTCTTGGTATGAGTTTTCTCAGTATGAACATAAATACTTCACATGAACAGGAATTGAAGGGAGTGGGTTTGGGGTTTTGTTGTTGTTTATTTTGACAGAAAAAAGTCACACAGTATCTTTAGTTGGATTTTAGCTTCAAGAATTTAAACAAGGTATTTACTTTGCAAACCTAAGCTTGACAAAAGCAAGGCAAATGACTATTTTAAGATGTGAATTCGTATCATAGAATCATAGAATCATAGAATGGTAAGGTTGGAAGGGACCTCAAGGATCATCTAGTTCCAACCCCCTGCCATAGGCAGGGACACCTCCCACTA
>VWZE01006289.1:6363-18203 GCA_013396675.1 Eubucco bourcierii | reverse complement strand
TTCTGTCCTCCACAACCTCCCTGAAGGTGTTCAGGACCAGGCTGGATGAGGCCTTGAGTGCCCTGTTCTAGTGGGAGGTGTCCCTGCCTATAGCAGGGGCTTGGCACTAGATGATCTTCGAGGTCCTTTCCAACCGTTCTATGATTCTCTTCCTCTGTTCATATCACTTTTGCCTCCCCCTGCAGGATGGAGAGAGCAGAGAGCCCTGATGCAGCCCCCGGGGGGGTGCAGGCAGCCGAGCAGCCAGCTGTGATCCCCACCCAGGGGGACCTGCTGGGGGACCTGCTCAACCTCGACCTTGCCCCCCCGGTCAGCGGTGCCCCCATCCCCACCCCTGCCGTGCAGATGGGCGCCGTGGACCTGCTTGGAGGTGGCTTGGACAGCCTGGTAAGGTCACAGCCCCTCCCCCACCAGCTCTCCGAGCTCCTCCTGGCTGCCCTGAGGGCACTGTGCTGGGTGTGGTGTGTGCCTGCAGCTCCCCCGCGATGGGTTTGTGTCTGCCCAGGGGTGGTGGAAGGCACCACCAGGGCCATGCCGTGGGCAGGGACACCTCACGCTAGAGCAGGTTGCTGAGAGCCTCATCCAGCTTGGTTTAAAGATCTCTAGGGATGAGGCTTCCTCCCTGGGCAAGCCTGTGCCAGGCTCTTGCCACCCTCGTGGTGAAGAACTTCTTCCTGACATCCAATCTGAGTCTACCCACTTCTGGTTTTGCTCCATTCCCCCTCCCAGTCCTGTCACTCCCTGACAGCCTAAGAGGTCCCTCCCCAGTTTTCCTGTAGCCCACTTCAGACACTGAAAGCCACAAGAAGGTCTCCTGAGAACCTTCTCCTCTGCAGGCTGAACAGCCCCAACCTCCTCAGCCCTCTGACCAGGTTGGTCCTTCCCCTCTTCAGCTGGTGAGGACAGAGGGGTGATGCAGCCTCGTGTGTCCTGGCCTCACCAGATGGCTGGAGCAGGGCAGGGCTTAGTGCCCTCGGGCACCTTTTCTCTGGGTACCTCAACTCTGCCTCTGCTAACCCCTCTGAGCCCCACAGCTGCCTAAAACAAGGATGTGCTCCAGGCTGCTGTGCCCACTCCCAGCCCGTGGGATGCCTTAGCAGCAGGAGGTGCTGCATTGTCCTCCTGGGAGTGCAGGCCAAGCAAATGAGGGGTGGAAGGCTCTGGCTGGCACCCCCTGCCCCACTGGTGCTGGGTGTCTCTGAGGAGCTTGGTGTTTTCTCTCACACAGTGCAGCAGGTCCCCCCCTCACCCCAAGGAGGGGCAGTGTGGGGGTCTCTGCTGGTCCCTCAGCCCCTCAGTGCTGCCCTGGCTCTCTGTGGGCTCACAGGCTTTGGTGCCAGGCAGGTGCTGAGCGTGGGGGGTGGGACAAGCCCCTGGTCAGGCTCTGTCCCCTGGCTCCAGGGCAGCCAGCTGGCTGTGTTGGCAGCCTGAAGGGACTAACCTCTCTTGCCTCCTGCTCTTCTCTTCTCTCTCTGGTGTGGTTCTGCCTCTCCTCTTCCTGGCTTGCCTCTGCATGTGCCTGCCTCTCCTCTGCACTGCTTCTGCTCGGAGATGGGCGACGAGTCAGAAGGGGTATGCATCTGCCCTGTGCCTTAGCCCTCTCCACCCTGCCCACCACCCTGCCCCCGCCTCCTGCAGTCTGGGGCCTCCACTTTGGTGCCCCAGTGACACTTTGCTCCCCTCTGGGCACAGCCAGGCCCCCAGACACCTCCTGGTTGGGCTCTTGTGCCGGGCTTGGGGCCGCTGCAGCTGGAGCCCAGCTGACTCTGGGCCCGTGCTGGCTCTCACTGGTGCTGTTGGATTGCCTGGAGGGGTCTGTTTTGTTTGGAGTGCCCTCGAGAGGACCTTTTTTGGGCCTCCTGTGCCCTCAGTGTGCCAGCCCCTGCCCCTGCTGATGCCCCTTTCTTCTGTTGCAGCTGCGAAGCGATGTGGGAGGCAGCCCTTCTGTGAGTCTGCTCCTCAACTCTCTGCATCCTCCTCCTCCTCCTCTTCCTCCTCCTTCACCCAGCCCCATGGTCCCCCCCATCACTCACTCCTTTGTCTCCCACAGATGGATGGAGGCACTGGTGGCACCTTTGCACCAGCTCCCTGCACCACGATGCCTGCCAACCTCGGGGCACCCCTTGGCGGTGGCCTGGGAGACCTCTTCGACCTCACTGGTGGGGTGGGGACCCTGTCAGGGTCCTATGTGGCCCCCAAAACGGTGAGTGGGACCCCTCCCTGGTACTGACTGCTGGCAAAGCTTAGTCTGGTCAATGTGCTGCCCAGGGTGGCACAGAGAGCCAAGCAGAGGGCAGAGCAGGAGTCTGTCGAGTGCCACCTCTGGGGCTGTCGTTGGGGGCTGTGTGGAGGACTCAACAGCAGCATCCTGCAGCTCTGGCTGGGCTGGCAGCAGCTGTGCCTGTGCCATGTGTGGGTAACTGTGGCACAGCCTTGCTTTAAACTCCCTCTGTGCCTCTGCCCAGCTAGGGAGCACCAAGTCCCAAGCTGCCAGTGTGGTGAGGGTTGGAAGGGACCTCTGGGGATGATCCAGTGCCAACCCCTCTGCCAAAGCAGGGCACCCACAGCAGCTTGCCCAGGGTCACAGTGCCCAGGGGAGGGTTGGAAGCTCTGCAGAGAAGCAGACTCCACAACCTCTCTGTGCAGCCTGCTGCAGGCCTCCAGCACCCTCACACCAAACAAGTTTCAGCTGGAACCTGCTGGGTTCCAGTTTGTGCCTAGTGCCCCTTGTCCTGTCCTTGGGCACCACTTAAAAGGGTGGTGGAAGCCCTGAGAAGGCTTCATTTTGGGTACAGCTCCAGGGTTGGTGTTTATTTTTTTGTCTCCTCACCCCAGGTCTGGCTCCCTGCCATGAAAGCCAAGGGGCTGGAGATCTCTGGCACCTTCAGCAGGCAGGTGGGCTCCATCTCCATGGACCTGGTGCTAACAAACAAGGCCCTGCAGGTCATGTCTGACTTTGCCATCCAGTTCAACCGCAACAGGTGAGCTCCCTGCTGGGCTGGGAGGGGCCTCTGAGGGCAGCTGTGGAGCTGGAGGGCTGTGAAATGGGTTGGGAAGAGCCTCTCATGATGATCCTCCTCTGTCTGATGGCTGTGGTGGTGATGAACATCAAACCAAAGCCTCTAAGAAGTTGGCTGAAGAGGCTGTCTGGGCTCTGCCCTCCAACCAGTTTGGGGCTCCCCAGTTTGAGAGGGACAGGGATCTGCTGGAGAGAGTCCAAGGGAGGGCTGTGAGGATGCTGAGGGGACTGAGCACTGCCTGGGGAGGAGAGGCTGAGGGACCTGGGGCTGCTTAGCCTGCAGAAGAGAAGGCTGAGAGGGGATCTGAGCAATGTTTATAACTGTCTGAGGGCTGGGGGTCAGGAGGAGGGGACAGGCTCTGCTCACTGCTGCCTGGGATAGGACAAGGAGCAATGGATGGAAGCTGCAGCACAGGAGGTTCCAGCTCAACACAAGGGGAAACTTCTTGCCTGGAAGGGTCCCAGAGCCCTGGCACAGGCTGCCCAGAGAGGCTGTGGAGTCTCCTTCTGTGGAGCCTTTCCAGACCTGTCTGGATGTGTTCTGTGTGCCCTGAGCTGGATTGTCTGCTCCTGCTCTGGCAGGGGGCTTGGACTCTTTGGGTCCTTCTCAACCCCTGACATCCTCTGATCCTGTGATCCTTTATTTGTCCTCCTGAACTGATGCTGCCTGTGTGAGGCATACCCCAGGGATGCACCTGAGGGAATGCTGTAAGAATGCCCAGGAGGAAAGGGGGAACCATGGAGCTGCCTGTGCTTGCCCCAGGCTGGGCTGAGCAGGAGCCAGGCTGGTCCTGAGCTGGGCAGAGGCAGCAAGATGAGAGGGGAATGTTGCTGAGGTGATCCTGATGGAGATTGGAAGTCTGAAGAGATTTTTAGTTTGAAGGAGGCTGAGGGCAGAGCTCATTGCTGTCTGCAGCTACCTGAAGGGACATGGTGGGGAGGCTGCTGCTGGGCTCTGCTCAAAGGTAATTGGAGGCAGAACAAGGGGGGAATGACCTCAAGCTGAGGCTGAGGAGTCTTAGATTGGACATGAGGAAAGAGAGAGAGTGGTCAGGGACTGGCATGAGCTGCCCAGGGAGGTGCTGGAGTCCCCCACCCTGGCCGTGTTTAAGTGTGGCTTGGATGTGGTGCCTGGGGAGATGGTTTGAGGTGAATCTTGCAGAGCAGGGTTCTGGGTGGGACTTGGTGCTCCTGAGGGGCTGTGCCAGCCTGGCTGTGCCTGTGATTGTGTGAGATTGATCCTACCCTGACCTCCTTGGGTGTGTCTCCAGCTTTGGGCTAGCCCCAGCAGCTCCTCTGCAGGTCCATGCACCCCTCGCTCCCAACCAGTCGGTGGAGATCTCCCTCCCGCTGAACACTGTCGGCTCTGTCATGAAGATGGATCCTCTGAACAACCTCCAGGTGAGGAATGGCCTGGGGGTGGCCCAGCAGGGGGGCAGGAGGTGCCCCGGGGAGGGGGGTGTGCACTGGCTCCCTTGAGGGAGGTGTGATGGCAGGAAGCAGGTGAGAAGTGCTCAGCTCATCAGCTCTGCTGCTGGAGCTCCCTCTGCCATCCAGCCCCACACCAGAGTGTTCCTCTGTGCACCCTGCAAAGTCCTCACTGACAGCAGCAGAGCTGAGCCTTGGCTGAGCCTCTGCTGCCAGGGTCCCAGCACAGGGAGTGAGGTGGAGCTGCAGTTCCAGGAGGCAGCTGGGAGAGAAGGCTGAGGAGGTGCAGCCCTGGCAGCTCCTCCTTATCCCCTGCACACTGCAGGTCGCTGCCAGGTCCCTGCCTCTGGTACTCGTGGGGTGATGCCCAGCTCAGGAGGGATGGGATGGGATGTTTTGGGAATCCCTTTGGGAGCCACTCACCCTCTGTGGAGCAGAGATGTTGACCTCCTCATGTCCTTTCCACCCCAGGTTGCAGTGAAAAACAACATTGATGTCTTCTACTTCAGCACCCTGTACCCACTGCACATCCTCTTCGTGGAGGATGGGAAGATGGGTGAGTTGGGGAGGAGGTGGCACTGGCTGTGCCCTCTGCCCCTGGGCACCCCTAGGTGCCATCCTACCCTCCACTAAAATCCTGCTGACCACATCCCAGGAAGAGTTGGGGCTTTTCAGCCTGGAGAAGGCTTCCAGGAGACCTTGGAGTGGCCTTCCAGGATCTGAAGGGAGGAGCTTCAGGAAGGCTGGGGAGGGACTATTGACAAGGTCTGGGAATGGCAGGACAAGGGGAATGGGTTTGAAGTGGCAGAGGGGAGATTGAAAGTGGATGTTAGGAGGAAGTTGTTGGCAGTGAGGGTGGTGAGAGACTGGCACAGGTTGAGGGTGGTGAGACCCTGGCACAGGTTTCCCAGGGAGGTTGTGGAGCACAGAAGCACCCAACGTGATCTTTGATCACGTTGGGTGCTTCTGTGCTCCACAACCTCCCTGAAGGTCTTCTGTGCTCCACAACCTCCCTGAAGGTGTTCAGGACCAGGCTGGATGAGGCCTTGAGTGCCCTGTACTGGTGGGAAGTGTCCCTGCTTATGGCAGGAGGTTGGAACTGGATGATCCTTGAGGTCCCTTCCAACCTTCCCATTCTATGTCCCTGGTGATCTGGAGCAGTCAGGGATGCAGTCATGACCGAGTTATGGCTACCTGAGGTGGCTTGGGAGAGCTGTGCCAGGCAGAGCTTCACTCTCTGCTGCTTTTGCCTTACCCTAGGCACTTGCCAACCTCTTCCCCATGCCACCAGAACTTCCTGACCCTCCCCCACCAGATGGATTTCCTGCTGCTGGTCTCATGAGGCTGCTGGAGTGGGGGAGGTGGCAGCAGGGCAGGGTGCCCAGCGTGGCTCTGTGCTGTGCCACCCTGGGGAGCCTCCTGAAGAGTGTTGCTTTGGTTCCTGCCTGCAGAGCGTCAGATGTTCCTGGCCACCTGGAAGGACATTCCCAACGAGAACGAGGCCCAGTTCCAGATCAAGGACTGTGCCCTCAGTGCAGGTGGGTCAGGGCCATGGGGAGGAGCCAGTGCTGCTGGTGGCTGCTGAGCAGCTCAGCACAGCGACCCCAGCCCGGGCTGCAGGGGGATCAGAGCTCTCTGCTCTCCTCCTCTCTAGCAGGGAGCTGCTGAGCAGCTCAGCACAGCGACCCCAGCCCGGGCTGCAGGGGGATCAGAGCTCTCTGCTCTCCTCCTCTCTAGCAGGGAGCTGCTGAGCAGCTCAGCACAGCGACCCCAGCCCGGGCTGCAGGGGGATCAGAGCTCTCTGCTCTCCTCCTCTCTAGCAGGGAGCTGCTGAGCAGCTCAGCACAGCGACCCCAGCCCGGGCTGCAGGGGGATCAGAGCTCTCTGCTCTCCTCCTCTCTAGCAGGGAGCTGCTGAGCAGCTCAGCACAGCGACCCCAGCCCGGGCTGCAGGGGGATCAGAGCTCTCTGCTCTCCTCCTCTCTAGCAGGGAGCTGCTGAGCAGCTCAGCACAGCGACCCCAGCCCGGGCTGCAGGGGGATCAGAGCTCTCTGCTCTCCTCCTCTCTAGCAGGGAGCTGCTGAGCAGCTCAGCACAGCGACCCCAGCCCGGGCTGCAGGGGGATCAGAGCTCTCTGCTCTCCTCCTCTCCAGCAGGGACCTGCTGCTTTGCTTGCCCTTGTAGAAACTTGGCAGCTTCAGAGACTCTCTGCCTGCTGGGGCCATCCCTGTTGCTGGGGACAGGTCCTCTGCCCAGCCTGGCATCAGCCTTGCTGCAGAGAAGCTGAACTGAGTCATGCAGCTCTGATGCTGCTCTGCCTGTCTTGGCCAGCCCACGGGCAGTGAGCAGGAGCCAGGACCAGGCTCCTTGGCACCTGCTTACCTTCCAGCTCCTTCTCCAGGAGATCTGGTGCCAAGTAGGACGTTGCAGAGCCCAAGTAGGAACAGCCAAGTCCTTTCAGTCCTGCTGGCAGCAGCGAGCAGACCTTTTGTGGAGCCAAGAGCCCCTGGGGAGGACCTGGGAGGTGAATGGAGGCCTTCTCCCTGCCTGGGGGTTTGGCTGTCCTGGTAGGCATGAGGGGAGGAGCTGGTGGCAGGAGCTGGTGGCAGGAGCTGATGGGCAGCCCAGCGCCCTGCACTGAGCAGCAGCTCTCCCCTCCCCCTGCAGATGCTGTCAGCAGCAAGCTCCAGGGCAGCAACATCTTCACCATCGCCAAGAGGAACGTGGAGGGCCAGGACATGCTCTACCAGTCCCTGAAGCTCACCAATGGCATCTGGGTGCTGGCAGAGCTCAGGATCCAGCCCAGCAATCCCAGCTTCATGGTACAGCTTTCTCCTGCCTGCCCCCTGCCCACCCTGCTGCCCACCCTGCCTTCCCTGGTCTACACCCAGAGCTTGGGCTGGGCTTGGGTGGTCCCTTGGCACATCTGTGGTGGTGAGACCTAACTCCCCTGCCGCCCCCCCCAATCCCAGGATGCCATCAGTGCCAGTCCTGGTGTCCCTCTCACACAGGGAGGGTGAGATGTGGTCTGTACAGCAGCACTGGCTTTCTGCTGGTGGCACTGTGGTGGCAGTGCCAGGGAGCAGAGAGGTCCCAACTCAGCCAATAAAGTAACCCCCCCCAGCCACAGCCCCTTCGTGGGGCATCCCCAGCCCTGCCTGTGCCCTGGGCAGCTGCAGAGCTCAGTCCTCAGGCTGGGCTGGCCCTGCCCCTTGCCCACCCCCCTTCCTGGCAGGGGATTTCTTTGGGTTGCCATGAGCTGTGCCACCTTGACTCACCTCTCTGTCTCCGTGCCCGCTGCCCACGCCGACCTGCCTGCTGGTGCAGGACCTGGAGGTCAGCAGAATGCTTTGCACCCTGCCTTTGGGCTGTTGCTGCCTGCTGCCTGCTCCTCTCCCCTTCTCCTTGATGCTTTGACCTGCCAGCTCCCTGTGTGTCTCTTGGTGCCTCTCCTGGCAGCACTGGCATGAGGCTGGTGCCAGGGCTCTGTCAGAGGGGGATGTTTCTGGGGGAGTTGAGTTGTTCCCACCTCCCTCCTTGGCTCACTTGGGCTAAGGAGAGCTGCAAATCCTGATCCTAAGGGAATGCTTTGGAGGGTTGAGGTGTTCCCACCTCCCTCCTTGGCTCACTTAGGATGAGACCTGCAAATGCTGATCCTGAGGGAATGCTTGGAGGGTTGAGGTGTTCCCACCTCCCTCCTCGGCTCACTTAGGATGAGACCTGCAAATCCTGATCCTAAGGGAATGATTTGGAGGGTTGAGGTGTTCCCACCTCCCTCCTCGGCTCACTTAGGATGAGACCTGCAAATCCTGATCCTAAGGGAATGATTTGGAGGGTTGAGGTGTTCCCACCTCCCTCCTTGGCTCACTTGGGATGAGCAGAGCTGCAAATCCTGATCCTGGAGGATTCTCCCCCTACCCCGGAGCTCTCCCTTTGGGCTTGGAAGCTAATTGAGTTCAGAGTCGTTTCATGTTTAATTGTCGAGCAAATAACCCGCAGGGGCCTCCTGCTGCTTAGGAGAGGAAGATGCCTTGGGGGGAAGCCTTCACCCTCTAGCTGCAGGCACCCCAGGAGCTGCTGCCTGTGCCTCTGCCTGCCCTGCTGCCCCCCCTGCCTGTGCTGCATGTGGCTGTCTCTCCGGGGGAGGGGAGGGGAGTGAGCTCCAGCAGCCCGGGGAGGGTGTTGAGGGCCCTTGATGCCTTTGGGCTGGTCAGGAGAAGGCACTAAATAAGGCCCGAGGGATGCTGCAGCATGCAGGGCTCTGTGCTTTGGGGGCTCCCTGGTGGGCCTGGAGGTGCCATGACCCTGTCCCCCCTCTGCTCTCTCCCTACAGCTGTCCCTGAAATGCCGAGCACCAGAGGTGTCCCAGTACATCTACCAAGCCTATGAAACCATCCTGAAGAACTGAGGTGCAGCTGCAGCCCACCCTCCTCCTCCTCCTCTCCTCCCCGGGGGGGCAGGACCCATGTGCATGTCTCCTTTTTCCTCCCTGCTGCCTCCCAATCAGCCCCGGGGCCCCAAAAAACGGAGCTGAAGCTCCCATCTCCGGTGCTGCTCCCCGCTCCAGTGGGGCTGGGATGAGCAGAGGAGGGCAGGGGGGGAGGTCCCAGGCAGTCCCTGCAGCCCCGTAGCAAGGGGGGGTGGGGGTGGTGTGATGCAGTGTCCTCACTGGTGCTGCCTCCCTCCTCGAGTCCTGTTCCCCCACTCTGCAGCCCTCCCACTGCTTGTTTTTCAGGGAGCTGCTGTGCAGGGGGGGCTGCTCCCCTCCTCCTTTGCAGAAATCCCCCTCCCTGCTGCCTGGGGAGGGGTCTGCTGGAGGCTTCAGCACCCCTCAGCCCTGGGAACAGCAACCCTGAGCTCCTGATGAGGCTCTTTAGGGACTCAAAGTGCTGTGGGATTGGGTGGCTCTGGCTGCAGATTCCCCCTGGATTTGGGGTTTGCTGCAACCACAGCAGGTGAGACACAGATTTGGCTTCTTCCTTCCCCAAGTTTTTGCCTCTCCCTGGAGTTTGTTTTTGCCCTGGTTCAGGAGTTCTCCCAGCCCTCTGGAGGTCTCCTCCCCACGGGAGCTGCTTCCAAAGAGGAGGGCTTCCAGGATCTCAAATTTGAGGCTGTACTTTAAAGTGCAGGGAAAACAAAACCAAACCTCAAACCCAGAAGAGCTTTTCCAGCCCCACCCAGGCTCTGGGAGCATCAACTCCCAGCCCCCCTGGCTCCCTCTGCTCCCTGCTGTCACCCAGGGGTGCCAGAGAGGAGCTGTCACCTTCCCTTGGGGTGTCACTGCTCCTTTCCCCTCCATCCTCCCACAAGAAAGCCATGGGTCCCCGCTCCCCCTCCCCCACCTAGAAGCGTTTGGTGCAGGAAATCTCTAATATATAAAGTCTCAACCTCTTGCTGCTCACTGGTGTGGAGTCGAGGCAGGGGACAGCTCCTGGGCGCAGGCAGGGAAGCAGGATGCTGCGGGCTTCCTCCCGGCAGTGCCCTGCCCCCCCTGCCACCAAAGTCCCCTGCACGTCCTGGCGGCCCTGACCCCTGGCTGGGCAAAGCCTGAGGCAGCAAATCGCCCAGCACTGGGCGGGGATGCAGCAGCTCTGTGCTCAGCTCCACGCAGCCTCTGCTGGCTCTGCCGAGCCCACAGCAGCTCCACGCTGCGTGCACACAGGGACCCCTCCCAGCCCCTGCTGGGCTTGGGGGACAGGTGCGGGGGGTCACAGCTGGGCCCTGCAGGGGGACAGTGCTGGCTTTGGTGCTCAGTAGAGATGGGCATCAGTGCCCCTTCCAGGCACCCTGCTGGGTACAGTCACTGTGACTGGGCACTTGTACCACTCTGGGGCGGGCTGGTACTGCTCCAGTACACACCGTGGGGCACCAGCACAGCTCCAGGATGCCCCCACAGGGCCTTGGCATTGCTTTGGGCCACCCCACAGGGTGGCACCAGCTCTGCTGAAGGAGACCTCACCGCGGGGTTGCTGGTCCTGCTCTAGAGTCTCCCATGAAACCTTCTGGGCTACCCCAGAGGGCACTGACACTGCTGCCAGGGGAGATGCAGGGCAGGTGACCACAGTGGGCACACCGCTTTGGGACCCCTGAAGCCACCACCAGCAGGTCCTCCCCCTGTGGTGACTCCACAGCCTGCCAAGGCCTCCTTCAGCCACGGTGCCCCTGGGGCAAACAGCTCTTGGCTGCAGGGCACTTCTGGCATCAGGCAGCTTTAAGAGCTTTGGGCACCTGGAGGGGTCCTGGGTGCAGCTGAGGTGTGCCCATGGCTGCAGTGGGGGTGTAGAGCACTGAACCCTACCCTCACCCTGGCTCTTCTCTGTGTTTCCCACCCCTGCCAGCTGCCCCAGAGCCTTCCTCCCTTGGGGTCCTCACATCCCTCCCCCTTGGCACGTCCCCTCAGAGGGTCTTGCACCCCCCCAGGACAGATAACTGGAGGCAGTGGGCTCAGCTCTCTTGGTCTTTACTGGCTTGGGGAGACATGCAGGGCCGAGGGGTGGGGGGCCACAGTGGCCTGGGGAGGACCTCCAGGGCCAGCCCTGTCCTATGTCAGGGACATGATCAGAGGCTGTGGCCAGCACTGCCACCAGCCAGCTGCTGAGGGGCTGCTGAGGAAGAGCTGACCCCCACCCTTGTCCTTGTGACAGCAAACTGCATGTCCCCAAGCCACCTCAGGGGTGGAGAGGAGGAAGAGGAGCAAGAAGAAGGCCAAGCAGATAAGAAGGAAAAGGCAACAAAAGAAAATGGTAGTGAGAGGACAAAGAGGGCAAGAAGAGATGATGCTGACAAGAGGCCAAGAAGGCAGCCAAGGAGATGAGAAGGAAAGAGGAGTGCAGAGGTGTGAAGACACAGCTGGGACGAGCTCACTGCTCCCCAGCTCTGTGCCCAGATGCCCAGGACACAGCTGTCTGTTCCAGCCACCCCCTGGCCACCCACCACGGGGCTGCTCCCCATGCAGCCAGAGCTCTCCTAGTGCCTGCCTGGGGGCTCCCAACCCCAAGTGCCAGCAGTCCCCACGTGAAGGAACCCTCTGGCTCCACAGCTACCCCTGGGCAGTGCCCACCACCCGGTCCAGGCTTCTCCATGCAGATGCCATCACCACCGGCAGCTCTTGTGCTGTCCCCAGGGCATGCTGAGGGACTTCTCCCCATCCTGCTTGCCACCCGCGGGCACCCAGCTGGGCATCATCTCACGGCCAGGCATCTTCATCCAGCCCCTCCCGCTCCCGCGGGGCCCAGGTGGGCTCCAGGAAGGAGGAGAGGACACTCTGCAGAGCCCCCCAGGGCTTGGGGCCGCTGCCGGGGGGCCGCGGGGCAGCGCCGTAGCCCCGCGGCGTGGGGATCCTGGACGGCTTCTTGTGGGGCTGCGTATCCAGCCGGGGCTTGGCGCAGGGGCGC
>VWZE01006287.1:296623-306754 GCA_013396675.1 Eubucco bourcierii | reverse complement strand
AAAGAATCATAGAATCATAGGATGGTAAGGGACCTGAACGATCACCTAGTTCCAACCCCCTGCTGTAGGCATGGACACCTCCCACTAGTACAGGGCACTCAAGGCCTCAAACAATCTGGAATCATCTTAAGAACTCTCGAAGAAGATATTTTTGTCAATGACATAAATTCTTCCTGAGAACTGAGGTAGAATGGTGATGCAGACCCTTAAAACCTTGACTTTTACACTTAATTTAAAATCAGGGTTTGGTGTCTACACAAGACACTTGCTATGGGGAAGCAGTTTTTCTTTTTTTTCTTTTTCTTTCCCCCCCCCCCCCCCCCCCCCGCCCCCCCTTTTTCCAAAATGGCTATAGGTCTCNCCCCAAGGGGACTGACTATGCATGCAACACCTTAAATCTGTGAAAATGAATCAACTGAGTCAGCTGCCAATGACTGCAAAAATGGCCTGGATGCAGTTTACTGTTACCTTTCAAACAGGAGCTTGAAATTAGGAGAATTATAGCAAAGATGTCATTGAGCAGAGATGGACTGCCTGGAATTTGCAACGCAAACCTATTCTTATCCCTTATGCAGGAGAAAGATAAGGGTGGGGGGGAGGAAATAAAATTAACAGCCTTAAGAGTTCTCCTCAGCTGCAGTTTCAGCTTATTTATTGTTGTTATTTATTTATATATATATTTAAAAGCTTAAATGATTTGTTAGCTATGCATCAAGCTATACCCTATAAATGCATGTTTTATTGCAACTGCTACAGCTTTTAATATTGGATATTATTATTCTCTTAGCACTTAGAAACTAGCATCATACTTTAAGGCTCCACTGTGCAAGTTTCTGTAGGAGCAAACAAGTCAAGGGCAGGAAATGTCCTAAAAGGGTTCACGGTGAAGGATTTTGAAAAGATGAAACATATGACCAGACAGGCATCAAAAGGATGTAGAAGTCAGTATGTTTGCTTGAAGAAAGATTAGCAGAAAAGATAGGTGTGTCAGTGCAGAATAGAGTACAGGGAGAAGATAGCATCATAGGATGGTAAGGTTGGAAGGGACCTCAAAGATCATCTAGTTCCAACCCCCTGCCATAGGCAGGGACACCTCCCACTAGGACAGCTCACTCAAGGCCTCAAACAACCTGGCCTTGAACGTCTTCAGGGAGGGAGCAGCCACAACCTCTCTGGGCAACCCGTGCCAGTGCCTCACCACCCTCACTGTAAAGAACTTCCTCCTAACATCCACTTTCAATCTCCCCTCTGCCAGTTCAAACCCATTGCCCCTTGTCCTGGCATTGCAAGACCTTGTCAATAGTCCCTCCCTAGTCTTCCTGTAGGCCCCCTTCAGATACTGGAAGGCTACTCTAAGGTCTTCTGGAAGCCTTCTCTTCTCCAGGCTGAGAACCCTTCTCTTTCTCTGATGCTTTGTGTCACACCTGCTTTTGCTCTCTGGCTTCAGATATAACCTTATCTTGTGACTGGCTTTTCCTGAGCTTCACATCTTCCTGGAGTCAGTAACGCAATGAGGGCAAATTACTTGCAGTAGAGACAAGCACTGGGTTTACCTAGCACCACTTAGGGAATCTTTTGCACAGCCAAAGGAAAACATTGATACAAATACCTTAGATTAAAATGACCAGCATCTGTCTTGTGCTGTGAACATTTATTCCCTAAACACAACAAAAACACAACAAAAACCAAAACCTAAACCAACCCCCCCCAAAAAAAAAACCCAAAAAAACAAAAAAGCAAAACATCAGCAAAGGGTTACAAAACCTCCACAGCTTTAGGAGATCAAATAGAAGAACCAAACCAAACCAAACAAACACTACAGAAAGATATGTCTAGATTGTTAGCAAATGCAAGCTGGAAAAGCAAGAGCCCTAGCTGAAAGACCTCACAGAAAATGCCTGTTATCTGCTCCATTTTCTTCACACTGTGGAAGTCCTAGCCTGGATTGTTGCTTCAGGTTTGTCATGATCCAAGGTAGTGATGACTTCTTAACTGCTTTTGACCTGTCTGAGTCCTTGTGGGTTAAAACATCCTGGTTTTTTATGTCTTTGTTTTATAGTTTCTGATGCAAAGTTTAGTCTCATGACAGATCTGTTGGTTGGTGTTCAGTGTTTTATTCAAAAGCATTTTGTAATGCCTATGCATATTCTGAAATTGTCTGCTATCTCAATGAGCCATCTCAGGCTCTGAGATCAGTTGAAGTGGTTTCAGAGCAGTTGATGGGCAGGAAAACATGAGTGCTTCTAAATTGTGTTCTCTATGGTTGTACTCCCAGCTATGCAATTTAATCCACTTCATCATTCCTCTCACCTCTCCCCAGCATCCAGAAAGGGTTCTGATTCTGCCAAATAACAAAACATTTATTGAAGTGCTGCTCAATTATACCCATTTTATGCTGACCTTTAGGATCCATTGTTAAAGTCATCTGTTCCCTGAGAGAGAAAGATTTGGGCATGTTGGTGAACAAACATTTGGATAGGAGCTGGTAGTGTGATTTTGCAGCCTAGAAGGCCAACCATATCCTGGGTTTCATCAAAAGGAGTGTGGACAATAGGCTGAGGGAGATGATTCTAACAATCTGCTCCACTCTAGTGAGATCTCACCTGGAGTTCTGTGTCCAGCTCTGGAGTCCTCAATGTAAGAAAGACATGAACCTGTTAGATAAGGTCATAAAAACTAGAAGGAGGTGTCCCTGCCTATGGCAGGAGGTTGGAATTAGATGATCTTTGAGGTCCCTTCCAACCTTACCATTCTATGATTCCATGATTCTATGAAAAAATTATCAAAGTGTTGGAACACCTTTCCTGGAAGGAAAGGTTGAGAGAGTTGGGGTTGCTCTTCCTGAAGAAGCAAATGCAGGCTGGAAAAGTAAGTATTTACTTGCTTGGAGAAGAGAAGGCATGGAGAATAGAAGGCTCCAGTGAGAACATAGTATAGCCTTTCAATACTTAAAGGGTGTCTATAAGAAATAGGAGGACAGTCATTTTATCAGGCCCTGTTACAACAGTACAAAGGGTGATGGTTTGAAAATAAAAGATTTAGAGTAGAAGAAATTCTCTATGCTGAGGGTGGCGAAGCACTGCCATGGGTTGCCCAGAGAGGTTTTAGATGTTCCATCTCTGGAGACATTCCAGATCAGGTTGGATGGGGCCTTGAGTAAACTGATCTTAGAATCATAGAATCATGCAATGGTAAGGTTGGAAGGGGCTTCAAATATCATCTAGTTCCAACTCCCTGCCATAGGCAGGGACACCTCCCACTAGTACAGGTCACTCAAGGCCTCAAACAACCTGGTCTTGAACACCTCCAGGGAGGCAGCAGCCACAACCTCCCTGGGCAACCTGTGCCAGTGTCTCACCACCCTCATTGGAAACAACTTCCTCCTAACATCCAGTCTAAATCTCCCCTCTGCCAGTTCAAACCCATTACCCCTTGTCCTGGCATTGCAAGACCTTGTCAATAGTCCCTCCCCAACCTTCCTGTAAGCCCCTTTCAGATACTGGAAGGTTTCTATAAGGTCTCCTGGAAGCCTTCTCCAGACTGAAGAGGCCCAACTCTTGTAGCCTGTCCTCATAGGAGAGCTGCTCCAGCACTCTCATCATCTTGTTGAAGATATCTCTGCTGACTGCAAGGGGTTTGGACAGGATGACTTTTAAGAGTTTCTTTCAGCCCAAAACTTTCTATGACTTATTCTTTGATTTAGAATTTTACAATGATTTTGATAGAAGAAGACCTTTAAGAAAAGTCCAGTCATCAACCCAACAGCACCATGGACATTAAAGCATTACCTGATGTGACATGGTTTGATTTAACTGTCCACTCAAACTTCTCTGCCTAGCTAAGCAGTAGAAAGCCTTTTGCTATGTTTATTTTTCTTGCCATAGTTCTGGGACATCTGCCTTTTTGGATGCATCTGAGGGAGATTAGAAGGCAAAGAATATTTATCTTCCAAGATCAGGCCTACAGCCATTTGAGAAATTTGTATTGTAGCTTTAACGAGGCAGTTTCATTATATACTCTCTTTACTCCTCCATATACTTAGTGAGGCATGCAAATGTTTGCCAAAGGGCTTTCTTATTTTCTTTGCTACTTTTCTTAGGATGAGAGAGTCTAAAACATTTGAGGCCCAGTACTTCAGGAGTTTTTAACTGATCTAATTACCTGCTTATCTGATCTTGGTCAATAGGAGATCTTTTCAACAGTCTCATTTCCCTCCCCAAAATTTGCCTTACTCTCATCGCTGCCATAATTTGTCCCTCCTTTGAGACTACTGATAATGAATGGAGCACCTCAATGAGATCAAACTAAACTTTAGGTACTTCAGAGTTAAGGTAGAACAGGATTTCATAGAATCATAGAATGGTAAGGTTGGAAGGGACCTCAAAGATCATCTAGTTCCAACCCCCTGCCATAGGCAGGGACACCTCCCACTAGTACAGCTCACTCAAGGCCTCAAACAACCTGGCCTTCAACACCTCCAGGGAGGGAGCAGCCACAACCTCCTTGGGCAACCTGTGCCAATGCCTCACCAGGCCATGTTCACCAAGTAGATCACCTGGTCATAAAAAGAGATCAAGTTTGTCAAGCAGGACCTGCCCCTCTTAAATCTGTGCTGGTTGGGTCTGATCCCTTGGCCATCCTGTAGGTGCAGTGTGATTGCACTCAGGATGATCTGCTCCATTATCTTGCCTGGCACTGAGGTCAAGTTGACAGGTCTGTAAGTTCCTGGCCTTGAACTCCCTCCAGGGAGGCAGTAGCCACAACCTCCCTGGGCAAGCTGTGCCAGTGTCTCACTACCCTCACTGCAAAGAACTTCCTCCTAACATCCAGTTTCAATCTCCCCTCTGCCGGTTCAAACCCATTGCCCCTTGTCCTGTCATTACAAGACCTTGTCAATAGTCCCTCCCCAGCCTTCCTGTAGGCCCCCTTCAGATCCTGGAAGGCTACTCTAAGGTCTTCTGGAAGCCTTCTCTTCTCCAGGCTGAAGAGCCCCAACTCTCATGACCTTTTTTGTTATCGTTCCTAGTCGTGGCCAGTCTACATTCTAACTGGGCTTTGGCCTCTCTAATTTTCTTCCTACATGACCTTTCCAAAGGTGCTATGCCCTCTCTTTTACCCTTAACTCCTTCACAAGTCCCTCACCCCTACCAGCTGGTTGCCTTCCCTGCTGGCTCTGCTTTTGGCACTTTGGCAAGACCTGTTCCTAAGCCTTAAAGATTTCTTTCTTGAAGTAGGTCCAACCTTCCTGGACCTTTTTGTTTTAAAGGTCATTTCCCAAGGTACCCTTAGAGTTAGTTCTTTGAATAAGCTGAAGTCTGCTCTCCAGAAGTCCAGCATGGATGTTTTATTGATGCCCCTCCTAGCTTCACTGTATATTGAAAACTTTATTATTTCTAGGTCACCTCACCCCAGTATGCAACCCAGGATGCAACTGGCCTCACAGAGATTCCATTTTTCTCCTTTCTAGCTGGAAAATTTGTGAATAGACAACAAAGAATTACTATAGTTGGAAAAACCCTTCAAGATCAAGTCCAATTATTATCTAACAGAGCCACTACTACACCATACATAATATTCTGGCACATACTTGTTCTTATTCACCTGTGCAGATTGTTTTAGACAGAGATGAGGGTCCCAATAAAGGAAATGTATATTCCTTCCTGTTCCATTTTCCTGTTTGAAAGCAGTCAACACAGCTCCTCTGAAAGCTGGCACACAACTCTGTACAAATTTTGACCCTTCCATGACTTCCTGTGCTCAGGTTAGAAGTGACATATTTTCTAGTTTGGCTGATTAGTGGTGCAAATTAAAAGCACACTCTCATATATCACCATCACTCATGTGGTTTTTGTGGAATTATGTATCTGGGAATGCTTTCAAGAAAAAGGCAGTAATCATGGTACAGCTAAAGCCCACAACAATAAAAATTCCCTAATCTCAAACTATTTGCCAATTTTGTTCTCAAAGAATGATTTTATTCTATTTTAGTTTTGTTCTGGAAAATGTTGGTCTCGAACTTGAAAGGTTCAGTTCAATTCCCACCCCACCACTTGTCATCATGTGTGACAGGCTTGTGGGATCCCTTCATTCTTCTGTTGTGGGAAGGCCTTTCTTTAAGGAAATGTCCTAGAGGGGGAGAGAGATGTGATACACCATAAGAATAGAAAGCCACAGTTAATTGAGGTAGACAAACGAACATTTTCTTCCAGTCAACAGGGCACCCCAGCCACAAAGATGATTAAGGGAATGGAACATTTCTCTTACAAGGAGAGACTGTGAGGGAGTTGGGGTTCTTTATCATAGAATCATAGAATAGTAATGTTGGAAGGGACCTCAAAGATCATCTAGTTCCAACCCCCTGCCATAGGCAGGGACACCTCCCACTAGTACAGCTCACTCAAGACCTCCTCCAACCTGGCCTTGAACACCTCCAGGGACGGAGCTGCCACAACCTCCCTGGGCAACCTGTGACAGCAACACCCAGTTTCAATCTCCCCTCTGCCAGTTCAAACCCATTGCCCCTCATCCTGTCATTGCAAGACCTTGTCAATAGTCCCTCCTCAGCCTTCCTGTAGGCCCCCTCCAGATCCTGGAAGGCTACACTAAGGTCTCCCCAAAGCCTTCTCTTCTTCAGGCTGAAGAGCCCCAACTCTCTCAGCCTGTCCTCAGAGCAGACCTGCTGCAGTCCTCTAGAGCATCTCTGTGGCCTCCTCTGGACCTGCTCCAACACTTCAATGTCCTTTCTGTGCTGGGGGTTCCAGAACTGTACACAGTGCTCCAGGTGTACACAGTACTCAGATAAAACAGAAACCAGAGGAATTCATATAGCTCTCATATCTGTTTGGGTATAATCTCTTACTTTGCAAGTTCCTGGATGCTGAAGAAAGAAGCTGAGAAGGTATTAGTCCCTCTATACATTCTGTTTCTCAGATTCATCTTAAATAACTGTTCATGCCTGCATCTAGAGACAGGAACTTGTCTTGGTGAACTCCATGGTTTTCAGTCAAGAGTTTCAGTTACCAAAACAGTGAGAGTATTGACAATTTCCATCTCCAACGTGTTTCTTCTGAGTGAGAACTGCTTAATCTAAAGTGCAGTCTGATTTTTGCTGGGTCATGCAGCAGTACTGGCAGGCTCTCTGACAGGTTGGGGGGTAACTTGAATGCCTAGAAAAGTCAATTGGTGTATTCATTTTGCTTTTGTCTCCTTGGACCTTTAATGCCTACTTCTATCAGTTTGTTCAAATGTGCATTTAATACACATATCTTAGTTAGCCAGAGAAGATGCGTGACTCCTTCAAAGAGAAATTCTCCTTAGGTGGGCTGCAATGCTGCAAAATGGAATTGACTGAGTACCTCCACCGTGTGAAATCAGCATAACCTAAGCAGTGGAAGGATATCAGCAGTTGAGAAAAGGAGAAAAGGTATCTCTTCCCAAGGAGCAGGAAAGGTGGACAAACAATGGGAAGATGAGGATACATCACTGGTATTGTGGGTTTAAAGAGCTGACAGAGTGAAGCTCTCAAATGAATTGGAGAAAAAACAGAATTGTATTTGGAGAGAGTTACAGACAGAAATTACAAAGCAGATACAGAATCCATAAATAAATCCCCTGAATTTTCCCTGAACCCAAAACTAAATCTATCATCCCCAGTGCTCCAATCCTCCCCCCTCCCACCATGCATAAGCACAGCCTCTGAAGGCCCCAAACCAGGCCTATCCTTACAAGTTTGTCCTGATAACACAGCTCCTGCCTGACACAAGGCTGGAGGGGGAGGAAAGGAGAACGAGTTGGCCTGACTGTGAGTTTATGAACAGATGATAGAACTATGGGGTTGAATAACAATCTTCAAGTCTCTAGAGGACTTTTTTAATCCTGTAGTTCCCAATCTGGGACAACTGGTGTGGGGGTGGGGGAAAGAATTTATTAAGAAGAGTGAAAACAATAAAAAGAAAATATTTCCCATTGGAATATATGCACAACTGTATTGAAATAGCTGACATCTGACTTTCTGCTTCCCTTTTTTTCTCCCACCCGTCAAAACCACTGATGGCTACATTGGAAGGCTACTATAAGGCTTCAAGGAGACCTTAGAGTATCCTTCCAGTATCTGAAGGGGGCCTGCAGGAAGTCTGGGGAGGCACTATTGACAACGTCTTGCAATGACAGGATGAGGGGCAATGGGTTTAAAGTGGTAGAGAAGAGATTTAGACTGGATGTTAGGAGGAAATTCTTTCCAGTGAGGGTGGTGAGTCACTGGCACAGGTTGCCCAGGGAGGTTGTGGCTGCTCCCTACCTGGAGGTGTTCAAGGCCAGGTTGTTTGAGGTCTTGAGTGAGCTGTACTAGTGGGAGGTGTCCCTGCCTATGGGAGGGGGTTGGAACTAGATGATCTTTGAGGTCCCTTCCAACCTCACCATTCTATGATTCTGTGATTCTATCTGTTGTGATTCCAAATGAAGTGCATGGCAGAGGCTATGCCACAGAGCAGTTAGGGTATGGGAAGCATGAGAAGAAAGACAGTTCAGGAAGAAAGGTGGTAACAGAATAGGATTTTAGATATTCAGTAACCAGATTTTGATGTCAAAGTGCACTGGAAAGAGGGTTTTAAATGAGAAAAAAAAAAATATTTGACTGCTGCCATGATGCTGGGAGGTGTCAAAAGGCAAGAGGGAGAGCATGCAATCTATCCAGACAAAATTGGAAACTTGAAGTAATAACAGAAAGCAATCATGTTCAGTAAACAGCTAGGGATAGGGCTAAAAGTGGCCTAAAGACTATTTACAAACCATATGAACTAGAAAATAGGAACACAAGTAAGAAAGAAAATGAAACAATTAGTTGTGTACAGAAGAAAACAAAGAAAATGTTGAGATATTTGGATTATAGTGGTTTTGTTGTTTGGTTTTTTTTTTTTTCCTTTTGAAATTCACGGTATACAGTGACAATAATTCACATGCTCAGATAATCAAAATCATCCCTGAGCAGAATAACTAAGAGCTTGGTCTAAATTAACTATCAAAACCTGACAAAGGAACAGACACCATGCAGACAAGTCCAGAAAAATGCTGTAATCTGTATGCTGCTGTGCTACAAAGGCTGGTACACTGTTAGGATACAAAGAGAGGAAGAAGTGGGTTCCCATTTGATGTGAAGTGTGAAAGGGAAAAACAAAACAAGACCTCTACAATTTGAAGCTTTGGGTTGGTGAGACCAAATGTTTCAAAACCTTCTTAAATTTAAATGAAGGAACCATGACATTAAAATCATATATCAGACAAGTAGAAATGTTTGATTGAAGAGAAAAAGATATGCTCCACTTCAGTTTCAGCCTATTTCCATTGCATATTAAAACACAAAGTAAAATTGGGGAAAAAATCCCCCAAAAAACCAACCAACCAAACACCAAACCAAAACAACAACAACAAAACTCCCAAAAACTAAAACAACCCAAAAACAACCAAACAAAACCCCCCAACACACACACAAAAAAAAAACCCAACAAACCAAAACCCCAACATATTTTGAAGTGGAAAAAATCTAAGCACTTCAATACAGTCAAACTGTCACCTTTGTACTCAGTAGTGTACCTCTCCCTCTGTGCAATGCACTTGCTCTCAGCCTTAACCTCCCAGTGCTTATTTCAGAGCAGAACATTAAAGACAACAGGAATTCCTCTTGAATAGCCTGAAGCAAATATATGATTGCTACTGGATGACTTCAACCTCGCTTAGAAGCATCCAACATGCTCTGGTCATGCCATCAGGAACCCACAAAACTAGTTAAAGCTTTGTGGTTCTGCTCCAGTTTCCAGATATCTAAATCCTTTCCTGCAATGTGGATATTTTCTAACCTAGATATAAAATGCCTGTGATGGGGGAAATCTGCTAATACTGTGTGGGCCGTATAGGATTAAAACATGAACTAGGCTGGAGAGGTGGGTCCAGGCCAACCTCATGAAATTCAGCAAGGTCAAGTGTAAGGTCTTGCACCTGGGTAGGCACAATCCCAAGCACAACTCCAGGCTGGGTGGGGAATGACTGAGAGTAGCCCTGAGGAAAAGGACCTGGGGGTCTGGGGTGATGAAAAGCTCAACATGAGCCTGCAGTGTGCACATGCAGCCCAGACAGCAA
>VWZE01006287.1:272070-294054 GCA_013396675.1 Eubucco bourcierii | reverse complement strand
TAAAATTCTACTAATTTTACAAATGCAAGCAGGATGTTTAATTTTGTTTGACTCTCAGCTCTCAGAGCAACAGTAATGAGACATAACCAGAAGTGAGTCAGTTGGGATATCTACCTCTGAATAATTTGGGGTTTTGCCTTTTACTTCAAACTATTACTTTCAGGACATTCTGGCAGCAATGAAAAACTTTGGTTCATTCAAAACCCGTTGGACTAGGTGTTCATTCAGATCCCACTGTCAAAGAAGGTGGAGGAAATCCTCCCATTTGCAAACTCACTCATACCACATTGCTTACAGGATCCACTGCCTCTACCATTTCAAAGCAACCATCTACCAAGGAGGGTTGAAAAGCTGTTTCACAGTGCAAATCAAAGGTTTTTAGCTCTACAGGGCAGGATGTAGAAGCTATCACCTATCACAGTCCACAAAGAATTGAGGAAAGAATATTTCCTTTTGATTATTTTTAAAATGTCCATAGTATGATTATGCCTTTTTTTTTTTTGACAGATACCATATTGATGAGATTGATCTTGCCACTTCCTGCAGAAAAATGCCTTTTTATAATGTATATATATATATATGCATGCACACAGCTAATGTACACATATATATATATATATATGTATATATATGTACACGGTTAATACAACCCCTGTTGTTATGTTCTGTCCTGCACTTAATAGAAAGTGAGCTACAATGCTGCAAAACCAGAATGGCTCTGTCATAATGGCACAAGCAGGAATGTGAGCATAAATCACAGGATCACACAGGACGGCAGGATGTTAGGGGTTGGAAGGTGTAGGAAGCCAATGTAAGAGAGAAAAATAATGAGCAGTGTGTCAGCACTTGACCTTCATCCCCACAGCTTCAGGATGCCTCTCACAGGGAGGAAAGGTAGTGAGACACCTAGCCCAGGGGAAAAACAAGACATGATGTATGCCAAAAACCAGGCTGTACTCGCCTCGATCATGTTAATGGAGTGTTTGTATGATGGAGTAAAAGGAGTCACTGTGAGGGTGATGGGGACCTGTTTGGTCTTTTGCTTTTGGTCCTTTATGTTGCATGTCTTACACTTGTCTGGAATAAAGAGCACCTGCTTTGATCCAAAGTGTGATCCAAAGTGTGTCATTCCATTTGTCAGATCGCTGGCAGTAACAAGTGGTGGAGAATGCAGGCAATGACAGAACAAAGTGGCAACAGGAAGGGACCTTCATAGGTCAAGTCCAACCCCACCCCATCCCCCGACCCCTGTCAGAGCAGGATCACAAATTCTAGTTCAGGTCACACAGGAACACATCCATATGGGTCTTGAAACTCTCCAGAGAATGGAGACTCCACAACCTCTCTGGGTAGCCTGTTCGGTGCTCCATGATCCTTAGACCCTTACGTGTTGAGGTGGAACTTTCTGTGCTGTAGTTTATGCTCATTACCCCTTGTCCCATTACATGGCACAACTGAGAAGAGCCTGTCCCCTCCCTCCTGATCCCCAGTCCTCAGATATTTATAAGCATCGATTAGATCCCCTCTAAGTCTTCTCTTCACCAGACCAAACAGCCCCAGTTCCCTCAACGTCTCCTCACAGGGCAATGTTTCAGCCCCTTAATCATCTTCATAGCCCTCTGTTGGACTCTTTCAGCCTCTCCTCACAGGGCAATGCTTCAGCCCCTTAATCATCTTCATAGCCCTCTGTTGGACTCTTTCAGCCTCTCCTCACAGGGCAATGCACTGGGGAGCCGAGAACAGAAGGCAAAATTCCAGGCAAGGTCTCACCAGGGCAGCATAGAGAGGGAGTAGAACCTCACTGGATCTGTTGGCCACACTCCTCTTAATCCACCCCAGGAAATGGATCAGGAAAGCTGCTCTTGATGCAGCCTCCATGGACTGCTTGTGGGGTTGCTGACTACAGGAATGGCACTTATTCCCAAGGTGGTTTTGCTATGATATTTCAATCACTGCATTCATTTTGTGGTCTGAAACAAATAATGTGCATTAGACATAGACTTCTCTTTCTGAGAATCATAGAATCATGAAATGGTAGGGTTGGAAAGGACCTTAAGGATCATCTAGTTCCAAACTCCTCCCATAAGCAGGGACACCTCCCACTAGTACAGCTCATTCAAGGCCTCCTCCAACCTGACCTTCAACACCTCCAGGGAGGTAGCAGCCACAACCTCCCTGGGCAAACTGTTCCAGTGTCTCACCACTCTCACTGCAAACAACTTCCTCCTAACATCCAGCCTAATGCCCCCTCTGGTAGTTCAAACCCATTGTCCCTTGTGTTGTCATTACAAGACCTTGTAAGCAGTCCCTCCCCAGCCTTCCTGTAGGCGCCCTTCAGATACTGAAAGGCTACTCTAAGGTCTTCTCGAAGCCTTCTCTTCTCCAGGCTGAAACCTTCTCTTTCTTACCAGGTCTGGTGTAAAATTAACGAAGTTGTATCACACCCAAAAAAAGTAGCTTTGCACTTTGACACTACTAGAAATGAGCCATGCACAACTCAAAGCAGTTATGCTGAGCACAACATTTTCCTTCCTAATTAAAAGGGAAGAAAGAAACAACATGACTAAGATGAGTGTCATGTAGTAACATTTTGCCAGCTTAAGAGAGAGCATTTCTTTCAAAGTCTGTGTTTCATTTCTTTAGGAGCAAAACCCAGACCAACTTAGAGCTGTGCTTAGCTTTAAGCATGTCTCACTAACTCAGATGTTTCATTTCTGTAGCAAAAAGAACCTAATGCAGTTTTAATTAAGTGCTTTGCTTTCCTCCTAGATAATGTAGTAAGGCATTTGACTCTGCCCCACATGACATCCTGGTCACCAAACTGGAAAAACATGGACTTGATGGGTGGAGCACTGCTGGATAAGGAATTGTCTGGATGGTCGCACCCAGAGAGTGGTGATCAAGGGCACAATGTCCACCTGGAGACCAGTGCCAAGTGGTGTCCCTCAGGGGTCAGTGCTGGCACCAGTGCTGTTTAACATCTTTGTCAGTGCCGTG
The DNA here is from genome assembly GCA_013396675.1 of Eubucco bourcierii. Taxonomy (NCBI): domain Eukaryota; kingdom Metazoa; phylum Chordata; class Aves; order Piciformes; family Ramphastidae; genus Eubucco; species Eubucco bourcierii. Next base: position 291,057 of record VWZE01006287.1, on the reverse strand, counting down.
GACAGAGGAATCAGTGCACTCTCAGCAAGTTTGCAGATGACACCAAACTGTGTGGCACAGTCAACTTGCTAGAGGGTAGGGATCCATCCAGAGGGACCTGGACAGGCTGCAGAGGTGGGCCCAGGCCAATCTCATGAGATTCAACAAGGCCAAGTGTAAGGTCCTGCACCTGGGTAGGCACAATCCCAAGCACAAATCCAGGCTGGGTGGTGAATGGCTGGAGAGCAGCCCTGAGGAAAAGGACCTTGGAGTCTGGGTTGATGAAAAGCTCAACATGAGCCTGCAGTGTGCACATGCAGCCCAGACAGCAACCGAGTCCTAGGCTGCATCAAGAGCAGCGTGGCCAGCAGGGCAAGGGAGGGGATTCTGCCCCTTTACTCTGCTCTTGTCAGACCCCACCTGGAGTACTGTGTGCAGTTCTGGAACCCTCAGCACAGGAAGGACATGGAAGTGTTGGAGCGGGTCCAGAGGAGGGCCACAAAGATGATCAGAGGGCTGGAGCAGCTCTCCTATGAGGACAGGCTGAGAGAGTTGGGGCTCTACAGCCTGGAGGAGAGAAGGCTTTGAGGGGACCTGGTAGAAACCTTCCAGTATCTGAAGGGGGCCTACAGGAAGGCTGGGGAGGGATTATTTACAAGGTCTTGTATTCACAGGACAAGGGGCAATGGGTTTAAACTGGTAGAGGGGAGATTTAGACTGGATGTTAGGAGGAAGTTCTTTACAGTGAGGGTGGTGAGGCACTGGAACAGGTTGCCCAGGGAGGTTGTGGCTGCTCTGTCCCTGGAGGTGTTCAAGGCCAGGTTGGATGAGGTCTTGAGTGACCTGTACTAGTGGGAGGTGTCTCTGCCTATGGCAGGGGGTTGGAGCTAGATGATCCTTGAGGTCCCTTCCAACCTTACCATTCTATGATTCTATGTTAGATATTGGAAAAGAAAGAACAAACAAACAAACAAACACCAACAAAAGACTACCAAGCCTCAAACTACATTAATTTTCTTTATGCCTCCTCATTTAATTTCCAGTGTCATTCATCTCTGTGATGATGCAGCAAAAATAAAGCCTTGCTTGGTTAGTTTACATTGCACCTCACTTTGCTACTCCAACTCTCTCTGCTTTTGCCCTTTTTTACAGCATCTGTGCACATCCCACCAAATCAATCACTTCATCCCTCATCACTGGAAGTGGAGGTGGGGGAGTAAGGTAACCCTACACACAAACCACAGAGTAAAGAATAGTTGGTGTTAAGTTTCTGTCTACTAAGAAAGGGAGATAAAAAATCTGTTGTGTGAGGTATCTTAGCTGTGAATGACTCTTCTAACTTCATCAGACTGTGATTACTGGACTCAGGTGGGAAATGATGCCTGTTTTAAGGGAACATATAATCACTAACACAGTTTTTTCCCTAAAGGGAAATCTGTATGACAAATAACTTGAGAGATAAATGTGGTATTTCTATGGTAATTCTGTGTTGTCCTCAGCAGTCCAAAGGCAAATGCAGGTGACTGTAAGATAGATGAAATACAAGCCTGATATTTCAGCATGTTGTTAGCTACGTGCAAGATATGTAGAACATCCTTGAAGTAAGTACAGACAGTCTCTCCTTCTCTGGGTTTGCAAATTATCAATTCTCCTCTTCCCATGGAAGTACAGACTGAGTGTTGCTCTCACAGAATCACAGAATGTTAGGGGTTGGAAGGGACCTCCAGACATCATCAAGTCCAACCTCTCTGCCAAAACAGGATCACCAGGGCAGGCCACACAGGAACGCATCCAAGTGAAAGTCTGCAGAGAAGGAGACTTCACAATCTCTCCACGCAGTGTGTTCCAGGTCTCCATCACCCTCACAGTAAAGAAGTGCCTGCTCATGTTGAGATGTAACCTCCTGTGTTCTAACTTGTACCCATTGTTTCTCATCCTGTCACTGGGCACCACTGAAAAGAGGTTGGCACCTTCACCTTGATATCCACATCTCAGATCTTTATAGTCATTGACACTACCCTCTCTCAGCCTTCTCAAGACTAAACAGACCCAGTTCTCTCCACGTTTCTTCATAGGACAGATGTTCAAGTCTCAGGCTATGCTTTACATTTTAAGACTGCCTTCCTCTCCCACTGTAGTATTGTCATTTCCAATTAAAGTAGTTTTATACCAAAACATCAGTTTTTAAGTTTCCATTCTCTGTCAATCACTTTTCTCTTACAACTGCTAACATCTGTTTTCCTTTTGCATTGCTCTTTAAAAAAATAACTAGTCATGGGTTTGGACAATATTCCCAGTGCAGATATCCTTTCCCATGCAAAACATAGTGGAAACACAACTCTGGCTCAGAGCTTTGGAGATCAATTTCTCTATTATAAGAGGAAAAGTGGAAAGCCTAGACAGCAACATGTCTGAACTTCAATTACATTTGTTTTTCCCAGCTCTGTTCTTGGCCTTAAATGATTTTTAACTCTGTTGATTCCAACAGATTTATTTCTATCTTGCACTATCATGAAGGACAGAGTAAATAAAGATTAATGTGATAAAAAGTTGGTGGAATCACTGTCCCTGGAGGAGTTCAATAAATGTGTGGGCATTGCACATGGGACATGGTTTAATGCCCATGGTGGACTTAGATTGATGGTTGGACCTGATGATCTTAGAGGCCTTTTCCAAATGAAACAGTTCTATGATTCTATACTGTCCTCTAATAGTAAGAAATAGGAACTTGCCTTCATGTTTTGTGGGGATAATGCTATGTATTATTCAGTTTAGAATGATGAACCATATCAGATCCTAATCCCAAAGCTTCTGAGCTCAGGCAACAGGATCACAACACTAAATGATACAACTAAGGTGAAACACTGGCTTAAACAGAATTTCAGGGTCACAATTCATATTGCTAAATAGTAAGTGTGCTGGGAACAAACAGTTCTAACTGGCTTGTGTTCACACTGCTCAGGAGTATTCCTTTCCAGATAAGATTTTTCTTGGCTAGAGTTAATTGGAGCAAAGAGCCTGGGAGAAAGCTAAGACGTCTGCAGTGGGCAGACCAAAGGTCCAGACTCACTTTCTGGCTTTCTGCACAGGGATTCAGAATTAGACTTCTGGAATGCTTTCTTCCAACAAGCAAATCACAGTGACCCCACTAACAAACTGAAAGGGCTCCCAAAAGGGAAAACAGAATCTAGACTTTACATGTTGCACTTGGTAGAGCTGTAGACCCAAAAACTATCTGGTCAGAGCATTGCCAGACAAGGAACTGGAAGGAACAGTTGACTCAGTTACACGGAAGATGTGATTTATATGTGTCATGGTAGGCTTAAATAGGCCAAAATAGGCTTTTATATGTCCTGGTTTGCCCAGGTATGTTTTTCTGCTTTCCTCCCTTCTGCTATGGGGAGAAGCAACAGGAGGAAAGAGGACTAAGAATCTGGAGCCACTGAGTATAAGGACTCTGGCTTGGCCAGACTTGTTTGCTCCTGTGATAAACAAGGTACAGAGGCTCAGCTTGTGTATACCTTATTCAAGGCCTGTGTTCTGTCCTAAAAAGGGTAAAGCAAGCCTATGGCTTCACCTGATATAGTCAAGTTTGGCTGTCATTCTGAATGGCTACTCTGTGGCCACTAGTCTTGGGCTGTAGTGATAAAGAGAGATGAGCAGGTAACACAATGTACTCTGCCGTTGTGTTCATACCTGCTACTGCCTACTGCCATTGTTCACTGCCTAATTGTATCCTGAACTACCTGAAACTGCTTGCCTTAAGTTTACCAGGAATAGGCTCTAAATGTCTCCACACAATCAACCTGCATAGCCAGCGTGACATGTGTCAAAACTGCACATCTCAAGATATCCCCCTGCCCACACCTGAAAGTCTCCTGCCAACATGGGAAGTCCTGGACACAGAGATTGTCCAGAAAAATCAGGACCAGGTCAGAGATAGCCTGCTTCCTTTCCCCAGTAGCCAGTGAAACCTGGGAAGAATCAGAAGCCTCAACAGCTAACAAGACAGTAACAGAATTCCCTGAAAGCCTTTGGGTATTGTCTGAAGCTGTAGCCAGTCCTGCAAGTCAGGAGATATTCTGTGAGTTAAAGCCTCTTGTAATTCACCATTGCCTTCTGCCATAAGCAGAAAGGAGCTTCCTGAGTCCATCTAGTGGGCAAGCAGTGTACTGACTGCAAGTAGTATATTGACCACAAGAACCTTATCTTCCAGGACAATTAAAGTTATATTATTGCTAGTTATATCTAGATCCTATGTGATTATCTGTATAACATTTCCATGGCTGTGCAAGGAATCAATTATTATTAAAATTAGTGGTTGGGTGGGGGGTGAGACTCCTGGATATCAAAATTAATAAACATATTAATTTTGGAAAAATATTGTCTCATGTCAATTAAGGGGTCTGGGTTGATGAAAAGCTCAACATGAGCCTGCAGTGTGAGTGCAGCTCAGACAGCAACCGAGTGCTGGGTTGCATCAAGAGTAGCGTGGCCAGCAGGGCAAGGGAGGGGGTTTTGCTCCTTTACTCTGCTCTCCTCAGACCCTACCTGGAGTCCTGTGTGCAGTTCTGGAGCGTCCAGCACAGGAAGGACATGGAAGTGTTGGAGAGGGTCCAGAGGAGGGCCATGAGGATGATCAGAGGGCTGCAGCAGCTCTCCTATGAGGACAGGCTGAGAGAGTTGGGGCTCTGCAGCCTGGAGAAGAGAAGGCTCCCAAGAGACCTTAGAGTAATATTTCAGTATCTGAAGGCTGGGGAGAGACTATTGACAAGGTCTTGCAATGACAGGACAAGGGGCAATGGGTTTGAACTGGCAGAGGGGAGATTTAAACTGGATGTTAAGAGGAAGTTGTTTGCAGTGAGGGTGGTGAGACACTGGCACAGGTTGCCCAGGGAGGTTGTGGCTGCTCCCTCCCTTGAAGGTATTCAAGGTCAGGTTGGATGAGGCCTTGAGTGAGCTGTACTAGTGGGAGGTGTCCCTGTCTATGGTAGGGGGTTGGAACTAGATGATTTTTGAGGTCCCTTCCAACCTTACCATTCTATGATTCTATGAATTACCTCCCCCGCAACGATATGCAACCTAAAAAGCTGAGGTGGAAGAGAGGGAGAGAGCTGGTAAAAGGAAAACCTGAAGAGTGGAGTATGCGTTAATGAAAAGCACAAGAGATGAAAAATCAGAATAGATGTTGTGGAAGAGAAGAAGATATATACCTAGAAAGGCCACAGATGTCTGAGAAGGAAAATGAGAAGAAAACAAAATAAAAAAGATCCATTACACCAGGAACATGCATTATGTCCACATCACACGTGTTGTGACTGGAAAAGGACTTCAAGTGGTCATTTTGTAGTACTTCTCTTCACCACTAAACCCACAATTCTGATAACTCTGTTGTTTGATCCGTGTGACCCTAAGCAGATAGAATGATTTGGGTTGTGCCTCTGTTAAAAATACAATTTCTTTCCTAAAGCTTATATTTAAGGCTTAACTCAGCTTGTTAGACACTCAATGTTTCTATGGATTTTTTTGCCTCCAAGCCTTAGCTTTCCTTCTCAGGACAGGTCCCTTTAGCAACTGATTTCTGGAGACAGAAGGAGAGAAGCACAAGGTTGGAGTTGGACACAGTGATGGTCATACAAGTTCAGAGCAAACTCATTAAGTCCCATTCTCCTTGAATCTTTGCCTTAGACCCAACCTAACCATATGCCCCTGCTGTTCTACATGAGTTTAACCTTAATGACATCAGTAGGGAATCACTGGTGAGAAAGGGGTTCATGCAAGTGAACTGTGGTCTCTAGACCATTGTGCTCACAATGCATACCAGAGTCATTATGGAAATGATGAATTGTGACTGATGCTCAGGCAAATCCAATGTTCATAACCCTCCAGTGACATATTTCCTCTTATACTCAGTTAAAATTGCAGGTGTTCTCCTTGTAAGTAAAATACTGATATACACCTGTAACTTTGCAAGGACATGTAGGTTGCTTTCACTGTACTTTGGTGGAGTAGTTTATGTCAAATGGAGTAATACCTGGATGCTGTTGATCACACAAATCTGTTTTAATGTCTGTAATGGTGTGAAAAGGAGGATGTTGTGCCCTGAGAAGTGCAGTTAGCTGGAACCCTTGCTGGTTGAAATAACAGAAGACAAATAGGGTATCCTTGACATGGTAGAAAGTGTGTGTGTGGGGTATTACATAAAAGACAACATTGTGTGTATGTTTTCTGGATTGCAGCATGATTAGGAGATACTTCCATATGAAAATGTCAGGCAGTTTGGATAAGATATTTGGCTTACCCAGAGGTGAGGCAACGGGTCAGGTCATTAAGTACAGAATCAACTCCAGACTGTAGACACATACATTTAGATGCCACAATATGCCTGCAGGGGAGCTATATTCCTAATTTCTCATTATGCTCAGTAACCAACCCAATGAAAAGAATCTGGAGAATTGCTCAGCTCACTCTAATATAGATGGATTCAGCCAGGCTCCACTGACTGCATTAACTAGCTCCCAATTAGCTAGAAAAGTGAATTAGTTGTCTAGTTCACCACCTGCTCTTGCAATCCACAAGCAAAATGCCTAAAATCTAGAGTTAAATTCCATGTCCATGGTGAGATGCTGCAATTATAGTGACATAGATGCACTGATGTGCAATCAGTGAGATAATCAGTGGCATAATCCTGTTCCCTCAGATCTAATAGGCTGTGCGTACAAAAAGGACATCAAGTTATTAGCAGAATTTTCCACTGCAAAAACGCTTTTGTAACACCAGCAGTGCTTGATTTCTAGCAAAGTAAGCTAGGGCATGTTATAATAACTGTAATAGGGCAGGTCAACATTTAAGCTAGTCAAAGTAACAAGTACTAAATTAAGGCTCAAGCAAATCTGACCATCAGTACAATCGGCACATCAAGGGAAGAATGAAGACTATGGTTCACAACAGCCTGTTCACAAATGCCTGAAATACCAGCTAGACACTAACTGTTATAGTGATTATACCTATCAGGGCAGTTGTTATTTCAATTCACTCACTAACATTGTAATACATCTTCTCTTGCCCTAGGGGATTTGGTACACAGTGGTTTGTTACCTATTGATTCTCTGAGAAAAGAAAAAGGTAGTTTTCAACTAATCTAATAGCAACTAGAATCATAGATGCAAATGTTGGGGAATTTTTAATGGCAAAATCTTAACCAGATTAGTTCTAATAAGTAGATTGTACTAAAGTCAACATTTTACACACACACACACACACACACACACACATATATATATATATATATAGGCAGTGTTGCAGATATTTTACACTAGGTTACAGAAAAGAAAAGTAAAAAGTAGTTGACTGAAACATAACTTCTTGAATTAATTCATAGAAGGTTTATTGTTTCATTTAAATTTTCTATATTTCTAAAAGAATTTTGGGTTCTTCTTTGCCTACATCTTAATCTTTACACCTACTGCTATTTTATTTTTGATGTGTTCAGGGTAAGAGAAGGTTTAGCCATTATGAACTTTGTTTAAGCAGGCAATATATTTTTATCCTGAAGGTCAAAGGAGCAACTGGGAAATTTCCCACAAGAATAAATTGTTTTCTGGGGGGGGAAAATTTTACTGTAGTAATGAGACAGATGAGTCTGAGATTTTGCATTTGCTCATGCAGGACAGATAGAGTTCTTTAGCTTTGCATTTATTTTTTGCAGGATCAGTGGCTAAAGACATTCAGACATTGAAGTACCAAACAGGAAAATAAACTTGACAAATCTAGAATGTAAAATTAGAGAGATGGATGTACAGATGGTAAATGAAGCTATCTGTGTAGCATACATTTCTGTGATCATTTAGCCTTTATGTGACAGAGAAGAAACAGACTTGGAATAAAAAATCAAAACCGAAGGATATCAACTACAAGTTTTTCTTAGACTGTGTAGATGTGGAAGTTTTTTACTGGGATTTTAAAATCTTGATCAAACAACTAAATTGTCTCTGGATTTTTCACTTTGTAGTTGCAGCTGATGCGGTTCTATTAAAAAAAAATAATTAAAAAATGTATTTTCCAGGGAGCTAAGATAAACAATGCAAATAAGATCAAAGAAAGAATGCAAAAGGGATCACAAAGACAATCAGTGCAACTTCTGTTTTGTTTTTGCTCAGCTTGTGCACAAAAATTATCATATCTAAGACAAATAGAAGATGCATTTGCTCTTCCTCTACACTGTTAGCAGGGCTTAACAGGTAAACTATGATTCCATTTGTTGTAGTCATGGTTAGTAGCTGATGAAAATGACTATGAAACCATGGTCATGCTAACAATGGGGAAAACAAGAAGAATTATGAACAATTCAATATATTTTTTATATATTTGTAGATATTATTATATATATTTATATATATTTTGTATATTTATATATATACACAAACCCCATGGTCATGCTAACGATTGGGAAAACAAGAATAATTATGAGGAATTATACATATATATTTTTATATATACCATGGTCATGCAAACAATTGGGGAAACAAGAATAATTATGAACAATTTTATATATTTATATATTTGATATATTTAAATATATTATATAAATAATCATATATATAATATATATTATATAATGCATAGCATCATACACAATAACATTACCTATAATATAATATACATATTGTAATCTTATAATAACAATTATAATGGTAATGGTTGTTAATTATATTAATAGTTATTTATTAATTAGTATTTAGAATTATTTATTGTCAATTATCATAACATTTATTTGTATTACTAGTATATCTGATATTTTATGTTGTAGATTAAATGTGTATTATATATTATGTGAATATTATATGTTATATAAGCATATATTATTTTTATATATATATATAAAATTGTTTTTTAACCTGATCAATTTACCAAGAATTCAAAGTTAAAAAAAAAAAACCAAAACAATCAAAACACACACAGAGAAAAACCCTAAAACAATAAAGTACCAAAACTGTGATTTGGTATAACTGCAGAGGTGATACAGAAAGTCACAGATTAAATATAATAACCAGGACTGTAACTTTGTAGAGTCATCACCAAATGTTTTGGGTTGAAAGAGACCTTTAAAGGTCTGAGCTCTCCAACTAGCTGAAATACCACTACAGTAGAGCAGGAACATCTTCAACTACACAAAGTTGCTCAGACCTCCGAGCTTTGAACTTTGGATGTTTACAGAGATGGGGAATCTACTGTGTCTCTGGACACCTTGTTTCAGGGTTTCACCATCCTCAATGTAAAAAACAGACTCATAGGATGGTAAGGCTGGAAGGGACCGCAAAGGTCATCTAGTTCCAACACCCTGCCATAGGCAGGGACAGCTCCTAGTAGTACAGCTTACTCAAGGCCTCATCCAATCTGGCCTTGAACACATCCAGGGAGGGAGCATCCACAACCTCCCTGGGCAACCTGTTCCAGTGCCTCACCACCCTTACTGTAAAGAACTTCCTCCTAACATCCAGTCTAAATCTCCCCTCTGCCAGTTTAAGCCCATTGCCCCTTGTCCTGTCATTGCAGGACCTTGTAAATAATCCTTCCCCAGCCTTCCTGTAGGCCCCCTTCAGATACTGGAAGGCTACTCTAAGGTCTCCTGGAAGCCTTCTCTTCTCCAGGCTGCAGAGCCCCAACTCTCTCAGTCTGAATATATATATGTGTGTGTGTGCGCGTGTGTGTCTGCGTCTGTGTATCTCTGTGTATTAAATATAGAGAATAGGTAGAATATTAAATATATTATCATTTATAATATAAAGTAAATATTCTATGGCTAATATAATACTATACTAAGAAAGAGAAATGAAAGGTCATCTTTTTTTGTTGAGCCCCTTTAGTTCACAAAGTCAAGTCATCACTGCCTATCCATGCACTGAACAACACAGCAAGAAACACCCTCAACACCAACAGGTGAAAGTTGTCATCTGAATGCAGCTCAAACAGGCTGATGCACATCCCTTCCTCCAGACATGAAAATCAAACCAGTAGCTCACTTGATTTTATAGATTACACATCACGAGGTTGGGAGACAAATGATCTATCAAAGAGAAAGAAAATCCAGAATCCTGAGTGTTGATTTTTGCTGTCACTTTACAGAATGTAGTCTCATTTCAGAATTTGCAGTGATTCCTGTTATTGCATGCAACTCCTACTTTCTCCTCTATTGGGAAATGTTTCTGTGTTATGCAGCTGCCTCAAATCTGCTTTTGCTTTAAAGACAGATGCAAACAGCTGTTTAATGAATCTGTCATTTCCTTATCTTTTCCATTTCTGCAGTCTGATTATTTCTAAGTGCTGCGCTGTCTTTTAGTGACGTTCCTAGTAGGAAGAATAAGTCACATTTTCTTCTGTATTTCTAATATTTGTGTCAGCTTGGGAAAAAATATCCTCTCAATACTAAATCTTTAGAACTGAAAAAAAAAAAAAAAAAAAAAGAAAATGAATAAGTTGATACATTAGAGATTAAATCTGATGTGATGTTTTACAAGTTTGATCTCATAAGGAACATGTTGCCAAAGGAAATTCTTCAGCTTGTTCACATGCTCATGAGCTGAATGCCATTTCACTGCTTGATGGAAGTAATTTAGAATAATATGTTAAAATGCCATATATCATAGGCAAGTAGTTTTCTCTGAGACCTGCTGCATACAGCCTAGGTTGATTTTTAAAAATGCTGTCAGTTACTGCTAAATTCCAGTACTCCTCAGGTTGACATATTCTGAATGGTACATTGAGGATAAGAGCGAAATACATGTAAATGTGAAGACACAGGGAAAAGGGGGAGAAAAAGGAGAATGAAATTGCTGAGAGATTCAGGAAATATCTGAAAAGCATTCAGGTCTACAAATTGCAATCAAGATGAGGGCAGCCCTGAGGAAAAGGACCTTGGAGTCTGGGTTGATGAAAAGCTCAACATGAGCCTGCAGTGTGCACATGCAGCCCAGACAGCAACCGAGTCCTAGGCTGCATCAAGAGAAGCGTGGCCAGCAGGGCAAGGGAGGGGATTCTGCCACTTTACTCTGCTCTCGTCAGACCCCACCTGGAGTCCTGTGTGCAGTTCTGGAACCCTCAGCACAGAAAGGACATGGAAGTGTTGGAGTGGGTCCAGAGGAGGGCCACAAAGATGATCAGAGGGCTGGAGCAGCTCTCCTATGAGGACAGGCTGAGAGAGTTGGGGCTCTTCACCCTGCAGAAGAGAAGGCTTCCAGGAGACCCTAGAGTAGCCTTCCAGTATCTGAAGGGGGCCTACAGGAAGGCTGGGGAGGGATTATTTACAAGGTCCTACAGCGACAGGACAAGGGTCAATGGGTTTAAACTGGCAAAGGGGAGATTTAGACTGGATGTTAGGAGGAAGTTGTTTACAGTGAGGGTGGTGAGAGACTGGCACAGGTTGCTGAGGGAGGTTGTGGCTGCTCCCTGCCTGGAGGTGTTAAAGGCCAGACTGGATGAGGCCTTGAGTGACCTGTACTAGTGGGAGGTGTCCCTGCCTAGGGCAGGGAGTTGGAACTAGATGATCCTTGAGGTCCCTTCCAACCTTACCATTCTATGATTCTATGAGAACTATAAGAAGCCTACTACAGCATGGTCTGATAAGTTATATATGTAAAACCCCTGCAAGAGTAATATGTTCATACCATCTTTTTTAGCTGAATAGTTTTAAGAAAGTGAGGTATATGACAAGACAGTGATAAAGTTTGATTTTCAATTTAATATTAATGTTGAGGTCTTCTTTCAATTGAGAAAATGTGAACTGAAGGTTTGAAATTCTGTTTCACTGGAACTTGGACTCATAGTGTGTTCCCATCTTTAAAAATTGTATTTGCATTAAGGGCTTTGAAGCAAAAACAAGTGGGGGGAAAACCCATCTAAGAAAACTGGATTCTTTCTAAGCAATCAGTATTTCCCTGATTAGATGTAGCCTGGCTATTTTTTGGGTGGCTGCAATCACATTGTCATTGGGTGATGTCAGCTGGTGTGATGAATTAATCAGTCATGCCTCTACTTCCAAGAGCTCCCAGGGATGTAGGTGTACTGCCTGCCACCTGCATGTACTGATTTACTTAGACATTCCATGCTGCTCACAGACTAATACATAAAAACCACCCACCACAAAACCAAAGAATAACAAAAAAAGCAAGCAACCAACCAAACCCCCACATTTTCCCACCTTTTCTGTGGATCATCTGAATTCCACATCTATACATGGGGAAGTCCTAGTAGGATACATTCACCTATGTTTCCATGGAATCACAGAGTGACAGGGGTTGGAAGTGACTTCTGGAGATCACAGTATCACAGTATCACCAGGGTTGAAAGAGACCTCAAAGCTCATCAAGTCCAACCCATTACCACAGACCTCAAGACCAGATCATGGCACCAAGTGCCACGTCCAAACCTGCCTTGAACACCTCCAGGGACGCTGACTCCACCACCTCCCTGGGCAGCTCATTCCAGCAGTCAATGACTCTCTCAGGCAAGAACTTTCTCCTCACCTCCAGCCTAAACTTCCCCTGGCACAGCTTGAGACTGTGTCCTCTTGTTCTGGTGCTGCTTACCTGAGAGAAGAAGGTAACCTCCTCCTGGCTAAACCACTCTTCAGGTAGTTGTAGACAGCAAGAAGGTCTCCCCTGAGCCTCCTCTTCTCCAGGCTAACCAATCCCAGCTCCCTCAGCCTCTCCCCATAGGGCTGTGCTCGAGGCCTCTCCCCATCCTCGTTGCCCTTCTCTGGACACACTCAAGCACCTCAATGTCCTTCTTCAATGGAGGGGCCCAGAACTGGACACAGCACTCAAGGTGTGGCCTAAGCAGTGCAGAGTTCAGGGGGAGAATGAGCTCCCTGCTCCTACTGGTCACACTATTCCTGATGCAGGCCAGCCCAGCCCTCTGACAGAGCAGGTTCACCTAGAGTAGGTTGCAGAGGATGGCATTCAGGCAGGTTTTTAATGACTCCACAGGTGGAGACATCACCACCACCACTCTGGGCAGTGCTCTACCGCACTCATAGTAAAGAGTGAAGTGGAAATCCTTCCAATCCCAACTTTTTCTCCACTGCTGATGAAACTCTGCCCTCCTTTGGCCAGTGTGGTCTTTTCTGATTTACGTGGGATTTGTGGACTCTCGAACATTAGCATTATCTGCAATATCAGTAAATCTTATTATTTTCCTGTTTCCTTTCAATTTAATATATCAGCCCTGCAATATAGCAAATGCTTGCAATGGCAGTGAAGATACTGAGATTACTCACAAGGCAGTAGTTACAAGGGTGATTTCATTTGCCTTTTTATTCTGTATACACAAAATTGAGAACAAACTCATTTGTAGCTAATCCTTTTTCATGGAAAAAAAAATCCAGAATGACAATTGTGGGGGTTAACTTAAATAGTTAAAAAGCATGGATAAAAATGTGTACATGTGCACATTATTGGGAAACATCTAATAACTAGAGACTCTTTCTTTTTTTTTTTTTTTTTTTTTTTTTTCCCCATTTGTGGCCAACAGTGAGAGGGAGGTGATTCTGCCCCTTTAATCTACTCTCATCAGACCACATCTGGAGTCCCCAGCTGAGGAAGGATATGCAACTGTTGGAGTGGGTCCAGAGGAGGCCACCAAGATACTCAGAGGGCTGCAGCAGCTCTCCTATGAGGATAGCCTGAGAGAGTTGGGATCTGCAGCCTGGAGAAGAGAAGGCTTCCAGGAGACCTTACAGTAGCCTTCCAGTAACTGAAGGGGACCTACAGGAAGGCTGGGGAGGGACTATTGACAAGGTCTTGCAATGACAGGACAAGGGGCAATGGGTTTGAACTGGCAGAGGGGAGATTGAAACTGGATGTTAGGAGGAAGTACTTTGCAGTGAGGGTGGTGAGACACTGACATAGGTTGCCCAGGGAGGTTGTGGCTGCTCCCTCGCTGGAGGGGTTGAAGGCCAGGTTGGAGGAGGCCTTGAGTGACCTCTGCCAGAAGCAGAGAGCAATAACAGCAGGTAAGGGTAGGCATGAATACAACAGCAGAGCACATTGTGTTACCTGATCATCTCTTTTTATCAATACAGTCTGAGACTAATGGGCTTTTGGACATAGGATAGCCAATCAGAATGGCAGTTAGCCTTGCTTGACCATATTAGGTGGAACTGTAGGCTTANGTGTTGAAGGCCAGGTTGGAGGAGGCCTTGAGTGACCTCTGCCAGAAGCAGAGAGCAATAACAGCAGGTAAGGGTAGGCATGAATACAACAGCAGAGCACATTGTGTTACCTGATCATCTCTTTTTATCAATACAGTCTGAGACTAATGGGCTTTTGGACATAGGATAGCCAATCAGAATGGCAGTTAGCCTTGCTTGACCATATTAGGTGGAACTGTAGGCTTACTTTGCCCAAATTTGGGAAAAACACAGGCCTTGCATGAGGCAGGCACAAGCTTAGTGTGTGTATACCTTGTTTACCACAGATGCAAACAAGTCTGCACAGGCCAGAGTCCTTAGACTTAATGGCTCCAAGTTCTTTGTCCTACTTCCCACAGTTGCTTCTCCTCATAGCAATAAGAGGGAGAGCAGAAAAATGTGTGGGCAAGCCAGGACAGGCATAAGCCTATTTTGGCCTGTTTAAGCCTACCACTGCACTCTACTAATTTCAAGCCATCACTTCTTGTCCTGTTGCAACAGGTCCTGATGTAACAATTGTCCCTATCTATCTTATAAACCCTTTTTAAGTATTGAAAGACCATGGTAAGTTCTCCCTGGAGTCTTCCCTTCCCCAGAATGGACATCTCCAATTCTTTCAGCCTTTCCTCATATGAAAGATGATCGCTGCTGTTTCTTCTGGATCTCATTAAAAAAAGTTAATGCCTTTTTATATGCTGGGTACTCACTCCAGACATCTGATAATCGTTGCTGTTTCTTCTGGATCTCATTAAAAAAAGTTAATGCCTTTTTATATGCTGGGTACTCCAGACCTCTGATAATTGTTGCTGCTTCTTCTTGCACCAGACCCTGTTGAAATTCATGAGACTCACACAGCTCACTTCTTAAGTTTGTCCAGGTACCAAGTCCAAAATTGCTGTTGAGATTTCATAGAACAGATTGCTCAGGAAAGACCCAGATGATGAGCAAAAAGAGTTACAACATTTTTCTGCCTTCTACCATAGCCAGCAGAAACCAACATTCTGGTTTAAAGCAAATTCTATTTTGATATTTGCATTGATTTTCATGTTAATTCCTAATGTCACCTGACTAGTGCACCAAGGTAGACTTGATTGCCTTTATCTTTATGTATTTTACAATGTCTTTGCATTTGTCCATTGCAATGCCAATGTGAGGTAGAAATATTCTTATCTGACAGTTTACCCGTACTGCATAACGAACTGCAGCAGAAAAAAAGGAGACACTTAAGTCTTCTATGGTGTTCTAATGTTCTAATATGCAATATGCATTGAGGACCTAATCCTAAATTAGATGTTCTAAGTAGAGTATAAAATGTAAAGCCACTTCTCTAATCTATGGTGAGATTCATAGAATCATAGAATGGTAAGGTTGGAAGGGACCTCAAAGATCATCTAGTTCCAACCCCCTGCCATAGGCAGGGACACCTCCCACTAGTACAGCTCACTCAAGGGCTCCTCCACCCTGGCCTTGACCACCTCCAGGGAGGAATCAGCCACAACCTCCCTGGGCAACCTGTGCCAGTGTCTCACCACCCTCACTGCAAACAACTTCCTCCTAACATCCAGTTTCAATCTTCCCTCTGCCAGTTTAAACCCATTGACCCTTGTCCTGGCATTGCAAGACCTTGTCAATAGTCCCTCCCCAGCCTTCCTGTAGGCCCCCTTCAGATAATGGAAGACTACTATCAGATCCCAGGCTGCAGAGTCCCAAATCTCATAGCCTGTCCTTATAGTAGATCTGCTGCAATCCTCTGATCATCCTCATGGCCCTCCTCTGGACCTACTCCAACAGTTTCCTGTCCTTCCTGTGCTGGGGGCTCCAGAACTGCACACAGGACTCCGGGTGGGGTCTGAGGAGAGCAGAGCAAAGGGGTAGAATCCCCTCGCCTTGATATATTGATATATTGATATATTGATGTATTGATATATTGATATATTGATATATTGATATATTGATGTATTTATATATTGATGTATTGATATATTGATGTATTGATGTATTGATATATTGATGTATGGATATATTGATGAATTGATATATTGATCTATCGATGTATTACTGTATTGCTGTATTGATGTATTGATATATTGATGTATTTATATATTGATATATTGATGTATTGATGTATTGATGCTCACAAAAATATAAGGACCCAAATCTATACCCTCAGCAGGTTTTTCTCATCTGTGTCATACATTTCTTGAAAGATTTCCAATAAAGCATTTTCATATTGTGATATCAAAGTGGATTTTCTAGACGGTGCTGTAAGGCACCATCAAGTACTCACAAGTACTTCCAAACTCAAGTACTCACAAGTATTTCTGGAGAATTTGGTGGCTAAATTAATAGAAGATTTGGAAATGGATGATCCTTGTGAACTACCTAGAAAGAGATGTAGATCCAGGTTCTGATGTTATTCTGCCAGTTGTGGTCCTACCTACCCCCCCTGCCCCCCATAGATTCATTTAAGCTGAGAGCCTATTTCAGATAAATTAAAGGATCAAAATCAAACCAAACCAAACCAGACCAAACCAAATGAAACCAAACAAAAAAGTGGGGGGAAAAAAAAAAAAAAGAAAAAAAAAAAAAAAAAAAAAAAAAAAAAAAAAAAAAAAAAAAAAAAGAAAAAAAGAAAGAAAGAAAGAAAGAAAAGCCTGGATTAAAAAACAACATTTAAATTAGCTTTCATTCCACTTTCATTGATCAGGACTCATCATTTACTAGAAATATTCCTACTGGGAAATGTGTGTAGCTAGGTTATTTGTTCATAAATGTGCAGCAATAAAATTAAGGAAATTATATTTTTAATTTCTTTGAAGATGCTGACATATCTAATTGCTCATCGGGGTAGTTTAGAGGATACAGCTATGAGTATCCCCAATAATTTGTACAACAGCTTTCGATGCTACGCTACATTTACTGGTTTATTAGTCGTTGTTTTTATATGGTGGAAGCTTGTAACACTTTAGTTACCACTTAAGTACTCAAATGTCAGTTTGTGCAGATTTCTGCTGCTTGCTTTCACAGTTGTCAGGTTTATTCATTCTCCAGGGGTGGGAGGGAGTTTATGCTAGGTCACTATAACCGTTTCAGTACAAAACTATCACAGTATCACAGTGTCACCAGGGTTGGAAGAGACCTCAAAGATCATCCAGTCCAACCCATCACCACAGACCTTAAGACCAGACCATGGCACCAAGTGCCACGTCCAAACCCACCTTGAACACCTCCAGGGACGGTGACTCCACCACCTCCCTGGGCAGCTCATTCCAGCAGTCAATGACTCTCTCAGGCAAGAACTTTCTCCTCACCTCCACCCTAAACTTCCCCTGGCACAACTTGAGACTGTGCCCTCTTGTTCTGGTGCTGCTTGCCTGAGAGAACAAAGCAACCTCCTCCTGGCTACAACCACCTTTCAGGTAGTTGTAGACAGCAAGAAGGTCTCCCCTGAGCCTCCTCTTCTCCAGGCTAAACAATCCCAGCTCCCTCAGCCTCTCCTCATAGGGTTGTGCTCGAGGCCTCTCCCCAGCCTCATTGCCCTTCTCTGGACACGCTCAAGCACCTCAATGTCCTTCTTCAATGGAGGGGCCCAGAAGTGGACACAGGACTCAAGGTGTGGCCTAAGCAGTGCGGAGCCCAGGGGGAGAATGACCTCCCTTCTCCTGCTGGCCACACTCTTCCTGATGCAGGCCAGGATGCCATTTGCCTTCTTGGCCACCTGGGCACACTGTTGGCTCATGTTCAGGCAGGTGTCAATCAGCACCCCCAGATCCCTTTCTGTTTGGCTGCTCTCCAGCCACCCCCACCCCAGCCTGTAGCTCTGCATGGGGTTGTTGTGGCCAAATTGCAGCACCTGGCACTTGGATTTGTTGAATGCCATCCCCTTGGACTCTGAAATAAATCATATTTCCACACTCCACCAAATTAGCACAAGAGCGTCTTTTGAACTGTAGTTATTGGGAAAATCTCTTCAGCTGTGGATTTACTATTTTCTTTATACTTCTACTAAAACGTGGAGACTTTGTGCTGATAGGATTTATATGAGTTTAAGTCCTTTTCTTCCCTGCTAAGGGTGTTAAACCAGCAATCATTTTTATTTCAGTGTATGAGAACTAAGGAAAAACAAAGGCTACATGGCCAGCCAAGTAGCTACTTCACAAACACTGTGTGTAAGAGTTCCCCTGTCTGGTATCAGAGTGACATTTGTGGGTAGCACATTTCAAGTTCTTCTTTAGGCTTTACAGTCATTGCTGTAACATTGGTGTGGTAGACCTAAGCAGGCCAAAATAGGCTTATACATGTCCTGGCTTGCCCAGACATGTTTTTCTGCTCTCCCTCCTTCTGTTTTGGGGAGAAGCATCAGCACCAAAGTGAATGAAGAATCTGGAGCCACTGAGTCCGAGGACTATGGCTTGTACAGACTTGTTTTGAACCCTGCAGTAAACAAGGTACACATGATTGCCTTGTGCAAGGTCAGTGCTCTGCTCAAATTTGGGTAAAACAAACCAATGACTTCATGTAATACGGTCAAGCTTGGCTAAGTGCCATTCTGATTGGCTATTCTGTGTCCAAAGGCCCATTAGTCTTGGGCTGTATGGATAAAAGGAGATGAGCAGGGAGGACAACCTGTGCTCTGCCATTGTATCTACTCTCTGCTATTGCATCTGTACTTGCTTATTGCCTCATATCCTGAACTGCTTAGAAACTGCTTTCCAAGAGCTTACTAGGATCAGGCTCTAAACGTCTGCACAGCCAGCCTGACACTGTGCTGAGACTGCACATGGCATTGCATCCTGTCTGCACCTGAAAACCTCCTGCCAAGA
>VWZE01006287.1:188266-204268 GCA_013396675.1 Eubucco bourcierii | reverse complement strand
ACTCCAGGTGGGGTCTGACAAGAGCAGAGTAAAGTGGCAAAATCCCCTCCCTTGCCCTGCTGCCCACACCGCTCTTGATGCAGCCCAGCACTCTGTTGCTGTCTGGGCTGCACTCACACTGCAGGCTCATGTTGAGCTTTCCATCACTCCAGACCCCCAGTGCCTTTTCCTCAGGCTGCTCTCAGCCATTCCCCACTCAGCCTGGATTTGTGCTTGGGATTGTGCCTACCCAGGTGCAGGACCTTACACTTGACCTTGTTGAATCTCATGAGGTTGGCCTGGGCCCACCTCTCCAGCCTGTCCAGGTCCCTCTGGATGGATCCCTGCCCTCTAGCAAGTTGACTGTGCCACACAGCTTGGTGCCATCTGCAAACTTGCTGAGGCTGCACTGATTCCTCTGTCCATGTCATTGACAAAGATGTCAAACAGCACTGGTGCCAACACTGACCCCTGAGGGATGCCACTTGGCACTGGTTTGCAAGTGTATATTATCCTCTCCCCTAGGATTTTAAACAGTTTATTTGGTATGTTCTACCATTGAATGTTCTGAGGAATTATATTTGCAAGATAAGATAAGGAAACATTCACAGAATTTAAGTTACCTTCCATGTCCTCCTAGTCAGGAGTCTATTCATCTGGAAGGTGAAAACAGAAAGGCAAATCCTTTCTTATCACAAGAGATGGAATAGGCATTTCCACTTCCCAGGCAAGGATATTAGCAACCACCTCTGTGATGTTTTTCTCTGTCATTCTTCTCTGCTGACACTGCTCTAGCTTGTCGAAATGAGATCTCAATACGAAGGGCCCCAGCAGGAGGAATCCAGGAACCCTACTCCTGTAGGCATGTCATACATCAAGGCACAAACCTCACTCTCCCTTCTGTTGAGCCAGTAAATATTGAAGATTGCTCTAAAACTCTATTTGTTCAGCAATGTATATGTGAATAAAACTGCTACTAAGGAAAGGCTTAAGGAACTCTGAAGGGGGCCTACAGGAAGGCTGGGGAGGGACTACTGACAAGGTCTTGCAATGACAGGACAAGGAGTAATGGGTTTGTACTGGCAGAGGGGAGATTTAGACTGGATGTTAGGAGGAAGTTGTTTGCAGTGAGGGTGGTGAGACACTGGCACAGGTTACCCAGGGAGGTTGTGGTTACTCCCTCCCTGGAGGTGTTCAAGGCCAGGTTGTTTGAGGCCTTGAGTGACCTGTACTAGTGGGAGGTGTCCCTGCCTATGGCAGGAGGCTGGAGCTAGATGATCCTTGAGGTCCCTTCTAACCTTACCATTCTATGATTCTATGATTCTAACTTCCCATAATCACCAGGAAAATAAAACAAACCAAACCCAACTACCACAATAATACCAACAAAATGAAAAAGCCCAAAATATCACTGAGGGATTTTACTGCTGACCACATTCTCAATGTACATACTCATTCCATTAAATTATGGAGGCAGTTACATGTTACAGTTAAGCTATTTTAATTGGCTTTGCCATTGCTGACAGCAATTCTTGAATCACCAAATTCTTGGCACATGTGCCTTAATAGATTGAATCATAGAATCATAGAATCATAGAACGGTAAGGTTGGAAGGGACCTCAAGGATCATCTAGTTCTAACCCCCTGCTATAGGTAGGGACACCTCCCACTAGTACAGCTCACTCAAGGCTTCATCCAATCTGGCCTTGAACACCTCCACGGAGGGAGCAGCCACAACCTCCCTGGGCAACCTGTTCCAGTGCCTCACCACCCTCACTGGAAAGAGCTTCCTCCTAACATCCAGTCTAAATCTCCCCTTTACCAGTTCAAACCCATTGCCCCTTGTCCTGTCGTTGCAGGACCTTGTAAATAATCCTTCCCCAGGATTTGAACTTGTATTTGAAGTCCAGAAGTGTTTTGTACAGGCACACAAATGTTAGAACAGTGTTGTTATGTTTCAAACAAGAAAAATAGCTGGTGGGATGTTCCTTAAGCAGTGAATTGGCACAGTCCCTAAGCCAGCAGTGAATTAGCTCAAGACTAAGAATCAAGAATGATTATGAACCTCAAGAGGTTATTTATATTTTTTTTGAGGGGGTATTGTTTTCCCATCTGGAAAAACATCTTCCTGCTTCCAAAGATGTTGCTTTCAAAAGTGTTAAACACTTACCTAGAAAGCACTTTAGGTTCTTTTAATTTTAATGAATTCTCTTTTACCTTTACAACACCTAAAGGCTCTGCACTTTTCTCTTTGGTACTAACCCTAGCTCCTTTGACATCTGGAGCGCTTCAAAACTATGGACAGGTTTATTTTAAGAAAAGAGCTTTTCAGAAAGTGCTATTAATAAGATTCTTGTAGAAATTCATTATTTCTTCAAGTATACATGAGTCACCTGTGTTTCTGAGTAATAAGATGTACTTTCCCTGATACTCCCTTGGTATGACACTGGTTTTATCTACTGGAAGTGCTGCAAGCCAGAGCTCTCCAGGAAGAGAGCTGAACATATCAGGTTACTTATATTGTGATGGCTATAACAAGGATCTTTTCTTTCCTAAATATGAGTACATGATTCCCCTCCCTAATAGAAATTACACATGGCACATCAAGAAACAGAAGACAAGAGTGCAACATTAATATGATCTTATACAAATAAACTTTCCCTGTAAGGAATCCCTAAAGTTCTACTCAATCCCCACATCATTATTCAATAACCATTATTGATAGACAAGACAGGAGGAGCAGGCAATGTTTAACTACTGTTAGTAAGATTTGACAAGGATATCAGAGCTTATAGCTTTACCCTGTCTTGTGAAGTGCTCAGTTAGTAGGAAGTATACGTAAAATAATTCCAGCAGGGTTATAATTACTGTCCTTTTGCTTCTAACTGTGAAGAAAAATACTAATCTTGAGAATCACAAAATCACAGACTGTCAGGGGCTGGAAGGGACCTCAAAAGATCATCTAGTCCAAACTGCCTGCCACAGCAGGGTCACTTATACCAGAGCACACAGGAATACAGCCTGGTGAGTTTCTAAGTACCTCCAGAGAAAACCCACAGCCCTCCTGGGCAGTCTGTTCCAGTGTTCTGTCACTCTCAAAGTGAAGAAATTCCTCCTCGGGCTTACATGGAACTTTCTATGCCTCAACTTCTACCCATTGCCCCTTGTCCTCTTATTGAACATCACTAAGCAGAGCCTGGTTCCATCCTCTTACTGAGAAGACTGACTAAAATTTCACCCACAAGGCTCCCTTTGCCTTCCCAAAGGAAGAAGCAAGAAAATCATACCTGTGCATGTTTGTGCTGGTTTGAGGATAATTGGAATATATTCATGAAAAAAAATAAATTATAGGCTGTGAAAAGCAAACAATGGTGATGTTTACTTCACTCATAGGCTTGCTGAGATGTATAAGAACAAGAACACAAACACAAACACAGGTAAGACACTCACTGCCACAGACAGTCTCGGGCTCACTAGCTAGCTTTTGGTCTGGACCTCCCTGCTAACCTAACTAAACACTTTACTTCTAACCCCCCTGGCTGATCCTCCAAACTCACCTTGTGTGTAAGGCAGACCCTAGGGTAAGGTAGAGGGGTGGGGGGTGGGAAGAAGGTGGAAGGGTGGTTGGGAGTCCCTCCTGAGGACTCTGATTTCTGGGAGGGGGATTGTGTTCCTGTATTACCTTTAACTTGTATAAATCTGTAACTATTCCTGTGTATTGTGTATATATCTGCTTGTACATTGTGCTCAGCTGTAAATAGAGCTTCAGTCCTTAACTTCCAGCCAGTTGAGTTCTAGTCTGGGTGATTTTACAAAGTGTGGAGGAGTAGGGAACTCCCAAATCATCACATTGTTTATGTTATCTTCAGTGTTTTCTTCATTCGTTTATCCAAAAAGAACAATTTGGACAGAAAAAATTAAAAGAGTTTCTCTTGGGCTTCTATGTAGCTCAAGGGCAGGATGAGCATCTGTACTTGTGAGAGGTGTTCCTGCCTATGTCAGGGGGTTGGAACTAGATGATCCTTGAGGTCCCTTCCAACCTTACCATTCTATGAGTTGTTGCAGAGCAGAACTTTGAGTAGTAATAAGTTCAGAAGAACCTGATATCTACAAGTTTACATGCTGGCAGAAATACCCATGAGACAGGGCCATCATGCAGACACAGCTTCTAACAGTCTGCTATGAGCTTTCTGCTCAGCATGCTCCAAGCAAACACACCACACCACAATATCCCAGCTGAAATATGTTCTTTTGTATCTTAATGTGCCTTATGCATCAGGTATGAGATTCTTGGAAGTATGAAGCAGAATACAGGAAACAGAAGTGTCTGTGGGTTTTACAGAACTAGAGGTTTAAGGGCAACTCTTCTGCCATTCTTTGGAGGTATAGGATTTATTCTCCTGAATGAAGAGTCAGGCAAGACTTGCTCACAAAAGTCTTTTTTGTGGATCCAGCTGCAACTGCTCAAAGATGGATTTTTACCTTGAGGAGAGACTAAAAGTAGAGGTTGTGGAGGTGAAGACAAATAAATAATTACCTGATTTATCTGATCTCACAGGGAAAAGACAGTGCTTGATACGGTCTTATAGAGGTGCAGGGAATGGATGTTTTTAAAGCCAGTACAAATACTTGCATTACCTTGACTGTGGTCTGGGGATTTCTGCTTCAGTATGTGAAGACCAATCATTTGTTAATTCAAACAGTCAGCTCCCTGCCTGTTTACTAAAACAGGTCTGAAGTGTTTAGAGCAGGACTGAGATTCTTCTAACTGCCTTGCACCACCCGTGCAACACACACTACATGTCCTAGCCATGTCAGCCAAGCTTAGATTCATCCTGGAAAAGAGCAGGAAGTACCATACACAGAAATATAGAATGGTTTGGGTTGGAAGAGACTTTAAAGATCATCTGCTTCCAAACTCCCTGCCATGGGCAGGGACACCTTCAACTAAATTAGGTATGCCCAAGACTGTGACCACCCTCGTCTTGCACACCTTCAGGGAGGAAGCACCCCCAACTTCCCCGGGCAAACTGTTTCAGTGTCTCCCCACCTTCGCTGTAAAGAATTTCTTTCTAATATCCAGTCTAAATCTACACTCTTCAAGCTTAAAACCATTCCCTCTTGTCTCCTCACTAAAAGCCCTTGTGAAAAATCCCTCCCTAGCTATCCCATACACCCCTTTCAGGTATTACAAAGCTGCTATGAGGAATCCCTTATAGTATGACCTTAGAGTAGCCTTCCAGTATCTGAAGGGGGCCTACAGGAAGGCTGGGAGGGACTATTGACAAGGTCTTGCAATGACAGGACAAGGGGCAATGGGTTTAAAGTCGCAGAGGGAAGGTTTAGACTGGATGTCAGGAGGAAGTTTTTTGCAGTGAGGGTGGGGAGACACTGGAAGAGGTTTCCCAGGGAGGTTGTGGCTGCTCCCTCCCTGGAGGTGTTCAAGGTCAGGTTGTTTCAGGCCTTGAGTCACCTTTACTAGTGGGAGGTGCCCCTGCCTATGGCAGGGGGTTGGAACTAGATAATCTTTGAGGTCCCTTCCAACCTTACCATTCTATGATTCTATGATCCCCCTAAGCTTTCTCTTCTCCAGGCTGAAGAGCCTCTTGCAGCCTGTCCCCATATGGGAGGTTTTTCAGCCCTCTGATCATGTTTGTGACCATCCTCTGTACCATATCCAACAGTTCAATGTCTTTGTGTTGGGTGACCCAGAACTGGACAGAGGACTCTAGGTGGCTTCTCACAAGCGCAAAGTAGAGGAAGAGAATCACCTCTCTTTCAACCTGCTGGTTCCACCTTTTTTGATGCAATGCAGGTCACAGTATCACAGTATCACCAAGGTTGGAAGAGACCTCGAAGCTCACCAAGTCCAACCTGATACCACAGACCTCAAGACTAGACCATGGCACCAAGTGCCACATCCAAACCCGCCTTGAACACCAGGTCACTGTTGGTCTTCTGGGTTGCAAGCACACATTGTTTCTATATGCCTCAAAGTATAGAAATATCACTTTTCCTTTGGAGCCTTATGTTGAAGCACAGATAGAAATCAAAACTAAAACAAAAGAAGGGAAAGTTAGAAGAAAACCACCATTTGGTTTCGATCTTATTTATTTATTTATTTATTTTGCTTACAGTTGTGAAAGTCTTTCAAATACCATTTATATTATCACCAGCTATTTGCAGTTCATTTGGAGTGAATTGAAATTTTGGGTTGATTATACTTTCCTTGCAAAATGACAATTGCAGTTGACATTTGCTAATGTGTGTCTGTTTGTACAGCGATTTGTAAAATAGTCTCGTGGTTTATGTGACATTTTGCTGTAGACTTGCTTGTTTAAGAGGCCTTTTGTGCCTGAAAGCTTGTCAGATTTTTTTTTTTCCAAACATATCAGTCAGTTTAATAAAAGATCACAAAATGTTGTGGTTTGTTTTTTGTGGGTTGTTTGTTTTGTTTTTTTTTAGACCAGTTGAGGTTGAAGAGACCTCTGAAGATCAGTTAGTCCAAACCAATACATGAAACAGGTCAGCTAGGGCAGGTTGCTCAGGGTTGTGTGCAACAACACTTTGAATATCTCCAGGAATTGAATATCTGAAATTTCTTTGGAAAACTTGTTTCAGTGGTTTACCACCCTCACAGTAAAAGAGCCTTTTCCCTATGTTTAACAGGAGTTTCTGTGTTTCTAAATTGCTTTGGAATACTTGTTTCAGTTGTTTACCACCCTCAGAGTAAAAGAGAATCATAGAATCATAGAATGGTAAGGTTGGAAGGGACCTCAAGGATCATCTAGTTCCAACCCCTTGCCATAGGCAGGGACACCTCCCACCAGTACAGCTCACTCAAGGCCTCATCCAACCTGGTCTTGAACACCTCCAGGGAGGGAGCAGAAACAACCTCCCTGGGCAACCTGTGCCAGTGTCTCCCCACCCTCACTGCAAACAACTTCCTCCTGACATCCAGTCTAAACCTTCCATTTGCCAGTTCAAACCCATTGCCCCTTGTCCTGGTATTGCAAGACCTTGTCAATAGTCCCTTCCCAGCCTTCCTGTAGGCCCCCTTCAGATATTGGAAGGCTACTCTAAGGTCTCCTGGAATTCTTCTCTTCTCCAGGTTGCAGAGCCCCAACTCTCTCAGCCTGTCCTCATAGCAGAGCTGCTGCAGCCCTCTGAGCATCTTCATGGCCTCCTCTGGACCCACTCCAACACTTCCATGTCCTTCCTTATGACTTCCTTATGACTTTTCCTTATGTTTAACAGAAGTTTCTGTGTTTCAGTTTGTTCTCATTGATTCTTGTCTTGTCACTGGACACCACTGAGAAGAGTCTGTCTCTGTTACTCTCTCCTTTAGTTGTTTATATACATTGATAAGATCCCTCTGAGCCCTTTTTTTTTTTTTTTTTTTTTCCCCTCCAGGCTGAACAGCCTAAACTTTCTCAATCTCTCCTGAGTAAATGACCCACATGCTTTCACCAAAAGTGTCAGACCAATCTAACACCTGTACTTTTTTTTTTTTTTGAGCACTGATATCTTAGAAAAGGTGATATAGTGGATTTAGTGCATGTGTATCCAAAATAATGAGGGGGAAAAAAAGAAAATAAAGAAAAAGAAAACCAACACTAAACATCACACACCATTTCCCACAGGAAATTACTGCTCAAGGAGGATATGATGGTTGTTAATATAAGAATAGTAAGGCAATAAAGAACTGGTTAAAAAAGAGACTGTAATAGCTTGTATTAGAAGAGGTAAACTGGACTGCTACTTGTATTCTTCACTCATCAGTCTGAGACTGATTCTACTTAATTTATCAGTGACTTGGAGTTAAGGAGTAAGTAGATGTTCATTAAAATTTGTGTCTGGTAAAATTGGAAGGAGTTTTCAATACTAGAGAGGAGTGAATCATCATCTAAAGAAAACTGGTGAAGCCTACTAAAAGATCTGTATGTGTGATGACACTTAAGAATGCAGGTAGTAAAGCCATGTAAGTTGATATAAACCAGAAGGACACTACCTGAAAGCAGAAGGTAAACTCTCTGCATGCATGGCTCTCCTTGTCCTATCCCCATCTCCATGAACATGCCTCATGCCCATGGCCTGGGGGTGCTGCTTACTCCCTGGCTGCCTTCCTTTTTGCTGGAGTGTGGTGGGATAAGCCCTGGCTATGAGGTTCTGCTCATCCAATGGATGATAATATTAGTCCTACTGAAAATTTATGAATTTGGAGATATAACCAGACTCAGTCTCTTATGAAAAGTGAGATTCCATTTTGAATGACTATAGGAATAGACCTTGTGAGACAAGCTGTCCATTTACACACCTGGAGAATTCAGAGAGGAAGTGTGCACAACTTTCCATTTTTCATTTTAGATGAAAATGAGAATGGTCAGGTATAGAAGACCCAAATCACCCTGAGATTCAGTCAATTTTCATCAGCATCTCAGTCAATTCTTATACTCGAGTTATTGAAATATTATCAGAGATGTTTACCCTATAGAATCATTTTGAGCTGTGTGTTTCTTTTTCATTGCCTCAAAACTCATTCTCCTGCCTACTAGGGATCAGAATTTGTGCTGATAATGAAACCTGTTTGTTAAAGCCATAAGGTGTAGAACAGTGAAAATTATGCAAATGTCTTACAGTTTGAACACTCATCCTCCAAAACCTGCTTTGCATATGCCAAACTTATTTAAACTCTGAAGCATCATTGGATTTTAGTTAAAACTTTATTCCTCAATTCCTAGTTGGATTTGAACCATGAAGCTAAG
This sequence comes from Eubucco bourcierii, assembly GCA_013396675.1. NCBI lineage: Eukaryota > Metazoa > Chordata > Aves > Piciformes > Ramphastidae > Eubucco > Eubucco bourcierii. Next base: position 195,524 of record VWZE01006287.1, on the reverse strand, counting down.
CTGCAAGGTTTTGTATCTTGCATTAAACCCCAGGACATATCCAGTCCAAAGCATTCTCTCCTGTCAAAGCATGGAATTGTGTAATAAAATCAGGAAAATACATAATAATCTTTTTACACAAGTTAAATATGGCAATCAAATGCCTGACAGAGGCTATATAACACAAGTCCATGCTACCCTGGTTTAACCTTTGTGTTGTTATTTTCTTTTTCTTTCCCATTTACACCTTTCTCTCAAATCAGAGAAACTGAAGAGCTGGGGAGGGTGCAGAAATCAAGTAGGAGAGCCCTAGAAAAGTCAGCATTCAGCACACTTGCCCATTACTTACTGTATAATATATAAGACATTTAAATTGTGGCACCTAATTCTAATCAGGATAGCAATGTAAAGAGGAAATTAACAATATGCTTTTGTTCTCACAATAAGGATAATAATTAGAGCAGAAAAATACCTCAGAAACACTGTAGAGTCAGTCCAGTTTGAAATCTGTAGTCTCATAAGGTGTGCCAGTGGTGGGCATGATGTTTCATATCATCAAGTCTATTTAATTTGCTTTAGAACACAAATCTACATTTCAAGATTTAATTCAGATTCTGAAGGAATTCTTGACTCTTGATGATAATTTCAATTACTTGCATTTCCTAGCTTTTGCTTTCTACTTCTTGCTATCAAGTTCTTTGCTTTTCTATTCATTACCTGTAATTGCTCCTTTCACTTTTTCTCTTACTGTTATATTTTTAGGGTGGATTTCATTAGGAAAAAAAAAACACAAAACAAAAACAAACCTTCAGTAATCACTCTGTGATTGTGTATTTGTGGAGGGGGTATATTGCTGCTACTTGCTGGGGGAAAAAAAAGAGTTGCTAACATCAATCATTCTGAAATAAACTTTAGGTATACATACCTAAGAGGGACATAGACAGGCTGGAGAGGTGGGCCCAAGACAACCTCAGGGCATTCAACAAGGTCAAGTGTAAGGTCCTGCACCTGGGTAGGAACAATCCCAAGTACAACTCCAGACTGGGTGGGGAATGGCTGAGAGTAGCCCTGAGGAAAAGGACCTGGGGGGTCTGGAGTGATGAAAAGCTCAACATGAGCCTGCAGTGTGAGTGCAGCCCAGACAGCAACTGCGTGCTGGGCTGCAGCAAGAGCAGTGTGGGCAGCAGGGAGACGGAGGGGATTCTGCCCCTTTGCTCTGTTCTCATCAGACCTCACCTGGAGTCCTGTGTGCAGTTCTGGAACCCCCTGCACAGGAAGGACGCGGAAGTGCTGGAGCGGGTCCACAGGAGGCCACCAAGATGCTCAGAAGGCTGCAGCACCTCTGCTGTGAGGACAGGCTGAGAGAGTATCCAGAGTTTCTATATGGAAACCTGTATAGAATCCTAGAATGGTAAGNAGTGCCTCACCACCCTCACTGCAAACAACTTCCTCCTAACATCCAGTCTAAATCTCCCCTCTGCCAGTTCAAACCCATTGCCCCTTGTCCTGTCATTGCAAGACCTTGTCAATAGTCCCTCCCCAGCCTTCCTGTAGCCCCCTTCAGATACTGGAAGGCTACTCTAAGGTCTCCCGGAAGCCTTCTCTTCTCCAGGCTGCAGAGTCTCAACTTTCTCAGGCTGTCATAGCAGAGCTGCTGCAGCCCTCTGAGCATCTTTGTGGCCTCCTCTGGACCAGCTCAAACGCTTCCATGTCCTTTCTGCATTGAGGGCTCCAGAACTGCACACAGGACTCCAGATGGGGTCTGAGGAGAGCAGAGTAAAGGGGCAGAATCACCTCCCTTGCCCTACTGGCCATGCTTCTCTTGATGCATAAGCTTCTCTCTAACTGAATTGTATTGTCTCTTCTGCCTTAGCAGAAAGGAGCCTCTGAGATGTCCCTCAAGGGCCAGCAGCATATTTGCCACAAGATTATCTTCCTAAAATAGTTTAATGTTTGTGATGTTATTGTTAGTTATTTTTTAAGTGTTCTGGATTCCCTCTTTTCCCCTCTGCTTAACACTTTCCATGACTGTTCAAAGAAGCTATTATTATTAAAAATTATGGTCTGTGATGAGATTGCTAAATATCAAAGTTAATAAATGCTATTATTTTTTAATAGATCCCACCCATATTGTTACAGAAATCTATGCCAATATTTTACTATAAGCTTCTCAAAGTAGAGGTTCATGTACTGTGGTTCTACATGTGTAGTAATAAATGCAATTAAACTACTGATCTCTCCAATTCTAGCAGGCAAAGTTACAGGCTTGACAAGTGTAATTAAACCAAATCCTTCCACAGGCTTTTCTACCAGTGTTTATCCAACCCTAAGGCCTTCAGTACGTTCTGTATTGACTAGTGGGAGGAACTGGATTTGACCACATCAGCACAGCAAAATGGGAGGTAGTAAATCTCAGAGAAAGGACATTCACTGTGTTACATGAGAGTGCATCCCTACATTACCTTGCATTGATTAAGTCTAATGGGGAGGGATTATTTACAAGGTCTTGCAATGACAGGACAAGGGGCAATGGGTTTAAACTGGCAGAGGGGAGATTGAAACTGGATGTTAGGAGGAAGTTCTTTACAGTGATAGTGGTGAGGCACTGGCACAGGTTGCCTAGGGAGGTTGTGGATGCTCCCTCCGTGGAGGTGTTCAAGGCCATGTTGGAGGAGGCCTTGAGTGAGCTGTACTAGTGGGAGGTGTCCCTGCCTATGGCAGGGGGTTGGAACTAGAAGATCCTTGAGGTCTCTTCCAACCTTACCATTCTATGATTCTATGATTCTATGATGCTATACAGGTTTCCATATAGAAACTCTAGATACTATTTCAGCCTGTCCTCACAGCAGAGCTACTACAGCCTTCTGAGCATCTTGGTGGCCCCCTCTGGACCTGCTCCAACACTTCCATGCCCTTCCTCTGCTGGGGGCTCCAGAACTGCACACAGGACTCCAGGTGGGGTCTGATGAAAACAGAGCAAAGGGGCAGAATCCCCTCCATCTCCCTGCTGCCTACACTGCTCTTGCTGCAGCCCAGCACTCTGTTGCTGTCTGGGATGCACTCGCACTGCAAGTTCATGTTGAGCTTTTCATCTCCCCAGACCCCCCAGGTCCTTTTTCTCAGGGCTACTCTCAACCATTCCCCACCCAGTCTGGAGTTGTGCTTGGGATTGTGCCTACCCAGGTGCAGGACCTTACACTTGACCTTGTTGAATGTCCTGAGGTTGTCTTGGGCCCACCTCTCCAGCCTGTCTATGTCCCTCTTAGGTATGTATACCTAAAGTTTATTTCAGAATGATTGATGTTAGCAACTCTTTTTTTCCCCCCAACCTTACCATTCTATGATTCTATGATTGAAGTCTAGCAGCATCAGTTAGTAAAGGAGTTCCTGAGCCACCGAATCCAGCTTTATCACTGAGAGCTGTATCAAATAGGCTTTTGGATTTGTGCTTTTTGTTTGCTTTATAGTGCTTTTCATCCTAGAAATGGTACCCTTTTTGTTCCCACTATGCACAAAATTCTATCTTATTGAAATTTGTGCTAGTGGTATCAGTCAATCACTTCTAGACTCAGGAATCTATGGAAAAATGATATGAGGAGCAAGGTAGAAAAAATAGTATATATTACTGCAAAGTAGTTCCAAAAACCCTAATAAATATAAATGGAAACTTCATGAACACATAAAAAGGTGAACAGATGAATGTCAAATCTTTTTTCGTATTATTGTTCCTACTAATACAGACAGAAGGAAGAGAAATAGTGAAAAATGTTATTTGTACAGAATCTTTTTTTTTCAGGTATCCTAAAGACCCTGACCAAAGTAGACACAGAGTAAGCTTTTGAATTATCATAATGAAAATTGCTTGTTTTGCCAAGTATAATTATGATCCTATCCCTGAACTCATAAGACAGACAAATACAGAAGAAAAAGACCTAGCATGTATAAGAAGAGAGACTGTAAGCACAAAATATGTAGCTGGTACAGTGTTGCATTTTGCATTTAGTATGGGAATAATTTTGGTAACACACTGATGTTTCAGTTGCTAAGTAATCATAGAATCATAGAATGGTAAGGTTGGAAGGGTTCCAATCTAGTTCCAATCCCCTGCCATAGGCAGGGACACCTCCCACTAGTACAGCTCACTCAAGGCCTTGTCCAACCTGGCCTTCAACACCTCCAGGGAGGGAGCAGCCACGACCTCCCTGGGCAACCTGTGCCAGTGTCTCACCACCCTCACTGCAAACAACTTCCTCCTAACATCCAGTCTAAATCTCCCCTCTACCAGTTTAAACCCATTGCCTCTTGTCCTGTCATTGCAAGACCTTGTCAATAGTCCCTCCCCAGCCTTTCTGTAGGCCTCCTTCAGATACTGGAAGGCTGCTCTAAGGTGTTCTGGAAGCCTTCTCTTTTCCAAGCTGCAGAGCCCCAACTCTCTCAGCCTGTCCTCATAGGAGAGCTGCTCCAGCCCTTTGATCATCTTTGTGGCCTCCTCTGGACCCACTCCAACAGTTCCATGTCCTTCCTGTGCTGAGGGTTCCAGAACTGCACACAGGACTCCAGTAAGATTTATCCAAAGTCAAAGATTTTGTATTTTTCCATGCTCTCTACATGAGGAGATGCACAAGGATTTGGAAGTAAGTATGACCAGAACAACTACCACAGAGTGTCATCTCAGAGTGTCATCCTGAGCATATAAATTGGGGGAGGGGAGGAGGAGCTGCTGTTAAGTGCCACTTGTTGATCAGGGACTACCTGGTCATCAGTCAGCAGATGACAAGCAATTGCATTGTGCTTTCCTTGTGTTTTATAGCTCTCTCTTTTCGTTATCTTTGCTTCAAATAAGTCAACACACACTAGCCAAGCAGTACAAACTATGTAAGAACATTTTCTGAGGATGGACATTGGCGGAATGAAATAAGGAGATTTCCAACTCTCCTAAATAAGCCACCAGCTTGCAAGGCATTTGTTCTCCTACAAAGACATAAGCACAGACCTTCTGCTGCCTTCTCCAAGACCATATATTGATTAGAGGGCCATTGGATTCTGCTGCCCAGAGGAAGAAAGAAAGTGCAACGTGAGACCACTTTAGTAAGTAGCATGTTCCAGTCACTTGCTGCAGCTTTTGCAAGCAAGTGCCATTTGTGAGTCTCTGCAAGCTTTTCTAACTGGAGGCACACAGCCAGTACACCTTGGAGAGGCACACAAAAGTGGCTTTAAACTGAATGCCTCTTATCTGCTACACTAGGGTTGTTTATTTTTTTTTTTTGTTTTGTTTGTTTGTTGTTTTTTTTTTGTTTGTTTTTAAACTTGCAATAAACAAAATCAGCCCTGCTTACCTCTTACTTTTCCCCATTAGACCTAAATAAAATATCTAATTTATGGTGAGAGAGAAACTGACCCACTGTAAACTCTAGAATTCCCCAGAAACCAAATCAAAGCATGATTTAGTGCAAAACTAGGCCTTTTACAATTACAGATCAAGTTTTATACATCTCCAGACTCTGGTTCCCTGCTGCACTACTCAGCAACACTGCTGTCAAATGCTAGAAGCACATCTGAGAGTCATTCCCTAGGTGTTGTGTTAGGTCCATAAACCATGCCTTAACAGCTCCATCCCTAATGGTTTCATACACCATGTGCTACAAAGTGGAGACACTGAGGGCCAACAGGTCAGCATTAATCATTTCTTCATAGACCACATTATGAAGTGATACCACTGATATTAGTTAAATAGCTCACAGAAGCAACTACTATAAGAGAGGAATCTTGCCAGCTTTAGAGCAGGTAGTTTAATGGAACTGTCAAACATTTTGTCTGACTCTTTGCTGCTTGGCACCCTGATTAGCTATTCACACGTGAGCTTTGGGACTATAAACAGCCATAAAATCAGACCTCCCCATTCATACAGGGCTAACATTTTATATCAGCAGTTGCAACAGAAAGCTGTGGATTCAGATGTTATGAGCTTATACAATCTTTTCCTTCTACCTACAAGATAATTGAAAGAACAAAGCAGAACAATTTGCGTTTAATCATATCAGAGTCACTGTAGCTCTCCAGTGATTTAACTCTTCCCTTCTAAGTAACCAGTGTTGAACATATGCTAAACCTGCAACATCACTCTTAATTGTCTCCTCTGGTAGTAAAAAGCCTCTTTATGTGCAGTGCTGTGCTGTATTCAGACTCTCAAACCCCATGCTGGGCTATTCCACTACCTGTTTATTACATGTAATTAGAGAATGCAACATTGAATTGAACATGCTGGAGTGGTTTGAAAAGCACAGATATATTACCTTTCTGTTTCTGGGCATATAGGCAGCTAGCTCTATAATTTTCTTAATTGTCTTAGACTTTTCTTGATTTTTTTTTTCTTTTTCTTTTTTTTTTTTTTCCCTAAGAAATGAACATGAATCTCCTACAGAAATAAGGAGTGCTGGTTTTATGCTTGGGCTTTCATTTATTTTCTGTAAAAAAGCTAGCAGGGCAACAGCACACTTCTGAGAACAAGCATACAAAAGCACACACATATTTCTATATTTTATATTTCGTTCTGTTCAGAACAAACATAATGAGAAGCATACATAGGAGAATATAATGAGCTAGGCAGGTTTGCAATGTTTCTAAGAATATTTCTTTTTGCTATTATTAATTTTTTTTTTAAGCTTTAGATAACCTAGAATTTTGTTTAATATTTCACAAGTGTATAGAGCTGAAAGAACTCCAGAAGACTTTTAATATAAGAGCCAAGTTTATATGCTTTGATGTGACAGTGTGGGCCAAAAGGTGAATGGAGATGCAAGCTCAATGACTTTATGACCTACTTAGATTCCCCTAATAGTGGAAAGGACACTTAATACACCACATAGTTGCTCTGAGAGCTTGCACATTGTGTGTGAATATGAGGACAGCAGATGAATATTTGCAGAGCAACTCTGGGGAATGTAAGGACACATATACTGGAAAAACACCTCCAACAAGAGTAGTTATGACACCAAGCTGGGGGCTGATGTTGCTGGGTTGGAGGGCAGAAGGGCTCTGCAGCAGGACCTTGACTGCCTGCACAGATGGGCAGAGTCCAAGGGGATGGAACTCAACAGATCCAAGTGCCAGGTGCTGCACTTTGGCCGCAACAACCCCATGCAGAGCTATAGGTTGGGGTGAGAGTGTTTGGAGAGTAGCCAAACAGAAAGGGATCTAGGGGTGCTGATTGACACCTGCCTGAACATGAGCCAGCAGTGTGCCCAGGTGGCCAAGAAGGCCAATGGCATCCTGGCCTGCA
>VWZE01006287.1:162486-183926 GCA_013396675.1 Eubucco bourcierii | reverse complement strand
TTTCCTTTCCCCTTTCCTTTCCTTTCCCCTTTCCTTTCCTTTCCCCTTTCCTTTCCTTCCTTTTCCTTTCCTTTTTTAAAGTCTGAGCTCTTTAAAGTTCACATGATGTGGATGACTCAGTAGTGGAAGGTTGATATGCAACCTTTTCACCTGCTGACTGTTTCCCTTAAGAGTTGGGGGTGGGGGGGGGGGGTTGTTTTTTTCAACTTTTTTTTTTTCACTTTCTTAATTTTCTTTTTTTATTTTTTTTTCCTTCTTCTTTTCCCTTCCAGATTGTACAAATCAATGCTTATTCCAAACATGAAAAGCATTGTTTTGAAAACCAGTTTGGGTTACCAAGGAAACTACAGTGTTGTCGCCCTTACATCATTTACAAGACCTATGCACTTTGTGGCAAGGAAATGAATAGTTAAAGGCATTATAAATCTTACACTGACAAAACAACGAACACATGAATTATTTTCCTTGGGAATATAGAGAAGGAAAGACCTTTGCTCCTAAGAATCCAAGATCATGGAGTTTCCCCTTGCAAGCTAACAATAAATTCCTTTTTAGATATAAACTATGAATAGATTTTTTTCCCCCTCCCTAAGTTTCAGCCAGTCAGAAATACGTTGAGAAGAGCATACAAATTCAGTGGTTTTTAAAAATGGCCACCCAGCTAGAGAGAAGCTGTCTTTGCTTTGTTCAGGAATGCTGTGAATATGCTTTGATTATGAAAATTAAGCCCAAGGCATGTCAAGCTGTGCAGCCAAACTGGGCTGCCCGCGTTTGGTTTGAATTAGAGCCTGCACTCGAAAATACTCATAATTGTGCCTCATCTTGTTCCCACTCAAGTAGATGGTGAAAGAAAAATCCAACTGACTTCAAAGACAAGAATCTTATGCCCACACTTGCTACCAAAATCTGTGACAGCAAGATTAATTCAAAATGCAGCAGCATTTTCCGTTGCTGTGGGGCAGTAGTTAAACCACAGTGATTGACTTAGGCAATGTTATAGTAGAAGAAAATCACACTTCAACCATTAACGCATTTATGAAAGGACTAATGCTTTTTCATTATAGTTCTGAGGAATATTCACAACCCAAAAAGTCTTTTATTACACCATTTCCCACTTTCCAGATGTTTGCCAAGTAAAAAACCAGTATCCATTTGAACTTCTCCCAGACACTTATCCACATTTCTTTTCAACTACATCTCTTTCCAATATATTTGTTTCCGAGCAGTTTTAGCTCTTGACCTCTTCTGCTTCTATCCTTATTCATTTAATCTTTCCCCCTGCACTTAAGTCTTTGTTTTTGACCTTGAATACCAAGAACAGAGCCTTTGCTCTGCTCTCCTTTTAACTTTAACCTCCTTAGAAAATGTATTAGAAAATAGATTCTAGCCACCTTTTACCAAGTGACACATCCTACTTGCTGGGCTGTTTGACATAACTGGCACTTTGTGTAATAGCCACAACACATTGAGTTGGTACATAGTAAGCAGATGTGAGGTGGAGTGATATCTCTACTAACCTGAATGTCAGATGCCCTACAGTGTTACATTTGATTTCATCACTAAATTTCTCCTTTGGTTTGCTTTCATATCTGACTTTATTAGGACTTAGAATCATAGAATGGTAAGGTTGGGAGGGAGGGACCTCAAAGATCATTTAATTCCAACCTGACACCTCCCACTAGTACAGGTCACTCAAGGCCTCATCCAGCCTGGCCTTGAACACCTCCAGGGAGGGAACAGCCACAACCTCCCTTGGCAACTTGTGCCAGTGCCTCACCACCCTCACTGCAAACAACTTCCTCCTAACATCCAAACAACTTCCTCTTAACATCCAAACAACTTCCTCTTAACATCCAGTTTCAATCTCCCCTCTACCACTTTAAACCCATTGCCCCTTGTCCTGTCATTGCAAGACCTTGTCAATAGTCCCTCCCCAGCCTTCCTGTAGGCCCCCTCCAGATACTGGAAAGCTACTGTAAGGTCTTCTGGAAGCCTTCTCTTCTCCAGGCTGAAGAACCCCAATTCTTGTAGCCTGTCCTCACAGCAGAGCTGCTGCAGCCCCCTGAGCATCTTCGTGACTTCCATGGGTTCTTTAGAACCAAGCAGAGGTTTCTAATGTTGAAGGAGGCTTATCGATATGCATCAAAAGACAAACTCAACAGCTTCCTGGGGGTTTAAACTTCTCTTGCAATGGAGGTAGACTCTTCCATCATAATGCTGTCTTACGATTTGTTTATAGTTCTACTCCCTTCTTTTTTAAAAATCTGTTCTTATACTTCGTGTGCTAGAGGATTGCTGAGTGGTGGTGGCCTGCAGAAGGAGGATTTCCTAGAGTCAGAAGTGCCGAACCCAGATGAGATGCTTCTGACAGTTAAAATGAAACAGTCATTTTCACTGTTTTTTATTTAGGCTTGCTGCTACAGTCATAACTGACATTAATTTGTTAATTTAGAGTGTTTGTAGACAGCCAAAAAGGTGTCAAAGACCTTTTCCTTTAAGAAGTACAGAGTACATTTCTAGGCCAGAGCAAGACCTGAAGCTAATGACACATTATTCAGGCTTCATGAACTTCTGACTTGGCAATTAGTATCACAAAGACAATGTTGCTTACCAGACATGGTAAATAAACTTTATGTTGACCCAAATCTGCAGTCCATTAAGAAAATGATGCTGTTTTCCTATCTTTGAAGTCTCTTCATAAATAATGCTTGTTTGTGCTTAACCCGTACCCCAAACAGCCAAACAGAAGTTAAGTTTATGCTCACTGTTCAGTTCTTCAGTAGTTAGTTGAAGTAGATCAGCATATCTCTGCAGGAAGATGCTTTAGCAGTGATTTCTACACTGTGCTAATATACATAACCTTTAGACCACAGATAGTAAAACAAACCAAGTTGTAGATAGTGGATTTTACTATAAGGGCAATGAGAATTACAGATCATAATAATTGATTTCTGGTGAGTAAGTAGAAGGAAAACATAAACCAGGATAAGGATGAAATATTTTGAAAAGAAAAAGCTCAGGGCTGATAAAATAAAACCGCTAAAATGACTGGATGTAAAGCACAAATTGTGAAGAATCTCTGCGGCCTTCCAGAGGAGGGCCACAAAGATGCTCAGAGGGCTGGAGCAGTTCTTCTATGAGGACAGGCTGAGAGAGTTGGGGCTCTGCAGCCTGGAGAAGAGAAGGCTTCGAGGGGACCTGATAGTAGCATTCCAGTATCTGAAGGGGGCCTAGAGGAAGGCTGGGGAAGGATTATTTACAAGGTCCTGCAACGACAGGACAAGGGGCAATGGGCTTAAACTGGCAGAGGGGAGGTTTAGACTGGATGTTAGGAGGAAGTTCTTTACCGTGAGGGTGGTGAGACACTGGCACAGGTTGCCCAGGGAGGTCGTGGATGCTCCCTCCCTGGAGGTGTTGAAGGCCAGATTGGATGAGGCCTTGAGTGAGCTGTACTAGTGGGAGGTGTCCCTGCCTATGGCAGGGGTTTGGAACTAGATGATCCTTGAGGTCCCTTCCAACCTTACCATTCTATGATTCTATGATTCTATGATTCTAACTGCAATACATAAAATCGTAGTATAATTTGAGTTGGAAAGGTGCTGTGGAAGGCCAAAATAGGCCTAAACGTGTCCTGGCTTGTCCAGACATGTTTCCTTTTTCCCTCTGTCTTCTGCTGTTGGGGGAAGCAAGGGTGAGAAACGAAGACAAAGGCTTGGTGCCATTAAGCCTTCTCTCTCTGATAGACAGAGTACCCACACATGTTCTGCCCTAAACAGGTAAAAGTAAGCTCTGACTTTACCTTGCCTTACTTGCTTTGGATTATTATGCCTGCCAAGTTCCAAGCCAGCGAGATTGAATATAACAATATAAAAAAAGATTAAATTATATTAAATCAAAAAAACAATTTCTCACGCCAGCCATTACAAAATGATCTTTAGCAGTCATTTAGTCTAACTTTCCTGCAATAAGACATCTTCAGCCAGATCAGANTTACCCCAGGGTTTGCCTTACGTGCAAGGTAAATTAGGAGGACCGCCCCAGATGCTGTTCTGTGTCCCCAGAGAGAGACAGACAGAGAATGCCTTATCTATGTTTCAGTTATTTTTTTCCCAAACAATTTTTAGCAAGCCTATGAGTGAAATAGACATCACCACATTTTCCTTTCACAGCCTAGAGTGTAATTTTCTCTATTAAAATATTCTAATTACCCGCAAACCAGCACAAACCTGACCTTGAATGTTTGCAAGGATGGAGCATCCACTACCTCTCTGATCAGTATGTCACCCTATCGTAAAATATTTCTTCCCTATAATTAGCCTGGTCACTGCTACTGAAAGAAAAGTCTAGTACCAGCTCATGAATCCTGCTCCACAAAAGCAGAAACATGTCTGATGGTCATATTTCTATATCCAGTAGATGAATCAATTCATAGATCTCAAACGTGTATACCTATCTGTGTTTATGAACTGCTGTCACCTGAACCAGGAATAATTCTTTCCTTAAGCCGCATAAGAGGAAAAGACATTAAGCCTCCAATTTAGAATAAAATTAAAGAGACACTTTAAATAAATTTCTGAATCATTCTAAAAGTACATTTGCTCAGATGAAGTCTTAACACATGGAGCTATTGAATGAATTAACTGTGGCACTTTACATTCATTCAGTCTAGATCTGATCAATGCAGAAGTGGTGCAGTGTTGTGTAAAAGGCAATGCAGCTGTCAATAGTGATGTATTTAGTAGGGGAAAGTCAATAGAGATATGTGAAATGTTACTGACTGATACATATTTCACCAGACTCTTGAGGTGTTCTATCTGTGTTTTATACACAGGCACACTGTATATCAAAAAGGTAGTCCTGAAAGCAAGATGTTGAGGTAGGACTGAAAGAGATCTGACTTCAGTTGCTGGTTTCACTGCAGCGTTCCTTGTGTAAATGTGTGCTATTGTGTTAGTCGTTCAGATCTAGATCCACAAAGATCATAGTATCATGGAATCATAGAATGGTAAGGTTGGAAGGAATCTCAAAGATCATCTAGTTCCAACCCCCTGCCATAGCCAGGGACATCTCCCACTAGTAAAGGTCACTCAAGCCCTCAAACAACCTGGCCTTGAACACCTCCAGGGAGGGAGCAGCCACAACCTCCCTGGGCAACTTGTGACAGTGTCTCACCACCCTTACTGCCTACAGGAAGGCTGAGGAGGGACTATTGACAAGGTCTTGCAATGACAGGACAAGGGGCAATGGGTTTAAAGTGGCAGAGGGGAGATTGAAACTGGATGTTAGGAGGAAGTTGTTTGCAGTGAGGGTGGTGAGGCACTGGCACAAGTTGCCCAGGGAGGTTGAGGTTTCTCCTTCCCTGGAGGTGTTCAAGGCCAGGTTTGATGAGACCTTAGTAGTGGGAGGTGTCCCTTCCTATGGCAGGGGATTGGAAGTGGATGATCTCTGAGGTCCCTTCCAAGCTTAGCATTCTATGATTCTATGATTTTATGACTAATCCTTCAGATTAGCAATGGTGGTGTAAAAGTGTATGGATACTAGCGCCACTCAGCATATCCATTTGGTGCTTTGGTCTTCTGGAGGTAATATAAGATCCACACTTAAAATAAACTTGATATATCGATAGGACAAAGGTCATGGTTTTAAACTAAGCCAGGGTGTCTTTAGATCAGATTTTAAGACGAAATTCTTTACTGTGATGGTGATGAAACAGTGAATCAGGTTGCCCTGAGAAGCTATGGATGCCCCATTCCTGGAAGTGCTCAAGGTCAGATATCATAGAATGGTTTAGGTTGGAAGGGACCTCAAAGATCAAAGGACCTCAAAGTTCCAACCCACCACTATAGGAAGTGACACCTCCCACTAGAACAGGTTGCTCAAGGCCTCATCTAATCTCACCTTGAACACTCACAACCTCCCTGGGCAACCCATTCCAGTGTCTCCCCACTCTCACTGTAAAGATGAGTGTGCTGGTTTGAGGCTAATTGGAATATTTTAATGGAGAAACTTACACTATAGGCTGTGAAAGGAAAACATCATGATGTCTACTTCACTCATACGTTTGCTGGAGAATTGTTTGGGAACACTAACCAAAACAAGAGATAAGTCAGTTGTTCTCTGTCGCTTGCTTGAGCAGGAGCTGCTGGTGGGATCTAGCAGCTTCTGGGCTCTGACTCCTCTGCTGATTAATCCTCACTAACCACTTTTCTTCTAACTCCCTTGGCCGATCCTCCTAATTTACCTTGCACGTAAGGCAAACCTTGGGGTAAGGTACAGGGGTGGGGAGAAGGTGGAAGGGTGGTTGGGAGCCCCTCCTGGGGTCTCTGATTTCTGGGAGGGGAGTTGTGTTGCTGTATTACCTTTTACTTGTATATTTCTGTAAATATTGTGTATATAGTGTAAATATCTGCTGTACATTGTGCAAAGCTGTAAATAGAGCTTCATCATTTAACTTCCAGCCAACTGAGTGCTAGTCTGGGTCATTTTACAAAGTGTGGGGAGGGGGTAACTCCCAAACCTTCACAATGAGAATTTGAGCATCCTGTCTAGTGGCAATTGTCTCTGCTCACTGCAGGGAGGTTGGAACTAGGTGAAATTTAAAGGTCCCTTGCAACCCAAACCATTCTATGATTCTATTATTTCACCAGTTTGAAAGTATACCAAAATTGATGGAAGTTCATGGGTAATGTAAACATCAATTTACTATGATTTGAGCATCGATTGAGATTCCATGAGGAATTAAAGAAATGAGCTTACTCTGTGCAGTGTTAGAGAATTAAGCCATCTTTAGGAAAAATCCAAATATTCTAGCTGCACTCAGGCACAGTACAACCCACTTAAATATACATTTGACACGGTACCCATTAATCTTACAAAGGACCTTCTCCAGCTACTCAGTCTTGTAACATAATGGATTCCTTACCTATACTTTGGATGAGCAATCAAACAGAGATTGACTTTCTTCATTTAGTCACATAGATTTATCTAAGCCATGTATCAAATGACTAGATTAAGTAGGACAATGTGGCTTTTTATGTCTGAGGAAAAATCCATTAAATAGAAGTGTTCCTTTGATTTTAGAGTGAGAAACGTTGTCAAAACACTGGACCCTTTCTCTGTAATTTTTTTCTGTTAAAATGATCTAGACAGTTTTATCTGCCCATACAGCAGTTGAGGGTATTAATACTCCTGTGACATGTCTGCAATAAAGTATGTTCTTGGCATTTCACTCTGTCCCACATGACATCCTGGTCACCAAACTGGAAAAACATGGACTGGATGGGTGGACCACTCACTGGATAAGGAATTGGCTGGATGGTCGCACACAGAGAGTGGTGATCAAGGGCACAATGTCCACCTGCAGACCAGTACAAACTGGCATCCCTCAGGGGTCAGTGCTGGGACCAGTGCTGTTTAACATCTTTGTCAGTGCCATGGACAGAGGAATCAGTGCAGCCTCAGTAAGTTTGCAGATGACACCAAGTTGTGCGGCACAGTCGACTTGCTAGAGGGCAGGGATCCATCCAGAGGGACCTGGACAGGTTGGAGAGGTGGGGCCAGGCCAATCTCATGAAATTCATCAAGGCCAAGTGTAAGGTCCTGCACCTGCGTAGGCACAATGCCAAGCACAAATCCAGGGTGGTTGGTGAATGGCTGAGAGCAGCCCTGAGGAAAAGGACCTTGGAGTCTGGGTTGATGAAAAGCTCAACATGAGCCTGCAGTGTGCACATGCAGCCCAGACAGCAACCGAGTGCTGGGCTGCATCAAGAGCAGTGTGGGCAGCAGGGCAAGGGAGGTTATTCTGCCCCTTTACTCTGCTCTCGTCAGACCCCACCTGGAGTCCTGTGTGCAGTTTTGGAACCCTCAGCACAGGAAGGACAAGGAAGTGTTGGAGCGGGTCTAGAGGAGGGCCACAAAGATGATCAAAGGGTTGGAGCAGCTCTACTCTGAGGACAGGCTGAGAGAGTTGGGGCTCTGCAGCCTGGAGAAGAGAAGGTTTCCAGGAGACCTTAGAGTAGCCTCCCAGTATCTGAAGGGGGCCTACAGGAAGACTGGAGAGGGACTATTTAACAAGGTATTGCAATGACAGGACAAGAGGCAATGGGTTTGAACTGGCAGAGGGAAGGTTTAGACTGGATGTTAGGAGGAAGTTGTTTGCAGTGAGGGTTGTTTGCAGTGAGACACTGGCACAGGTTGCCCAGGGAGGTTGTGGCTGCTCCCTGCCTGGAGTTGTTCAAGGCCAGAGTGGATGAGGTTATGAGTGACCTGTGTTAGTGGGAGGTGCCCCTGTTTGTGGTAGGGGGTTGGAACTAGATGATCCTTGATGTCCCTTCCAACCTTACCATTCTATGATTTTATGATTCTTGAACTGAAGAGACAAAGAGACTCGCCACACGAGGACATTTCTGTGTTACGGTATGTGTGGTGATGAGAACAGTGAACAAATGTCCTTTTGTGGTTATGTCACAGGAATTATTTTCATGAAGGATTAATTCATGAAAAACAACAAAAGGACATTTTCTTTTCTTGCTCATAGTTAATTATGGAAGGACAAAGGTTCTGTGTAACAGAGAGGTGTAATTAGCTCGTGGCAGGGAATTTAACCACTCCATTGCACCATGGAGGCGATAAAGACAGAAACTCCCTGGCCTGTGTGTGTTCTGGAGCCCTCTGCTGAACTCAGGGAAAAACCTCTCAGCTCTTTGTCAAGACCTTATTACGCTAACAGATAATTCAAGGGCATTTTATCATGAGAAAGATCTCAAGAGCAAGAAAAACAAAGTTCCTTGAGATTTCCACTGTGCTTTTCACAAAATCCTAGAGAAATATATGTTTATTAATTCAAGATGAGTCTAATATGCTTCAGTTTGGATTATGTGTGATTTTTTTTATTTGAAATGGGATCACTGGAGATGTTTTGCTTTGTATGAAAGGGATCTATTACAATCTTCTCTAACACAGTTTTAACACAGTGGTCGCCCTTCCTGAGATTATAGTTTTGTCTTGAATTCAACATTTCAAAGAGACAACAGTAAAATATATTTGATTTTTTTTTATTTGTAATATTAAATCAAAGGAATCTGTTTCTCATCCAAAACTACAGAACCATCTCAGAGCAGTAAACAGAGTACTCAGCTGAGAGTTAGGAGTTCCCTGAGCTCCAGCCTCTGTGGAAAGTAGATTCCCACACTAAACCCTCAGCTTTGTGAGAGCTTTTAGTTCATATTCCAGTTTGATGTCAGAGAAACACACTGTCAGACATGTGCTATATGTAAGAATACTTAAAGGACTCTTCAGTCATAAATTTGGGACTTTGGAGGAGCACAGTATGGGAGAAGACAGGAAATGCTAAAGAGGACTTTCAGTGAGATCTCTGTGAGGAGGGGGGTGGTTATTCACAGAGGTTGGAGAAATTACAGAAGGAAGCAGTCAATCCATAAACATCCAGAAGAAAGGTTCTTGAATCAAGTGACCAGAAATAATTACCTATTATAGAATCATAGAATCATACAATGGTAAGGTTGGAAGGGACCTCAAATATCATCTAGTTCCAACCCCCTGCCATAGGCAGGGACACCTCCCACTAGTACAGCTCACTCAAGGCCTTGTCCAACCTGGCCTTCAACACCTCCAGGGAGGGAGCAGCCACAACCTCCCTGGGCAACCTGTACCAGTGTCTCACCACCCTCACTGCAAACAACTTCCTCCTAACATCCAGTCTAAATCTCCTCTCTGCCAGTTTAAACCCATTGCCCCTCCTCCTGTCATTGCAAGACCTTGTCAATAGTCCCTCTCCAGCCTTCCTGTAGCCTTCAGATGCTGGAAGGCTACTTTAAGGTCTCTTGGAAGCCTTCTCTTCTCCAGGCTGCAGAACCCCAACTCTCTCAGTCTGTCCTTGTTGCAGAGCTGCTGCAGCCCTCTGAGTATCTTCGTGGCCTCCTCTGGACCCACTCCAACACTTCCATGTCATTCCTGTGCTGGGGGCTCCAGAACTAGAACCTATTCTAATATAAAATATGACTTCATCTGAAATCATAACATGGAAATGTTAGTGCAGTTCACCCCCAAGAAAACAGTATCTGCAGTTCATTGGAGTTTCTGTTTTTCTGGACTGAGCAGAGCTCACTTCTCTGTAACTCCCAGAATGTTCCACACATCCATGGGAAAGATCAGTTGGCAGCAGATATGGTAATACTGATGTGTCTTGACTCCAGAGTCATCTGAAATTCTAGAGAACTCCCATAACACAGTGTAGAATTGTTTCTAAAACAACCAGGTTTTCCTTCCTGGCTTGCTGAATCACATTAATGCTTTGAGGTAGTATAACTCAGATATTAAGAGTCATTAAATTAGATGATAAGTCTCATTCACAATGTCTAAGATGGAAGCCAAGGATACTAAGCCAGAAAATATTGATAGGATTTAAAGGTACTTGGCTGATATAATATGATAGGATTATATCTCTTCTGGAAATCTGTTTTTTTTTTGAAACAATGGATGAAACAGCTGTTGTAGTCTGGAAGGTTTAATAAAATCTACTTAATCTAAGGGAAATTGCAATACTAATCTTAAAGCATCTCCAACTGTTCCAAAACTGAAGTATTTTCAGGAATGTAGATTCAGTAGAGCAGTGCCACAATCCAAAGTTATTTATCAATGGAAAACAGCAAGAACTCCATGTTTCAGGCCCTCTGCATTGTATAACATCACTACATCAGAAGTGGAGTGATTTAAACCCAGTGATGATGTGACCCACGCAATCAAATTAAATTGTGAAGTTAATAAATGAAATGTTAGAATAAACCTGATGGTCAAGAAATCAGAAAACTAATTCCTTTAAATCAAAACTTTTCTTTTCTTTTTTTTTTAAATAAATAAAATACAATTTTATGCACATTTATTTATTTATTTGTTTTAAAGAAGTAGTAGTTTACTTTATCTGGATGAACAATAAATAGATCATTTGATAGGTATACCTGAAACTTAAGACAATCTCAGCCAATGATACTCATGATTTGAAAGAAAAACCCACTTAGAAGTGTCTGACCATGAAGGCATCCTCAAAACTGCAATGGTTGCACAGAGTAGACAGTTTTACCTTTTTTCACACAGTATCACAACATCNTTGCCTGAGAGAAGAAAGCAACCTCCACCTGGCTACAAGCACCCTTCAGGTAGTTGTAGACTGCAATAAGGTCTCCCCTGAGCCTCCTCTTCTCCAGGCTAACCAATCCCAGCTCCCTCAGCCTCTCTCCATAGGGCTGTGCTCGAGGCCTCTCCCCAGCCTCGTTGCCCTTCTCTGGACACATTCAATTACCTCAATGTCCTTCTTAAATTGAGGGGCCCAGAACTGGACACAGGACTCAAGGTGTGGCCTAAGCAGTGCAGAGTCCAGGGGGAGAATGACCTCCCTGCTCCTGCTGGCCACACTATTTCACATATTTCATTTCTGTACTCCACAACATGTTTCTTATTCACAACTGAGATCTAATTCAGATGGTTTGGGTTAAAAAAAAAAAAAAAAAAAAAAAGGAAAACAGACTAATGCTGAGCTAATTGGGAAAATAGGCTACAGTTAACACAAACTTTCCTTTCCCTAGATCAGCAAAATGGCCTATGGAGAGATGTCACTAGACCAGCTACAGCCTTTTCTTTTGTCAACACCTGTGCTGTTGCTTCACAAGGCCCTAAAAAAAAATCTCTAAGTATTGCCTGATGATAGCCTTCATGATGTCAACCTCAATAAAATGCTTTTTCTTCTATTTTCTTTCAAGGAAGGACCAATAAACCAGTCTCTAGGGTTTATTGTCCAGCACTATACTGTTCTAAGGTAAATCTCAAATGTGGTACTAAATCACTGATGTATTTTCCAGTAGCCCTTGGGTTCAGCAACAGTGGAATTTATTAAAAAAACAAAAAAAACAACAAACCACAAAACCAAAACCAAAGCAAAACAACCAAAACAACCCAAAGGCAAACAACCAAAAAGTAAAACCACACCAAAGAAACAACCAAAATAAACAAACAAACAAAAAAAAACCCAACTAAAAAACCACTAAAATTGGATGCCAGTACTAATTAAACAATTTAAAGTTACCTCATGTTAATACCACTCCTTCATATGCAGCTTATTAAGTCTGATTCATCACAGAATCACAAAATCATTTTGGTTGGATCATCAAGTTCAATTACTAGCCTGGCACTGCCAGATCATGGCCAAGCCATGTCTCACAGCACAACATATATAAGATTTTTAAGAATGGCGACTACCTCTTCACTGAGCAGCTTGTTCCAAGGCTTGACAACCTTTTCAGGGTAGAAATTTTTCCTCATGTAGAACTTAAACCTCCCCTGTCACAACTAGAGTCACCTCTTGTTCTATCATAAAGCACTCAGTTGTAAGACAGAGAGCACAATACTGTCAGCCACAGGCCTTGTAAGATCTTCTGCTGCTAGCATATGTAGAAAGAAAATTTCAAATCTGTTGGAAGCAGACTTCTGAAGAGCACTTCAGATTTTTAAGGAGGTTGGAACATCCTTAAAAAGCTTTTCTCTTTTGGAGTCCTGTGTGCAGTTCTGGAGCCCCCAGAACAGGAAGGACATGGAACTGTTGGAGTAGATTCAGAAGAGGCCACAAAGATGCTCAGAGGGTTGCAGTAGTTCTGCTCTGAGGACAGGCTGAGAGAGTTTGGGCTCTGCAGCCTGGAGAAGAGAATGTTACCAGGAGACCTTAGAGTAGCTTTCCAGTGTCCGAAGGTGTCCTACAGGAAGGTTGGGGAGGGACTACTGACAAGGTCTTGTAATGACAGGACAAGAGGCAATGGGTTTAAATTAGCAGATAGGAGATTGAAACTGGATGTTAGGAGGAAGTTGTTTGCAGTGAGAGTGGTGAGACACTGGCACAGGTTGCCCAGGGAGGTTGAGGCTGCTCCCTCCCTGGAGGTGTTCAAGACCAGGTTGGAGGAGCTGTACTAGTGGGAGGTGTCCCTGCCTATGGCAGGGGGTTGGAACTAGATGATCTTTGAGGTCCCTTCCAACCTTACCATTCTATGATTCTATGATTCTCTTTTACCACTAACTGAACAACTTGAAACATCTCCACTCTTGGTTATCAATAGACTTCGACTGGGTGAGGCTCTGATCGATACAATCTAGTTCTAACCAACATAACCTATTTTCAAACTGAGATGTAACTTTGGAAAAGGACCTAGTCTGACTGGTTTTGGAGAGGGTTTGGCTTCCAGAGGTCCCTTTCACGTTGTCCCTTTTGTGACTATGCTTTCCTTTCTTTGATACTTCTGTGTCTACGGACAGGCAGGTTGAACATGAGACTGCCTGCGTGGATATAGCCCAGAAATCTAAGCATGTAGAAGAAGAAAGAATGCACTTTTTTTTTTTTTCCCCCCTTTAAATTGCAATGTATTATTACAGCCACATAACTGTAGTTAGTGGAGAAAAGTCTTTTAATCATACAGTAAAGTACTCTTAGCATCACAATAGGATACGTGGTCAGAAAGATCATTTACTACTTTTCCTTTGCAATGGTAATGAAAATTCTTTCTCAGAGAACACTATTGTCTGTATAAATTATTCACTAGCAGAATAGGTTGTATATGGATTTCTTAAAAGGAATATTTCATTAATATGACAAATTACATCTTTAGTCATGAAATGCTTAGTTACCTCCATGAATTTAGTTGGGAAAGACAAGCTGTCTTATATTTCACACTGTGGCAGTGTGTTCAGTAAGAACTACTTAAAACTCCTTGAATTCAAGCATCCTGGGGTCTAAATACTAATTTATTTAATTTTAGGTTCATATTAGTTTTACTGTCATATAATAAATACAGATAATGTCTGTTGTCTTCATTTCCTTTTAGTATATCTTCTTTATTCAAACAAATTTACTCTGATCCATAATTCAGGAGTTATTGATTGCATTTCTCACTTAGATACTAACTTGATATGGAAAAAAAAAAAGACAGTTAGATTTCAAAAAAATTAAATAAAATCTCAAATTACTGTCTTATATATGACTGTTATTTTTCCAGACCACTTGAAACATGAAGACTAATGACAGAACTCTGATTTTTCCTACAGATATGCTTGTAATATGAACTATGGATGACATAGTGGCATTCTTAGAACATTGATGACTTAAATTCTTTAGAAATTAGACATCGTTATATATGGACATAACTGTGTACAGTTCTGGAGCCCCCAGAACAGGAAGGAACCGTTGGAGTGGGTCCAGAGGAGGCCACCAAGATGCTGAGAGGGTTGCAGCAGCTCTACTGTGAGGACAGGCTGAGAGAGTTGGGGCTCTGCAACCTGGAGAAGAGAAGGCTTCCAGGAGACCTTAGAGAAGCCTTCCAGTGTCTGAATGGGGCCTACAGGAAGGCTGGGGAGGGACTATAGACAAGATCTTGTAATGACAGGACAAGGGGTAATGGGTTTAAATTGGCAGAGGGGAGATTTAAACTGGATGTTAGGAGGAAGCTCTTTACAGTGAGGGTGGTGAGGCACTGGCACAGGTTGCCCAGGGAGGTTGTGGCTGCTCCCTGCCTGGAGGTGTTCAAGGCCGGGGTGGATGAGGCTATGAGTGACCTGTGCTAGTGGGAGGTGTCCCTATTTGTGGTAGGGGGTTGGAACTAGATGATCCTTGATGTCCCTTCCAACCTTACCATTCTATGATTCTATGATTCGATGATATTCAGCCTCTGTGTGTGTGTAGTTCTGTGCTCAGGTCCTCAATTTGTATCAGCGCAGCATTATAAAGACATTTTTTCTGAAGTTTAATCAACCAATACTTCTTGGGCATTTACAGATGTTAGATGAAAACAGAACATTAATGGAAAGAGATTTTAGTACTACTACTACTAAATTAAATTTCATTTGCCTTTTTCTTTTTCCCAAGGCATTTTAAGGGTGCTATGCATATTCTGATTTAAGGAGCACTCAGTGCTCAAGTGTTTTTGTGAAAAGGTTCACAGTGTCTTTGAAAAGATTTGCTGCTTTTGATTTAGTGTAGTGTTGTTCACTTTCCATCTGACACATTGCTAATCTGAATATTTTAAGCATGAGATGCAGGTCAAGGTGTACTGTTAATTACAAACCCCGTTGTTGTTTCCTTTGAAAAATCTCTCTAATAGAAAGAAAAGATGAAAGGCAATGCAGCTGGCAGTCAAACAGCATGAGAACAACACTTTCCTTCTTCAAAGGCCTTGTTTACAAAATATAAGGTCACTTTAGTTGGAATAAAAAAAATACAGGCTGTGCTGGTTTGAGGTTAATTGGGGTATTTTAATGAGAGAAGTTAGATCATTGGTTGTAAAAAGAAAACAATGATGAAGTTTATATCATTCACTGGTTTTCTGAGAGGGATAAAAAGCCAAAAATTAAACAATCTGTCCCACTTGGTTCTGCAAGGCTGCTCTTATTCACTTCACCTTCACTTTGCTATCATTTCTCCACTAACAAATAACAACAGAAGCGTTGCTGGTTGTTTTCGTTTGCCTGTCTGGGAAAGCAGAGGGAGAAAGAGAGGATAGAGAGGGTAGGTTTGAGCCCCTTCTGGGCAGTTTCCTTTGTCTGGAAGGGAGTTTGGATTTCTATATTATTACTAATTTGTATATAGAATCATAGACTGATAAGGTTGGAAGGGACCTCAAGGATCATCTAGTTCCAACCCCCTACCATAGGCAGGGACACGTCCCACCAGTACAGATCACTCAAGGCCATGTCCACCCTGGCTTTGAACACCTCCAGGGAGGGAGCAGCCACAACCTCCCTGGGCAACCTGTGCCAGTGTCTCACCACCCTCACTATAAAGAACTTCCTCCTAACATCCAGTCTAAATCTCCCCTCTGCCAGTTCAAACCCATTGCCCCTTGTCCTGGCATTGCAAGACCTTGTCAATAGTCTCTCCCCAGCCTTCCTGTAGGCCCCCTTCAGATCCTGGAAGGCTACTCTAAGGTGTTCTGGAAGCCTTCTCCAGGCTGCAGAGCCCCAACTCTCTTAGCCTGTAAATATTTCTAAATATATTGTGTATATATGCTTGTAAATTTTGCTTTGCTGTAAATGTAGGTCCATCTTATTTCCAATCTACCTGAGCTAGTCTGGTAAATTTCAATAGTGTGTGTGTGTGTGAATTTCAATAGTGTGTGTTCCTAACCCATCACACAAGCATAATAAACTAGCTCCAAGGAATCACTCTAAAAGCAAACTAAACATCAAGTAACTGCCTTTCTTTTCCCCTCTTTTTTTTTTTTTTTCCTTTTCTTTTTTTCCCTCCAAAGTGAGAGAAATTGGAAAAGTTGCTGAACAAAACTAAACTTCACATCCACTTTCAAGGTGTTTTATGTAGATACATACACAATGAATTACAGTTATCAGTTAGGAAAATACACAGTGGCAAGGCTTTTTCCCACTGAGTTTCACCTTAACATACTTGCTTCACATCTTGTGGTAGGGTAATTTTAAAGCCTTCAGAATTGTTTGCTTCTGTCAGGTGAACTCTGAAAGAGTATCAGTATTCTGATTACACAGGCAGTTAAATTATCTGTTAGAGCTAAACACTCACCAAATAATCAACCTGCTTTTTGTTTTGATTGGCCATACAAGCAGATTAAGCTGCTAATATAGAAAAAGACAGATGTCAATCAATGTGCCAATTTCAGCAATCTTCCACTGACTAGACTTATGCACTTTAATAATCCTGCTTATTTTAATGGGAAGGAGTTGAAAAGCTGAAGGAAAAACTGATGAAAGAAATTAATTGCTGATTTTAAAAGATGTGATTTTGGCATAAATCTGTTTTTTGAGCCATCTTGTGCTTGATTGCATATCAGTTTTGCTACCAGTGTGACATTAGCAGTAATTTTGCTTAAAAAAAAAAAAAAAAAAAAAGTATTCAAAACCAACAACAAAACCAAAACGAAATACACAACAATAACCTCCAACTGAAAAAAAAACCAAAACAAACCCAAACCCAAAACACTAAAAGGAACTTACTTGAAATAAAGCATCACAGTATCACAGTATCACAGTATCACCAAGGTTGGAAGAGACCTCAAAGATCATCAAGTCCAACCCATTACCAGAGACCTCAAGACTAGACCATGGCACCAAGTGCCACGTCCAAACCCACCTTGAACATCTCCAGGGACAGTGACTCCACCACCTCCCTGGGCAGCCCATTCCAGCAGCCAATGACTCTCTCAGGCAAGAACTTTCTCCTCACCTCCAGCCTAAACTTCCCCTGGCACAGCTTGAGACTGTGTCCTCTTGTTCTGGTGCTGCTTGCCTGAGAGAAGAAAGCAACCTCCTCCTGGCTACAACCACCCTTCAGGTAGCTGTAGACAGCAAGAAGGTCTCCCCTGAGCCTCCTCTTCTCCAGGCTAACCAATCCCAGCTCCCTCAGCCTCTCTCCATAGGGCTGTGCTCCAGGCCTCTCCCCAGCCTCATTGCCCTTCTCTGGACACACTCAAGCACCTCAATGTCCTTCTTCAATTGAGGGGCCCAGAACTGGACACAGGACTCAAGGTGTGGCCTAAGCAGTGCAGAGTCCAGGGGGAGAATGACCTCCCTGCTCCTGCTGGCCACACTATTGCTGATGCAGGCCAGGATGCCATTGGCCTTCTTGGCCACCTGGGCACACTGCTGGCTCCTGTTCAGGTGGGTGTCAATCAGCACCCCCAGATCCCTTTCTGTTTGGCTGCTCTCCAGCCACTCCCACCCCAGCCTGTAGCTCTGCATGGGGTTGTTGTGGCCAAAGTGCAGCACCTGGCACTTGGATTTGTTGAGCTCCATCCCCTTGGACTCTGCCCATCTGTGCAGGCGGTCGAGGTCCTGCTGCAGAGCCCTTCTGCCCTCCAACCCAGCAACATCAGCCCCCAGTATGGTGTCATCTGCAAATCTGCTGGTGACTGACTCAATGCCCTCATCCAGATCAACAATGAAGATGTTACAGAGGATGGGGCCCAGCACTGATCCCTGGGACACACCGCTAGTGCCAGGCCTCCAGCTGCATGTGGCGCCATTCACCACCACTCTCTGGGCTCGGCCCTCCAGCCTGTTCCTAACCCAGCGCAGAGTGTTGGCATCCAAGCCACGAGCTGACAGCTTAGCCTGCAGTTTGCTGTGGGGCACAGTGTCAAAGGCCCTGCTAAAGTCCAGGTAGACCACATCCACAGGCCTCCCCACATCCACCAGGCAGGTCACCTGATCATACAAGGAGTCATTTTTGTCAAATTACTGTCATAGAAAGTAGATCCAGTTTATCTGTTTAAGGAAACATAGTTTTGTATTCTGTACTTATGATTTGTAAAGTAAAATAAAGCAATGGGCTAATGCCAGGATTTCCACTTTTGGTGCTTTTAGTGTGGATATTTTAGTACCAAAGGCCTTCAAGTACCCCTAGAAGAGTGATCATTCTGGGGACCACTTAGGCAGGTAAGATTTCTTACACATATGATGGGTACATCACATTCATTTCAAGGTATCACTACTTATTTACTTACTTGTTCATTTATTTATAATCACAGGTGAAATACATTATCTATGATGTTCAAAACAGTGATGCTCTTAACTCCATGCTTCCATACATAGAGTTGCAGCAAGAGTAAGTCATTAGCCACCTCTTTCTGTGGATTTTATAGACTTCTTACAGGCTGAGAGAGTTAGGACTCTCCAACCTGGAGAAGAGAAGACATCAGGGAGACCTTAGAGTAGCCTTCCAGTGTCTGAAGGGGGCCTACAGGAAGGCTGGGGAGGGACTATTGACAAGGACTTCTAATGCCAGGACAAGGGGCAATGGGTTTAAACTGACAGAGGGGAGATTTAGACTGGATGTTAGGAGGAAGTTGTTTGCAGTAAGGGTGGTGAGACACTGGCACAGGTTGCCCAGGGAGGTTGTGGCTGCTCCCTCCCTGCAGGTGTTCAAGGTCAGGTTGGAGGAGGCCTTGAGTGCCCTGTACTAGTGGGAGGTGTCCCTGCCTATGGTAGGGAATTGGAACTAGATGATCCTTGAGGTCCCTTCCAACCTTACCATTCTATGATTCTATGATTCTGCAGTGCCCCAGTTTCTCATATGCTTATATATGACCACATTACACATGGGCATTTAGACATATGTGTATTAATATTGTGCAGGAGTCTGAATAGTTAATAGAAAATATTGCCTGACAAGGGGAGGTTTGAACCTTTCTGAAGCACAGGGATCAGACTGAGGGTTGTGCATGGGTTACATCTGTCTACTGTTATTCCAGAGAGCCAAGTCTTCTTCTGAAGGTATATGCAGAACTCAGCTAGCATTGTTGGCTAGCCTGGAGGTCACTCATTGATCTCTGGTTTTTGGAATACCTTCCAGGTAAAACCCATAAATAATCCTAAGCAAGTGGGTCAGAACACTGGACTGCAGCCCACAGCTGTGTAGCTTAGCCATTTTTATTATGTTACCTCCTTCTTCTTGAACAGAAATTCAGAGGATACTTGATTCGTAGGTCTGAATTCCACTTCTTTTATCTGGTAGGATCACTCTATATAAGTAATCTAATAAAAGCATTTGTCTTTCCATATAGGGAATTTTAAACGTTTATAAGGCTGTGCCTAATTGTACTCAGAAAGAGGAAGGTAATACACCAAACCAGAATGAATTAATTATATACAGCTAAACATGAACTTTCCCAAGCTTCAGGGATCCAAAGTCCGAGATAAGCGCCTAAGCTGTCTCTGGAAATGTGAATCTTGTTCTTTACCTCCCTTCCTTCCTTCCTTCCTTCCTTCCTTCTTCCCTTCCTCCCTTCCTCCCTTCCTCCCTTCCTCCCTCTCTCTTTCTTTCTTTCTTTTCTTTCTTTCTTTCTTTCTTTCTTTCTTTCTTTCTTTCTTTCTTTCTTTCTTTCTTTCTTTCTTTCTTTCTTTCTTTCTTTCTTTCTTTCTTTCTTTCTTTCTTTCTTTCTTTCTTTCTTTCTTTCTTTCTTTTCTTCTCTTTCTCTTTCTTTCTCTTTCTTTCTCTTTCTCTTTCTTTCTCTTTCTTTCTTTCTTTCTTTCTCTCTCTGTTTCTTTCTTTTTCTTTCATTCTTTCTTTCTTTCTCTTTCTCTCTTTCTCTCTTTCTTTCTCTTTCTCTCTCTCTTTCTCCAATATAGAAGTTTTTAAAAAAAGCTTATTTTTCCTTTTGAAAGAAGCTACACATCCACTGCAAACCCAGGAGAAAATAAGCCAATTCTCTGTCAGACGACTGTAAACATCAGATTCAGGCAGAGAGTTTAAGATTCGGAGAGACATGAGTTTGTCTAGAAACTCCTTTTACACAAAAAGATGGGGTTGTAGTAAAGTCAAAATAACAACAGCACACTATCAGAAGGTGGGTAAAGCTAAGTTTGAATGGAAAGATCTGTCAAACCTAAGATGAGACTGTTAACACATTACACAAGATAACAGAATCATCAAGCCCAGAAAGGTAATTTCAAGACATAACGGCTTTTTTTTGTTGTTGTTTGCAGCGTATTTTTTTTTAACCTGAGGTGAAGTGTAGAAACCAGAGGGTTGGAAACACTGATGCTATTAACTCTAAATTTCTTTAAGGCAGCAACACCAGCCAATTAGTCTCCTTATTGTGTATCAATGTCCTGCATAGTATCACAGATGCTCAGATGTCCAAATTCCTCATGGATATTTAGATAGATATTTATTGTTATAAATGGCCCCCATGTTGGGCACCATAATAAAAATGATGTGATGGTTTGGGAGTTCCCTGCCCCCCACACTTTGTAAAATGATCCAGACTAGAACTCAGCCAGCTGGAAGTTAAGGACTGAAGCTCTATTTACAGCTCAGCACAATGTACAAGCAGAGATATACACAACACACAGGAATAGTTACAGAAATAGACAAGTTAAAGGTAATACAGAAACACAACTCCCCTCCCAGAAATCAGAGACCCCAGGAGGGGCTCCCAACCACCTTTCCACCCCTATACCTTACCCCAAGGTTTGCATTACATTCAAGGTGAGCTTGGAGCATCAACCAGGTGGGTTAGAAGAAAAGTGGTTAATAAAGATAAATCGGTAAAGAGGAGCTAGAAACCAGACCGCCCTACACACTGTTCCCCCAGAGAGAGACAGACAGAGAATGCTTTATCTGTGTTTATGTTCTTTTCCCTAAACAATCTCAGCAAGTGTGACTGAAATAGATATCACCATGATTTCTTTTTTCACAGCCTATAGTGTAATTTTCTCTATTAAAATATTCCAATTAGCCTCAAACCAGCACATTGAATCTCTCAGATTCAACCACCTGCCCCCAGATCAATCCACAGCTGAATTCTGTATATCTGCTTCCTTCCCTTCTAGACTTGTATCTTCAGACTTCAGACAGCAACTGAATTGACATGAGGAACATCCATGACAAGGAATAGTGTGACAGAAGGTTTACATAATAA
>VWZE01006287.1:152486-157486 GCA_013396675.1 Eubucco bourcierii | reverse complement strand
CACTGGCAATATGTAGGCAAATACTCTGAAGTAGCATCCAGCTGTGTATAACATGTGTATAACAGTGAAAAGAGAAAGACAGTTTGGGTCTAGTCAGGTGAAGATATCTCTTTGTTCATTGCATGGCTAGCACCATATTAAAAAAAAATGTAGTTGTTTGCTTTAAATCTTGAGAAGAAAAATATTTCTCCAAAAGGTGTTTACATTTTCATTCTGGTGAAAAGAGCTATGCAAAAGATGGAGAGTTGCTGCTTCATAAAAATCCTTTATTCAAGTAATTGTTGTTTACACAGAGACCAAGCTTGTGCTTGTTCTTTTGTTGACAGCCTTCCATTTAAGAGTATGACTGTGTGTCAACACCTTTAGGAATTTCTAAATAGTTTTATTTTCATCTAATAACAACAATAATTTCTTTTTCTTAGGCTCTGCTTCTTGTCTTACGTGCCTCTCCTCNAGAGTAAAGGTCACCTAGTTCAACTACCTCCCTGCAGTGAACAGGGACATCTCCAACTAGATCAGGTTTTTCAGAGACCCATCAAACCTGAACTGGAATATTTCCAGAGACAGGTCTTCTACTGCTTCTCTGGGCAACCCGGGCCAGTGTTTCATGATTCTCGTTGTAAAAAAATGTCTTCCTCATGTGTAGCCTAAATGTATCTTCTTGTAATTTAAAATTATTACCCTTCGTCACAACAGGCCCTGCTGAAAAGTCTCTCCCTATATTTTTATAGGCCAACTTTATGTAGAGGAATATAGAATCATAGAATCATAGAATCATAGAATGGTAAGGTTGGAAGGGACCTCAAGGATCATCTAGTTCCAACCCCCTGCCATAGGTAGGGACACCTCCCACTAGTACAGGTCACTCAAGGTCTCCTCCAACCTGGCCTTCAACACCTGCAGGGAGG
Source organism: Eubucco bourcierii (assembly GCA_013396675.1). NCBI lineage: Eukaryota > Metazoa > Chordata > Aves > Piciformes > Ramphastidae > Eubucco > Eubucco bourcierii. The sequence goes on along the minus strand of VWZE01006287.1, from coordinate 156,578 downwards.
GAGCAGCCACAACCTCCCTGGGCAACCTGTTCCAGTGCCTCACCACCCTCACTGTAAAGAACTTCCTCCTAACATCCAGTCTAAATCTCCTCTCTGCCAGTTTAAACCCATTGCCCTTTGTCCTGTCATTGCAAGACCTTGTAAATAATCCCTCCCCAACCTTCCTGTAGGCCCCCTTCAGATACTGGAATGTTACTATCAGGTCCCCTCGAAGCCTTCTCTTCTCCAGACTGAAGAACCCCAACTCTCTCAGCCTGTCCTCATAGCAGAGTTGCTCCAGCCCTCTGAGTATCCTCGTGGCCCTCCTCTGGACCTACTCCAACACTTCCATGTCCTTTCTGTGCTGAGGGTTCCAGAACTGCACACAGTACTCCAGGTGGGGTCTGACGAGAGCAGAGTAAAGGGGCAGAGTAAAGGTCACCTAGTTCAACTACCTCCCTGCAGTGAACAGGGACATCTCCAACTAGATCAGGTTTTTCAGAGACCCATCAAACCTGAACTGGAATATTTCCAGAGACAGGTCTTCTACTGCTTCTCTGGGCAACCCGGGCCAGTGTTTCATGATTCTCATTGTAAAAAAATGTCTTCCTCATGTGTAGCCTAAATGTATCTTCTTGTAATTTAAAATTATTACCCTTCGTCACAACAGGCCCTGCTGAAAAGTCTCTCCCTATATTTTTATAGGCCAACTTTATGTAGAGGAATATAGAATCATAGAATCATAGAATCATAGAATGGTAAGGTTGGAAGGGACCTCAAGGATCATCTAGTTCCAACCCCCTGCCATAGGCAGGGACACCTCCCACTAGTACAGCTCACTCAAGGTCTCCTCCAACCTGGCCTTGAACACATCCAGGGAGGGAGCAGCCACAACCTCCCTGGGCAACCTGTGCCAGTGTCTCACCACCCTCACTGCAAACAACTTCCTCCTAACATCCACTTTCAATCTCCCCTCTGCCACTTCAAACCCATTCCCCCTTGTCCTGGCATTGCAAGACCTTGTCAATAGTCCCTCCCCAGCCTTCCTGTAGCCCCCTTCAGATCCTGGAAGGCTACTCTAAGGTCTCCTGGAAGCCTTCTCTTCTCCAGGCTGCAGAGCCCCAACTCTCTCAGCCTGTCCTCACAGCAGAGCTGCTGCAGCCCTCTGAGCATCTTTGTGGCCTCCTCTGGACCCACTCCAACACTTCCATGTCCTTCCTGTGCTGGGGGCTCCAGAACTGCACACAGGACTCCAGGTGGGGTCTGAGGAGAGCAGAGCAAAGGGGCAGAATCCCCTCCCTTGCCCTGCTGCCCACACTGCTCTTGCTGCAGCCCAGCACACAGTTGCTGTCTGGGCTGCACTCACACTGCAGCCTCATCTTGAGCTTTTCATCACCCCAGACCCCCAGGGCCTTTTCCTCAGGGCTGCTCTCAGCCATTCCCCACCCAGCCTGGAGTTGTGCTTGGGATTGTGCCTACCCAGGTGCAGGACCTTACACTTGGCCTTGTTGAATGTCATGAGGTTGGCCTGGGCACAGCTCTGCAGCCTGTCCAGGTCCCTCTGGATGGATCCCTGCCCTCTAGCAAGTCGACTGTGCCACACAGCTTGGTGCCATCTGCACACTTGCTGAGGGTGCACTGATTCCTCTGTCCATGGCACTGACAAAGATGTTAAACAGCACTGGTCCCAGCACTGACCCCTGAGGGACATCACTTGGCACTGGTCTCCAGGTGGACATTGTGCCTTTGATCACCGCTCTCTGTGTGCCACCATCCAGCCAATTCCTTATCCAGCAGTGCTCCACCCATCAAGTCCACGTTTTTCCAGTTTGGTGACCAGGATGTCATGTGGGACAGAGTCAAATTCCTTATCTTGCATTAAATAGACATGTGAGCAATTCAGCCTGTGCTAACTGCTAATTGTGAGCAGTTTCACAGACTACATGGGAGTTCATCCGGAGGGCATGATGTGAGTTGCTGCTGGGAAATGGTCAACAACAGCAGATCAAAGCAGAAAAAAAAGGACTCTGGAGAAGCCTCTGAACAGATAATGATAGACCAATTGCTTAGTACCCTCACAGCTCCTGACAACGATTTACACCAATTGCCTAATGCCTCAATAGGTTGTACCTTAACCACTTAGACCAACTGCTTAATGCCACAGCTTGCACCTTAATGATTTGAACCAACTGCTTAACAATGAATTAACCCACATAGTCTGTTAGAAAGTATATAAGTGTATGGTCATATTCAATAAATGGGTATTGCTTGGATCATATTTGTCTGCCTATAGCTTTGTCCAGGATCTTCCGCAGCTTTAAGTATCAAAAGACCAGAAGAAGGTTTCCCTGGAGACTTCTCTACTCCAGGCTGAATAACCTCAGTTCTTTCAGCAAAAGCGTTCCAGGCCTCTGGCCAGTTTTGTGTCCTTCTTTGGACCTATTCCAACAGGTTCATGTCTTTCCTGTGTTGAGAATTCCAGAGCTGGACACAGTAGTTGGGAGTGCCAACTCTACATCAGAAAACAATGTGACTTTGCAGCCCTGAAAGCTGATCATATCATGGGCTGTATCAAAAGTCGCATGGCTAGCAGGTTGAGAGAGGTTATTCTCCCCCTCTTCTCTGCTCTCAGGAGATCCCACCTGGGCTCCAGCTCTGTAGCCTCCAATACAAGAAAGACATGGAACTCTTAGAGCAGGTCCACAAATATGATTAGAGAACTGGAGCACCTCTCCTAGGAAAACACAATGAGAGAGCTGGAAGAGAAGGTTCCAGAGAGACTTCTAGGCTCTGAAGGGAGCTTTCAGGATAACTGAGAAGGACTTTTTACAAAGACATGTGATGATAGGACAAGGAGTAAAGGCTTCAAACTGGAAGTTTGATGAGCCAGTGGAACAGGCTGCCTAGAGATGTTATAGATGCTCCAGTTGGATGAGGTCTTGAAGAACCTGGTGTAGTAAGTGGTGTCTCTGCCCAAGACAGTGGGGCTAGAACTACATTAACTTTGAAGATCCCTTCCAACCCAAACCATTCTATGAGTCTATGACCATCATTCTATTAAACTCTTTCTATAAAGTTAATAATTCTGAATTCAGCTCAACCTTAGACTCAATGTATTGCTGGAAGAAGAATGATGTGCTATCTAAGTTGTGATGCTGGAATAGTTACAGAAGTGCAATTGTAGCATCAGTGAAGCCTGAATGCTAGCAGTCTAATTATCATATTTGAAACTCTTGCAATTATGTTGTCATTTTACTTATATTAACACATTTGGTCAAAATATCAAGGTGTTCAGGTTCTACAGGTTAAATCAAGATTTCCTTTCATGTACTCACTTCAATAAACCATGCACTTTGCCACATACTTGAGATTTAATTGTGGTTAGTGAGTGTTTTGCACAGGCAAGAGGTTTTCTGCTGGAATAGAACAACAGCGTTTTGAAATGTATGCACACCTTTATTCTCTGAGATATGTCACAACAATAAGTCTGCAAGATGTTCTCCCACCTCTTTGGTCCATTTAAATTATGAATATGTTATTTTTGCCTACACATTGTAGAAATACAGAAGCTTACAAAGCACACTCATAAACCTCGTAAACACTCGTAAACCTTAGTATGACCTGTGCTGATTACAGTATCAGAGTATCACCAAGGTTGGAAGAGACCTCAAAGATCATCCAGTCCAACCCATTTACACAGACCTCAAGACCAGACCATAACAAGTGCCACGTCCAAACCCTCCTTGAACACCTTCAGGGACGCTGACTCCACCACCTCCCTGGGCAGTCCATTCCAGCAGCCAATGACTCTCTCAGGCAAGAACTTTCTCCTCACTTCCAACCTAAACTTCCCCTGGCACAGCTTGAGACTGTGTCCTCTTGTTCTGGTGCTGCTTACCTGACAGAAGTAACCTCCCCCTAGCTACAACCACCCTTCAGGTAGTTGTAGACTGCAATAAGGTCTCACCTGAGCCTCCTCTTCCCCAGACTAACCAATCACAGCTCCCTCAGCCTCTCTTGATAGGGCTGTGCTCGAGGCCTCTCCCCAGCCTCGTTGCCCTTCTCTGGACACGCTCAAGCACCTCAATGTCCTTCTTAAATTGAGGGGCCCAG
>VWZE01006287.1:133271-146925 GCA_013396675.1 Eubucco bourcierii | reverse complement strand
CTCTGCTATGAGGACAGGCTGAGAGAGTTGGGGCTCTGCAGTGTGGAGAAGAGAAGGTTTCCAGGAGACCTTAGAGTAGCCTTCTAGTATCTGAAGGGGGCCTACAGGAAGGCTGAAGACGGCCTATTTAACAAGGTCTTGTAATGACAAGACAAGGAGCAATAGGTTTAAAGTGGCAGAGGGGAGATTTAGACTGGATGTTAGGAGGAAGTTGTTTGCAGTGAGGGTGGTGAGACACTGGCACAGGTTGCCCAGGGAAGTTGTGGCTGCTCCCTCCCTGGAGGTGTTCAAGGTCAGGTTGGATGAGGTCTTGAGTGAGCTGTGCTAGTGGGAGGTGTCCCTGCCTATGGCAGGGGATTGGAACTAGATGATCCTTGAGGTCCCTTCCAACCTTACCATTCTATGATTCTATGATTCTATGAATACACTACACCTAGTGCTCGGTGTATAAAGAAGCTGATATACTCTGTCCTCTACAGCAGCATGTTATGAAATGCTCTGAAAGCTGCCCTTTCTCAGTTGTTTATAGAAGTGGAGAAGAGATAGTAGCATCCTTTAACATTCAAGGTCTGTTCCAATTTATGGAGTTCATTAACCTGTCTTCTGTGTACAGTAAGAACTGAAGGCAAGCACTACCTCTGTATCTCTAAGGTGCATCACATGTATTGCATTGTGATATAAGCTCAGTAGGCAGTTAATTCACAGGTACTTTCTTCCTAGTGGGATGGGGAAGGCAATCAGAATAGAAAAACTGAGAAATTCATGATATGGTTTAATAGATAAAGCAACAGCTGTCCATGCAAACAAAGTAAAATGAGGAATTAATTTAGCACTTCCCATCGGCAGACAGAGGTTCAACAGCTCCCAGGTGTGATGGTTTGGGAGTTCCTCACCCTCCACACACTTTGTAAAATGACCCAGACTAGAACTCAACCAACTGGAAGTTAAATGATGAAGCTCTGTTTACAGCTCAGCACAATGTACAGCAGAGATATACACTATATACAGAATATTTACAGAAATATACAAGTTAAAGGTAATACAGCAACACAACTCCCCTCCCAGGAATCAGAGACCCCAGGAGGGGCTCCCAACCACCCTTCCACCTTCTCCCCACCCCTGTACCTTACCCCAAGGTTTGCCTTACGTGCAAGGTAAATTAGGAGGATCAGCCAGGGGGGTTAGAAGAAAAGTGGTTAGTGAGGATTAATCAGCAGAGGAGTCAGAGCCCAGAAGCTGTTAGATCGCCCCAGCAGCTGCTGTTCCAGCAAGAGCCAGAGAGAGACTGACTTATCTATTGTTTTGGTTAGTGTTCCCAAACAATTCTCCAGCAAGCGTATGAGTGAAGTAGACATCATGATGTTTTCCTTTCACAGCCTATAGTGTAATTTTCTCTATTAAAATATTCTAATTAGCCTCAAACCAGCACACCAGGAAAGCAGAATTTCATCACACATAAAGTTGGAAAAATGATTGTCCTCACTCTAAACATCCTCCCTTTCCTCTTTCTTCCCCTAATTCGCACTGCTGTGCATCATACAGTTTAGGATATAGAATCATAGAATCGTAGAATGGTAAGGTTGGAAGGGACCTCAAGGATCATCTAGTTCCAACCCCCTGCCATAGGCAGGGACACCTCCCACTAGTACAGGTTGCTCAAGATATATATATATGATCTCATTTCTTTGGTCAGTTGGAGTCAGCTGTCACAACTGTGTCCCGTTTTAAACTTCATGTGCACCTCTAGCCTAGTCGTTGGTGGGATGGGTTGAGAAGCAGGAAAGGCCTTGACCATGTATAAGCACTTCTCAGCAATAGCTAAAAAAATCCTGTGTTATTAACAGCATTTTCAGCACACATTCAAAACAGAACCCTGTAAGAGCTACAATGAATAAAACTAAATTTCTCTCAGTCCAAAACAGTGCCACACTACAAAAACATAGGAAATAAATAAACAAACACATGAATAAAATCTTAACCTTTCAATTCTGGTCCTTTGAAAGCATAATAACATCCCCTGAAGTTAGAGAACTGTTCAGAAATGTACAGTAAGTATATGAAGGGAGTTCAACAATGTCCCAAATTTCTAGACTATTATTATACCATTGTATAAATTGATGGCTCATCCTCTCTTGAATCTTGTGCTCAATTCTGGTCATACTATCTCAAAGAATAGAATCAGAAAAGGTCTATAGTAGGGCAATGAAAATTATTAGAGGCATGAAAAGACTGCCATGTGAAGAGAGATGAAAAAGATCAGTGCTGTTTAAGTTCAGAGTTAAATAAGATGTCACAGGGGCTTATTAAATCAGAGATGTCATACAAGTCAACTGATTTTTTTTTTTCTATTTACTTTATAGAATTCTATGATTCTCCCCTTCTAATCCACTCTGGTGAGACCCCACCTGGAGTACTGCATCCACTTCTGGAACCACTGGGACAAGAGGGCTATGGATATGCTGGAAGGTGTCCAGAGAAGAACCATGAGGATAGTCAGAGCACCTCTACTATGAGGAGAGACTGAGGGATTTGGGGCTGTTCAGTCTGGAGAGGAGAAAGCTCCCAGGTGACCTCATTGTGGCCTTTCAGTATCTGAAGGGGGCCTACAAAAAAGCTGGGGAGGGTCTTTTTAGGATGTTGGGTAGTAATAGGTCTTGGGGGAATGGAACAAAGATAGAAATGGGGAGATTCGGATTGGATGTTAGAAATAAGTTCTTCACCACAAGAGTGGTGAGAGCCTGGACTGGGTTGCCCAGGGAGGTGGTTGAGGCACCACCCCTGGAGTTGTTTAAGGCCAGGCTGGATGAGGTTGTGGCCAGCCTGATCTAGTGTGAGGTTTCTCTACCCATTGCAGGGGGGTTGGAAGCAGATGATCCTTGTGGTCCCGTCCAACCCTGACTGATTCTATGATTCTCTAATATCAAAGGGAAATAATTTTTTTAAAAGTATTATCTGAGAAAAAAAATATATATAATTTGTTTACAACAGTTTAGAAAGAAACTAAGGAGCTCGCTACAACAAGCTACAAATTACTGAAAAATTCTGAGCCTCCACTACTTTCAGAAAGTAGCCTTTAGCTACGTTGGACAGAATATAAAGATGGAAAGGATGAGAAAAAAACAGAGAAAATGTAAGGCTGAGTGAATTGTGATCCACCCTGAGATTTACCTAGGCTTCAGGGGTTGTACTACACCTGCTCTCACCCACGCACAGCGGGTGTATGAATTGTTCCTGCTTGATTATGCTTTTCAGATATTTACACACAATTAGAGGGTGCAGCTGGTGAAAGTAAACCACAGATGTTTCCTTCTATTATTTTTGCCTCTTAAGTCATTGCTATCATACTAATAAGTCTGATGCTGCTCTTCACACATTCTCTAGCCAGTGTTGTTCAGAAAGAGATTATCGCCTCCATGTTATCTTCCCGCCTCAGCTTACTCAGACTGCTTGACAAACATACTTCTAAATCTCTATAAAATATAGCCACCTTTCAAATAGTCCTAGCTCAACTCAAACCAACAGGAATTCTCTCTTATGGAAGGATTTTGGATGGAGAGCAGCCCTGAGGAAAAGGACCTGGGGGTCTGGAGTGATGAAAAGCTCAATATGAGCCTGCAGCATGAGTGCAGCCCAGACAGCAACTGTGTGCTGGGCTGCAGCAAGAGCAGTGTGGGCAGCAGGGCAAGGGAGGGGATTCTGCCCCTTTGCTCTGCTCTCCTCAGACCCCACCTGGAGTCCTGTGTGCAGTTCTGGAGTCCCCAGCACAGGAAGGACATGGAAGTGTTGGAGCAGGTCCAGAGGAGGTCTTGAAGACGCTCAGATGGTTGCAGTAGCTCTCCTATGAGGACAGGCTGAGNTGGAAGTGTTGGAGCAGGTCCAGAGGAGGCCTTGAAGACGCTCAGATGCTGCAGCATCTCCTATGAGGACAGGCTGAGAGAGTTGGGGGTCTTCTGCCTGGAGAAAATAAGGCTTTGAGGAGACCTTAGAGTAGCTTTCCAGTATCTGAAGGGGGCCTACAGGAAGGCTGGGGAGGGACTATTGTCAAGGCCTTGCAATGACAGGACAAGGGGCAATGGGTTTGAACTGGCAGAGGGGAGATTGGAACTGGATGTTAGGAGGAAGTTGTTTACAGTGAGAGTGGTGAGACACTGGAAGAGGTTTCCCAGGGAGGTTGTGGCTGCTCCCTCCCTGGAGGTGTTCAAGGCCAGGTTGTAGGAGGCCTTGAGTGAGTTGTACTAGTGGGAGGTGTCCCTGCCATAGGCAGGGGGTTGGAGCTAGATGATCTTTAATGTCCCTTCCAGCCATATCATTCTATGATTCTATGATTTTACGATTTTCTAGTTACATTTCTCCTGAAAATCAAGACAATGTATGTTAGGGTTCACCCAACATGTTGAAAAAATAATGATTTTGAACCAGGTTACATGAAGCAGATTGAATTAATTTATTGTGCTCAAAGCTTGTTCATACCATTTTCTTGTAATGAGTTAAGAGGTCCCTGTTTGCAATTGATTCAGTCAATATTTTGTTTCAAATGAGCAAAATAAAATGATTGACAGAAGAGAGAATGGTGACTTGAATGTTAACATGTTGCCTAAATGTTCAATTATTTGAAGGAGCTGACTGTCAGGTATGTATCTTCCCACTTCCAAGTCTTACAGATCATAGAATAATTTCATTTGGAAGAGATCTTTAAGACCATTGGGTCCAATTGCTAACCCAGCACTCCCAGCTCACCTCTAAACCATGTCCCTCAGAATCACATCTACTACACCTCTTTTAAATAACTCCAAGGGTGGTGACTTCACCACTTCTCTGCATAGGTAGACTGCTTCAGTGCACTCAGCAGACTGTTTGTATACTCTTGTCACTGACTATGGATCTGCATTTGCTTTAATAGGATTTGGGATTTTTCACTAGTGTATAAACTTTATTTATTTTTTTTTTTAACAGTTCCCAGCCAAAAATATTCACTCTCCCACTGAGATCATAGAATCATAGAATGGTTTGGGTTGGAAACAACCTCTAGAAGTCATCCAACCCACACCCCACTGCAGTCAGCAGGGACATCCCCACTAGACCAGGTCATCCAGCACCCCACCAACCTCATTTTGAATGTTTCTAGGGAAAGGGCCTCAACCACTCCTTGGTCATAGAATCATAGAATGGTAGATTTTGCTTTGGTTTTGGGGTTTCTACTTTGATTTTTTTTGTTTGTTTGGTTGGTTTGGGTTTTTTGGTTTATTTTTTGTTGCTGCCATTTTTTGGTTTGGGTTTTGGTTGTTGGTTTTGGGCTTTTTATGGTCTTTTTTGTTTGGATCATTGGTCTTGTTTGTTTGATTTTATTTATTTATTTTTTTATATGTATGTTTGATCATTTTTCTAATGCTAGACAAAATTCCTTGGAAGGATTTAATGCACTGCAAGATGTTTCCATCGTATGCATTGCATTACATCATTGTGGAGTCCTGTGTGCAGTTCTGGAACCCTCAACACAGGAAGGACATAGAAGTGTTGGAGCGGGTCCAGAGGAGGCCACCAAGATGCTCAGAGGGTTGCAGCAGCTCTGCTATGAGGACAGGCTGAGAGAGTTGGGGCTCTGCAGCCTGGAGAGGAGAAGGTTTCCAGGACACCTTAGAGTAGCCTTCCAGTATCTGAAGGGGGCCTACAGGAAGGCTGGGGAGGGACTATTGACAAGGTCTTGCAATGACAGGACAAGGGGCAATGGGTTTAAAGTGGCAGAGGGGAGACTTAGACTGGATGTTAGGAGGAAGTTGTTTGCAGTGAGGGTGGTGAGGCACTGGCACAGGTTGCCCAGGGAAGTTGTGTCTGCTCCCTCCCTGGAGGTGTTCAGGGCTAGACTGGATGAGGCCTTGAGTAACCTGTAGTAGTGGAAGGTGTCTGTGGCTATGGCAGGGAGTTGGAACTAGCTGATCTTTGAGGTCCCTTCCAACCTTACCATTCTATGATTCTATGACCTTCATGTTCACTAAAGACAGAATCTACAGCTCTTGTTTTGCAATGCAGAGGACAGACACATATCTGACAGCCAGTATAATTGCTGTTTCCAGGGTGGATTTGCACTGCCCTTTATGCTGAATTCATAGGTGATTTTGTGAAGGATTTCCATACAAACTAGTAATGGACAGCTTAGAGGATGAATGTATAAAATAGTTTAGAGAAATCTCTTGAAGCTGATTAGAAAGGACTTTTTCACACACACCACTAGTGCTTCAGTGGTAAAAAAGGGGGGAAAAATGAAAAACATTAACCAAGATTACATTCTGTGATTAATACACTTCATGGCCCAATATGTTACCTCATAACCTTGGATTTTTCTGGCATTTTTTTGCCTCTGGCTGTAAGTTTTTGCAGGTCTAAAGTGATAGATGACTACTACCATTTGGCCTTACCTGACTGTACCACGTTAAACACTGTAGTTTCTGTGAGCATGTAGGAGTTGCTTTGTGTGTAAACTGCTGCATACTGTATTTGTCCTGAAGATAAAGAGAAGAACTGGAGCAAAAGTTCTGTAGTAAAAACAAGCCTAATGAGGAAATGTCATGCTAGACTGAAAGTAGTAGCAAGTAATTACTGCTGCAGCTGTAATTACTACCAGTTTCTTCGAGTATCATGATTTCACTCCTAATTTCTTTTTTTCTGAATAATGGTCCAGCTAATATAAAACCAGTTAAAAAACCTTGAAGGAAACTGAGGCTTTTGTGAGCTCAATTCATCTTTGTGTTTTTGCACTCTCCAGAAGTGTACTTCCTACCAAAAAACCCCACCCTGACATATCAAGCTCCTGTAGTTTCTGATTCATTGTTTTCTTTGTGTAGGATTTAAACCTCTGCAAAGGCTCATTTATCTCTTTAAGACCCATTTAACCCCAACAGGCTAAATCTTACCCTTAAGGCACAAGATAGAAATAAATCCATCCTTTCCTTCAGATTTTCTCTTAGGTTGATGGACTTTTAGTATTAGGCTCTGCCTTTCCAAATGCTAGATAATTTTGGGTACAGAATTCAGAAAATTTAGCAAAATAGCAAAAAAAAAAATGTTCTGCTTTTCATTTACAAGAAGTTTTCACATCATCCCCCTCTAAGTTTGTAATGTTAGATGTCACTCAAAATGTGCAGACAGTGCAAATATATTCATCCCTTTGCTCTGATTTGGAGCACTTCCTTTAAGCTCCCACTGTTTTGGGGAACCTAGTGTTCAAGTTCTCACGACTTGACNAAGGCTTCCAGGAGACCTTATAATAGCTTTCCAGTATCTGAAGGGGGCCTACAGGAAGGCTGGGGAGGGACTATTGACCAGGTCTTGTAATGACAGGACAAGGGGTAATGAGTTTAAACTGGCAGAGGGGAGATTGAAAGTGGATGTCAGGAGGAAGTTGTTTCCAGTGAGGGTGGTGAGGCACTGGCACAGGTTACCCAGGGAGGTTGTAGCTGCTCCCTCCTTGGAGGTGTTCAAGGCCAGGTTGGATGAGGCCTTGAATGAACTGTACTAGTGGGAGGTGTCACTGCCTATGGTAGGGGGTTGGATCTAGCTGATCCTTGAGGTCCCTTCCAACCTTACCATTCCATGCTTCTATGATTCTATGATTCATGCTGAGCAGTATCAGGAAAGGTCTTGCAAGCAAAAGAGAAAGCATTGTTTACCACGGTGTGATGGCTTGGGATTTACCCACCCCCTACACACACACCTTATAAAATCCCCCAGACTAGACTCAGCCAGCTGGAAGTTAAGGACTGAAGCTCTATTTACAGCTCAGCACAATGTACAAGCAGAGATATACACAATAGACAGGAATAGTTACAGAAATAGACAAGTTAAAGGTAATACAGAAGCACAATCCCCCTCCCAGAAACCAGAGTCCCCAGGAGGGGCTCCCAACCACCCTTCCACCTTCTTTCCACCCCTCTACCTTACCCCACGTCTTCCTTAGGTGTAAGGTGAGTTTGGAGAATTGGCCATGGGGGTTAGAAGCAGAGTGGTTAGTTAGGTTAGCAGAGAGGCCAAGACCAGCTAGAGAGACAGAGACTCTGTGTCTTATCTATATTTGTGTTCTTGTTCTTATACATCTCAACACGCCTATGAGTGAAGCAGACATCACCACTGTTTGCTTTTCACAGTCCATAATCTGATTTTTTTCATTAAAATATTCTGACTGACCACAAACCAGCACACACAATATAAAGCTAATTGGAACAGATGACCTTTGGAGCTCCCTTCCAACCCAAACCGTTGTATGATTCTATGTAATAGCTGCCCTGGGAGGATAGTGGGGCCCTGGACAGGAGAAATACAAGGAGCAAAACATGGTCATTTACACAGTTTATGTGACCAAAAGGGTAAAATATGGGAAATTCAGAACTGTTTGGTTTGTTTGTTTGTTTGCTGTGAAATCCACAGCACAAGAATGGTGGGAGAGTGGCTGAATATTTCAGGAGGTGAGCTTAAAACAAATAATTTAAATTCTTTAGACAATGAAAAAATAATCTCCAAAACTTGATATCAGGAAACTGGTATAAAAAAGAGTAAAAAGAAAAAAAAAAACAAAACAATCATAGACAGGACACCCATGAAAAGGAACTGAAAAGGCAACCTCTAATATGTCAAAACCAACATTTCTGCCTGCTGGGAGAATGCAAGAGAAGTGAACTGCAGACAATAGTTAAGATTTGATGCTTTCCATGGACATCTTCCCTTACTGCTCTTCCTGAAGGCCAAATACAGGGTTAGATGGTCCCTTCCAGCAAAACACTTCTTGTGTCCTATTAAATACTGAAACTGAAATTATTTCCTAAATAAAAATGATGTATGCTTATAAATGGCCTGCAACTGAGTAAAGAGTAAAATTAAGTTCCTTGATAGAGTTTTTCCCTCTTACCTTTCCATTAAAGAGTCCTAAAGGAATGTGTGAAAGAAAGGAATGAATATATTTAAACTTCTGATTGGTTCCCAGCGGTTTCATGTCAGGGTTCAAAAGGTCATGTGAAAAACATGTGAGAGTGAGCATACTGAAAGGATATTTCTGTGGATTTATTGCAGGATGTTTGCAGTTAATACCACTTTATGCATTAACTCATTTTAGATATCTACCTTAAGATGTACTGAATCACAGCCTGAGAGTGGTTTTTTGTCTCTATTGGGAATAAGATGTGGTTTACTGGCTCTGACGTAGATTTCTGCAGTGAGGTGAGATGAATCATGACAAATCAATTTAAAGAGAGACTGATTCAACTTGATAGACTTGTCACTCCTTTCTTTGGAAAATATATTTTAGTTTATTTTGTTACAGGAAACTACACAAGCAAAGGGGGAAAATAAAAGAAAAAAAGATACTGAATCAAACAATATTTCTGTCAAGCCCAGATTCTATCTCAAAAAAAAAAAAAAAAAAAAAAAACAAATAAGAAAGGGAGAAAAAAAAAAAAAAAAAAAAAAAAAGCCATTAGCAGACGGTCAGAATACAACAACAACAACAAAAAAAAATCTTTCCAATAGGTTGTGTCCTGGAGAACACCTTGAGGATATTGTGGATTGGAAGTGCTATGGTTGTGTTCCCCAGCTCTGGGCAACTCATGCTTATGAACTGGATCACAGAAACATCCACCCTATGTCATCCCTGGAGGAGTGGAGATAAAGGACTGAATATAAGAATGCAGTCTGGACTGTATCTTTGTGCAGGGTCTGATATTACTACAGCTTTCTGGAACATCCTGAACAGCCTGTCCTGATCAAAATGTGAGTTGTGGTCTTTAAATTAGAGAAAGAATTTGCCAGATTTTAGTATAACCTCACTGGGGGTGTTCAGCCTGAAGAAGAGAAGGCTCAGAGCAGACCTCACTGATCTCTACAACTACCTGAAAGGAGGTTGTAGCCAGGTAGGATTAGTCTATTTTTGCCAGGCATCCAGTGACAAAACAAGAGAACACAGCCTCAAACTGCCCAGGGGCATGTTCAGGCTGGAGGTTAGGAAGAAATTCTTCATAGAAAGAGTGATTGGCATTGGAATGGGCTTCCTGGGGAGCTGGTGGAGTCACCATCCCTGGAGGTGTTTAAGAGGAGGCTGCATGAGGCACTTAGTGCCATGGTTTAGTTGATTAGAAGGGTTAGGTGATAGGTTGGACTCCATGATCCTAGAGGTCTTTTCCAACCTGGTTAATTCTGTGTGGTTCTGTGATGGTTCCTCTTTCTATTTTTCTAATCCAAGAAACTTAAAGAAGAAGTGGATAGCACAGAATAACCAACTTGCTCACACTTTTGCCTAATCAAGCATTCACTTTTCTGTCAAGCCCAAATTCTATCTCCAAAAAAGCCATTAGCAGATGGTCAGAATAGGAAAAAAATATTTCCAATAGGCTGTGTCCTGGAGAACACCTTGAGGATATTGTGAATTGGAAGTGCTATGGTTGTGATCAGCAGCTCTGGGCAGCTCATACTTATGAACTGAAACACCCACCCTATGCCATCCCTGGAAGAGTTGAGATAAAGGACTGAATATAAGAATGCAGTCTGGACTGTATCTTGGTGGAGGGTCTGATATTACTACAGCTTTCTGAACAGCCTGTCCTGATCAAAATGTGAGTTGTGGTCTTTAAGCTAGAGAAAGTATTTGCCAGACTTTAGTATAACCTCACTGATGGTTCCTATTTCTATTTTTCTGATCCAAGAAACTTAAAGAAGTAGGTAGCACAGAATATCCAACTTGTTCACATTCTTGCCTAATCAAACATTCATTTTTGGTAGTCAGATAAATATCTTTGGCTCAATATAAATATCAGTTTAATTTATAAAATTATAATGGATTTAGGTTTGTTAGTTACTTGACACAGGTTCTCATGTCCAAGGTAGTTACTACTCATTTAGCAATTACCTCTCATGATTTCTCTGATTTTACTAACAGGAAATTGAAATGAATTAAGTTGTTTTCAAGTGATAGAATGAGTATATGGTCTTGATTAAATATATACCTTTACATATGAAATGTGTATTTTTTTCCCTTTCCTTTAATGAGACTGAAGATCACTCACACATACAGTTGTTTAGGAGCTGAGTGAGGAATTCTTTGTCATAAACAGCTCACCAGCATAAGTGAAGATGTAACATAAGGTCATTACTACTATATTTTAAAAGAGTGCAAGAGAAATCCTGGTGAGGGTTCCATTTTCTTGTCTGTTTGACTGGTTTGAGGACCATAAAAACTGTAACCATGACATTATCACAAGCAATACTTTTTGCTTAGTATCCACATGACATATCAATTCCTTATTTCTTTTGTGAAGTTTCTATTAGGAAGGAGGCATGAGCCCACAGTGTGCTCATGCAGCTCAGACAGCCAAACGAGTCCTAGGTTGCATCAAGAGAAGCGTGGCCAGCAGGGCAAGGCAGGGGATTCTGCCACTTTACTCTGCTCTTGTCAGACCCCACCTGGAGTCCTGTGTGCAGTTCTGGAACCCTCAGCACAGGAAGGACATGGAAGTGTTGGAGTGGGTCCAGAGGAGGGCCACAAAGATGCTCAGAGGGCTGGAGCAGCTCTCCTGTGAGGACAGGCTGAGAGAGTTGAGGTTCTGAAGCTTGGAGAAGAGAAGGTTCCCAAGAGACCTTAGAGTAGCCTTCCAGTATCTGAAGGCGGCCTACAGGAAGGCTGGGGAGGAATTATTTACAAGGTCCTGCAACGACAGGACAAGGGGTAATGGGTTTAAACTGGCAGAGGGCAGATTTAGACTGGATGTTAGGAGGAAGTTCTTTACAGTGAGGATGGTGAGGCACTGGAACAGGTTGCTGAGGGAGGTCGTGTCTGCTCCCTCTCTGGAGGTGCTCAAGGCCAGACTGGATGAGGCCTTGAGTGAGCTGTACTAGTGGGAGGTGTCCCTGCCTATGGCAGGGGCTTGGAACTAGATGATCCTTGAGGTCCCTTCCAACCTTGCCATTCTATGATTCTATGATTCTAAATATTTCAGAATGTTCAGGTGTTTTCCAGAGCAGTGAATTACAAGTATATGGTTTGATACAAGATTAAAAAAAAAGCCTTTACTTTTTCTGTTATTGCACTGAACAATGTAGATTAATGTATATATATATATACAAGAATAAAGAAATAAAGAAATGTGATCACTCTTTCTCTTGCTTTTCTTTGTACAAAAATGGTATGGAATAGGCTGTCTGATTTAATAATCTGTGTTGGGTCAGAACTACAAAACACAGAAACAAAACAGACAGCAGAAAGCCCTTGACAAAACTGGGTAATGACAACTCTTTGAAACAAGGTTCAGGTGTGAGAAATTAAACAGACAAGGTAGTACTTTTTTTTTGGTTGGTTGGTTGGGTTTTTTCCCTACCCCAAATCACTGTTGCTTCATTATTTATCACTTTATTACTATTTATTACAAATTACTATGAATAGGAACATCTGTTTCACTGTGTCTAAACATTGTTCTGTTTCTGTTCTGCTCCTCTTACTTTGAAGCTACATCATTAGAACATTATCACCTGTTGGTCTGAAAAAGGCTGAATTAAACAAGGAAGCTTTATGAAGCGAGATGCTCTTTAACAAGAATTACTCAAACACAAAGAGGTACTAAGGGATCCCGAACAGATATATGCTAATCCTCACATAAATTATAGAATCATAGAATCACAGAATGGTGAGGTTAGAAGAGACCTCAAGGATCATCTAGTTCCAACCCTGCCTATGACAGGGACACCTCCCACTAGTACAACTCACTCAAGGCCTCATCCAATTATTATGATGTGCCCATATTCGTATGGAGAAGAAATAAATTTGCTCCTCAAAGCTTTCCTACTGGATCAGCAAAATTACCACTGACTGAAGAAAAAGGATTAAAAATGGCAGGTAAAAGCAGAAAATCTGACTCCTGCCCTGAGTTACCTGAACATAGGCAGGGTAGTAAGCTTTTCAATTTGAAAGAAAGGCTGATGAAACAAAGTTGATAGGGTAATATTCATTGAAAGGTGAAAGCTTAGTCATCATAGACATCGTGGATCACATCAGGTGTTTTCATCCATTATTATGGAATGTCTGCCTTGATGTGGTTTCTGAAGGACTGTCATTTTCATTCTCAGTTAATAGAAATGATCAGACAGTCTTAGAACATGTGAGAAGTTTCTGATTAGTAAGACCTGGAGTTGTATGGTCTGGGGAAGAGAAGATCAAGGGGGTATCTTATCAATGATAATATATATCTAAAGGGTGAAGATCACGAGGATGGGGATGGGCTCTTCTTGATGGTGGCCAGTGATAGAACAAGGGACAGTGGATACACACTAACACACAGGAGGTTTCACCTGAATTTAAGGAAAAATATCTGTTCCTTTGGGATGATCACAGTATCACAGTATCACAGTATCACCAGGGTTGGAAGAGACCCCAAAGATCATCAAGTCCAACCCGACATCACACACCTCAAGACCAGACCATGGCACCAAGTGCCACATCCAAACTCGCCTTGAACACCTCCAGGGACGCTGACTCCACCACCTCCCTGGGCAGCCCATTCCAGCAGCCAATGACTCTCTCAGGCAAGAACTTTCTCCTCACCTCCAGCCTAAACTTCCCCTGGCACAGCTTGAGACTGTGTCCTCTTGTTCTGGTGCTGCTTGCCTGAGAGAAGAAGGTAACCTC
>VWZE01006287.1:109934-129634 GCA_013396675.1 Eubucco bourcierii | reverse complement strand
GAGGGTGGTGAGGCACTGGCACAGATTGCCCAGGGAGGTTGTGGATGCTCCCTTCCTGGAGGTGCTCAAGGCCAGGTTGGAGGAGGCCTTGAGTGAGCTGTACTAGTGGGAGGTGTCTCTGCCTATGACAGTGGGTTGGAACTAGATGATCCTTGAGGTCCCTTTCAACCTTACCATTCTATGATTCTATGACTTCATGATTATATATATATATATATACACATTGCTAGTTATATCTTGCGTTCTAGATCCTGTTTTCCTCTATGTAATGTTGTGACTGTGCAAAGAACCAGTTAGTAAAAATTGTGGCTGGTAGTGATACTTCTGAATATCAAAATATATAAACAATGTTAATTTTGAAAAATTAAATCTCTCACACCTTACTGCCGCTACAGACATCTCACACTAAACTACATCTGTAAGATGGAACTAAGGCTCAAATTCGGCATTGCCAAACAACCAGAAATGATTATAGAATTATAGTGTCATAGAATGTTTGGAATTGGAAGGAACCTTTACAGGTTCTCTAGTCCAACCATTCTGCTGTAAGAAGAGACTTCTTTAACTTGATCAAGTTGCTCAGAGGCCTGTCCAATCTGATATTGGATATTTCCATGGATGGGGCATCTACCACCTCTTGGCACCCTGGGACAGTGTTTCATCAACTTTATTGTGGAAAAGTTCTTTCTTACATTTAGTCTAAGTCTTCTCTCTTTTAATTTAAAGTCTTCATCCTTTGTTCTATCACAACAGGGTCTGCTAAAAAGCCTGTGGCTGTCTTTCCTATAAGCTCCTTTAAGTAGCGAAAGGTTGCAATAAATTCTGCCTGGAACTTTCTCATTGCCAGATTGAACAACCCCAACTCTCTCAGCCTTTCTTCGCACCGCAGGTGTTCCAACCCTCTGATAATTTTTTGTGGCCTCCTCTGAACCTGCTCCAACAGGTCCATGTCATTTTTGTGCTGTGGACTTCAAAAATGGACGCATTGCTGCAGGTGGAGTCTCATAAGAGCAGAGTAGAGGGGGAGAATTAATTTGTTGTTATTACAGACACTCTTATGAACACATAAAAGAGCAGACTGGAACGGAGCTCAGGAGGCTGTCCAGTTCAACTTCCTACTTGAAGAAGAATCAGTTTACATTTTAAAACACCTCACTTGGGGCCTCACCCAGTTGAGTTTTCAAAACCAACAAGGTTGAAGATTGAAGAGCTTCCTTTTTCTAGGTTCAGATTCATTGCAATTCTTTTCCCTTTATGTTTAACCAGAATTTTCTGTTTTGCAGCATGTTTTCATAGCCTCTTGCCCTTTACATTGCACCTCTGAAAAAAAGCCTTGCTTTTTCATCTCTATAGCTCCCTGCTAAGTATCTGAAGACAAAAATCTCCTCCTTTTCATTGTCATCTCACAGCTGAATATACTAGCTCCCTTTGCCTCTACCTGTATTTTTCAAACCCTTTTGTTTTCCTTGGTGTATTGGATTTTGTTTGCTGTTGTAGACTACCACTTGCATGAGAGGTTCCTTAGCCATCATGCTCTCAGCTGTGATTGACATCCAGGCATCTTCCACTGTGGAAATTTTGCAATTTATATGTAAGACAACACTTTATTAGTATGAAATGCTGCTGAATAAGAGCATAAAAATATTTTTGTTGCTTCTAGGCTAAAACTGTCTGAATTTCACCTAAACCAGGATATCTTAGCTTTGAAATACCATGCATTATTAAGCTGTGCAAATGGCCTTTGCAGCTTTGCTTCTGTGTTATCTATTTCCTAATTTCCCCATAACTCAGCTCTCCATTCAGCCATGGAGCTCTTGTTTCATTGATTAATTCTTTGATTTCTATTACTGTGGAATCTTCTAGATCATGTCCTTCATCTGGAAAGTTCAGAGTACCAAACCAAGTGTTAGAAACTCAATATTAAAAAAGAAAAATAAATCTTACAGGTTTTTTGTCTATTTCAATAATTCACTGCTACTGTGAAAAATGAAGAATAAATTACCAAAATGATATTAAAAACAGAATCAAAGGTGAAAGAATATTGGAAGTAAGGGTGAAGCCATGATAACTCACTTGCTGATGTCTTTTCAATAAATCAATAAATGATCTCCACAATAAGTGCAAAAAATAAAAGAGATGTTTCATCCTTCAAACCTACAGCACTAGCTGATCAAAGCTTGAATCTAGACTTGAATGTGACCATTGGTTTGCATCTTCATATGTAGTAATATCAAAATGCTGGATGTTAACTTCTTGAAGTACAGAAGATTCAAAATCAGGACAATGAATGTGTCGTAGGCACTTCTAGATAATAAGTTGGATTTCGGTTCGTGTAACTTTCTATAGTTTACTGTAATCATAGAATCATAGAATGGTAAGGTTGGAAGGGACCTCAAGGATCATCTAGTTCCAACCCCCTGCCATAGGCAGGGACACCTCCCACTAGTACAGCTCACTCAAGGCCTCAAACAACCTGACCTTGAACACCTCCAGGGAGGGAGCAGCCACAACCTCCCTGGGCAACCTGTGCCAGTGTCTCACCACCCTCACTGTAAAGAACTTCCTCCTAACATCCAGTTTCAATCTCCCCTCTGCCAGTTTAAACCCATTGCCCCTTGTCCTGTCATTGCAAGACCTTGTCAATAGTCCTACCCCCGCATTCATGTAGGCCTCTTTCAAGTATTGGAAGGCTACTGTAAGGTCTCCTGGAAGCCTTCTCTTCTCCAGGCTGCAGAGCCCCAACTCTCTCAACCTGTCCTCATAGGAGAGCTGCTGCAGCCCTCTGAGCATCTTTGTGACCTCCTCTGGACTAACTCCAACACTTCCATGTCCTTCCTGTGCTGGGGGCTCCAGAACTGCACACTACTCCAGGTGGGGTCTGAGGAGAGCAGAGTAAAGAGGCAGAATCCCCTCCCTTGCCCTGCTGGCCACGCTTCTCTTGCTGCAACCCAGCACTCAGTTGGCTGTCTGGTCTGCATGTGCACACTGCAACGTGCTACAGGTAGCACACCTGGTCCTGTGCAGATGTCCGTCAGTACTAGAGAATCTTTGAATGATAAGAAATGACTAAAGAGACACTTTTAAATAGTGATTCCTCACGGGAGGAGGACGATTGTCCTCAAACCCAGGAAATCCCAGCTGTTAACAGGATTATTTGCAAAAAAAGTATATATTAGACAGCTGTTAAAAACCAAGTTTGCTCCTGAGCTGCATGTATAATACGTTTGCAACATGGTTTTACTCCATTCTCTTTATTGAATTTAATCTTTCATTCATAACCCAGAGAGTTGCCACCTGAGCCTAAAGGAACAGGTAATAAAAACCACTCAAAATATGGGAGATCTGTTTGTAATGTCAGGCATGACTCTTCTAGAAGGTCAAATCTGCCAGGTTAAATTCCTTATAGAATCATAGAATGGTAAAGTTGGAAAGGACCTCAAGGATCATCCAGTTCCAGATCCCTACCATAGGCAAGGACACCTCCCACAAGTACAGCTCACTCAAGGCCTCCTCCAACACGGTCTTGAACACCTCCAGGGAGGGAGCAGCTACAACCTCCCTGGACAACCTGTTCCAGTGTCTCAACGCCCTCACTGCAAACAACTTCCCCCTAACATCCAGTCTAAATCTTCCCTCTGCCACTTTAAACCCATTGTCCCTTGTTCTGTCATTGCAAGACCTTGTCAATAGTCCCTCCTCAGCCTTTGTGGTTTGTGCTTCACCTTCCTTAGGTACATCATGCCTTTTTCATGAGGCTGCTTTGAAATGAGCCACCAGGAAATTTTGGTTAGAGAATGGGAAGCAAAGTAAGAAACTTATGCAAAACCCCTTTGACCTATAGAAATTGCTGAGCATTGGTGTGATGACAGTAAAATCAGCATGTCGGGAAGTTTCAGCAGAGAGATCTAGGAGGAAGTGTAGGAAAATTGATAAATATTGGAAATCACTAGGCACAAAATGCTGCTCTCCAAAGCAAAGCCATAGTGCACTATGAAAGAAATTTCAATTATTACATCTAATTGCAATGGAGTGTAAATCACAGTGGGTTTTTATTTCTAAATCTGAGCACTAATAAAAAGAGCGATTAACATCTACACAGAATATTCTGGTGTAGCCTACCTGAAATACTACATTGATTTCCAGGGTATCACATGGGCAAGAAGAAAATAATACTCAGTATGAAGATTTGAGAGGAGAAACTGTAAATATGAGAGGACTAATAACATTTATTTGTGAAGTATCTCAGTTATCTGTAGATTAATCCAAAGGATAAAAGCTTTTCATTTGATATTTCCTCCCAATAGGGTTAAGGATACAAATCAGCAGTGCACTTAAAAGCTATTTTAAGAATTCTTTATATCTTAGGGACAGATTTTACCTTGTATTTATTCATTTGAATTTAAATATAATATTTTTTTTAAAATGGTTTAAATATTTAAGATAAAGAAGGAGCCTGAGTGACATGGGATACCGTGGGGAAAATATTGAGAATTTCAAATAAAAGTTAT
Organism: Eubucco bourcierii; assembly: GCA_013396675.1. NCBI lineage: Eukaryota > Metazoa > Chordata > Aves > Piciformes > Ramphastidae > Eubucco > Eubucco bourcierii. Next base: position 125,126 of record VWZE01006287.1, on the reverse strand, counting down.
TAAAAATAAGGGGGGGGGAAAGTTGCATCTGGAAAAAAGAATATTGAAAAATCTAGGAGAAAAGACAAAACATTTGATTCTCCTTAAATTAGGATATCATGGTGCTGGGAAATATTTAATTCTGTCTGGAAAAGTAACGACCTAATACTAAATCTTTTTCTTTCCTTCAGATGCAGTGACGTGGAATTAGATTCGGTGATGATATACATCTTCGTATAGACAAAACTTAATTCATAGATGTTTATATTGATTGGATAGGAGCTGCTACACAGTAGAATTTACAATGAAGCCTGAATACTAATGGAACATGTCTGAGATATGAGTCTCTGTAATGAGACCCACTGTAGAGAGACAGAAGGGTGAATTTTGGACACTGAAGCACTTAGTGGTGAGCTAATGTAATGCAAGTCTTCCTAACCTGATGTAGTTCTATCTGAAAACCAAATGGTTACAGCTGCTAGTTAGCAATTTTAAACATTATTTTTACTACACTGAGAAGAGAGCTGCTCCCCACCTCATTGCTAGCGGGTTTGGACGTGGCACTTGCTGCCATGGTCTAGTCTTGAGGTCTGTGGTAATGGGTTGGACTTGATGATCTTTGAGGTCTCTTCCAACCTTGGTGATACTGCGATACTGTGATAAACCTTCAGGGTCCAAGTTACTGGCAACTAAGTACTGCTCAGAGCTGCCTTGGGGTTTTTATGAAAGAAACCAGAAGCTAAATCACTCCCAGCCTAACCAAAATTTTTTTCCATTGCTGTTTACTCTTTCTTTCTCTATCTAGGATATCATAGACATGCCTTTTGAAGAGTGAACAAGTGTTTGTGGCTGTAGGATTTTGAAAGCTTGTGTGAAAAGCACTGGTATAGTTTGAAATTAGAGTTGTAAGTGATTAACACAATGGAAGGGTTCTGCCAGGTAACTTTCCCATGACCTTCAGCTCTGGCATATAAATGCATAGCGAAGCAGATCAAGGTTGGCTAAGACATAAATTCTTTGTCATGTGAAAAACACAGAATTAGTCAAGCATTGCTTAGACTTGTGTTTGCCACTGAGATACCTCAGTTGCCTTCTCCACAGGTTTCATTTACTGCTTCCTTGGAAGATATTACTCTTTCTTCCTGAGCTAGTGAGTAACTCCATTTCCAGCAAGACATACTGGATTAATTGTTTCATTCACTGTAATATACCACTGAAGTTTGATGGTGGCTTTACTGCAGCAAATACTTTAATTTTGGATGTTATAAAGAAGAAAAACCTTTTTCTTTCTTTTTTTTTTTTAATTTACTTTTCTTGTAAGGTTGGAAGGGACCTCAAGGATCATCTAGTTCCAACCCCCTGCCATAGGCAGGGACACCTCCCACTAGTACAGCTCACTCAAGGCCTCCTCCAACCTGACCTTGAACACCTGCAGGGAGCCACAACCTCCCTGGGCAACCTGTGCCAGTGTCTCACCACCCTCACTATAAAGAACTTCCTCCTAACATCCAGTTTGAATCTCCCCTCTACCAGTTCAAACCCATTGCCCCTTGCCCTGTCATTACAAGACCTTGTCAATAATCCTTCCCCAGCCTTCCTGTAAGCTCCCTTCAGATACTGGAAGACTACTCTAAGGTCTCTTGGGAACCTTCTCTTCTCCAAGCTTCAGAGCTCCAACTCTCTCAGCCTGTCCTCATAGTGGAGCTGCAGCAGCCCTCTGAGCATCTTGGTGGCCTCCTCTGGACTCGTTCCAACACTTCCATGTCCTTCCTGTGCTGGGGCTTTCTTTCTTTCCCTTTTCAACTGTACCAGTAGAAGATCCTGGTTCATATACGCAATTTTACACACCTCAGTGTCCATGCTGACTTCATTTACCATGTTTTAGAACTGTTGAAGCGTGTACTAAAATTATCTTTGGCTTATTTTTCAAATGGATATGAAGACCTGTTTTTTTTTTCTAGCATGTAGGTCAGCATAAAAACAAACAAACAAACACAACACCAAAAAAAAACCAACCCTACCAACAAATCAACAAACCCCCATACTGCATTCAGTTTTGGGCTCCTCAGTTTAAGAGGGACAGGGATCTGATGGAGAAGGTCCAGTGGAGAGCTACGAGGATGATTAGCGGACTGGAGCACTACCTTATGAGGAGAGGCTGAAGGACTTGGGGTTTTTTAGTCTGGAGAAGAGAAGACTGAGAGGGGATTTCATAAACGTTTATAAATATCTGAGGTCTAGGTGTCAGGAGGGAGGGGACAGGCTCTGCTCACTTGCTCCCTGTGATAGGGCAAGGAGCAGTGAATGTGAGCTGCAGCACAGGAGGTTCCACTTCAACACAAGGGGGAACTTCTTTATTATAAGTGTCAAAGACCACTGGAACAGGCTCCACAGAGAGGTTGTGGAGTCTCCTCTGAAGACTTTCAAGACCCATCTAGATTCGTTCCTCTGCGACCTCAGTTAGATTGTCTGGTTCTGCTCTGGCAGGGGGATTGGACTCGATAATCAGTTTGGGTCCCTTCCAACCCCTGACATCCTGTGATGCTGTGAAACAGCACAACAGAACAGCACAGCTTGCTGAGACTTCATCTTCAATATTATGTTCAGTTTTAGACCCCTCACTACATGAAGGACATAAAGGTGCTGGAGCATGTCCTGAGAAGGACAATGAAGCTGCTGAAGGGTCTGGAGAGCAAGTCATTGGAGAAGTGGGTGAGGAAACTGGGATTGCTTAGTCTGGAGAAGAGGAGGCTGAGGGGAGGCTTCATTGTTCTCTGCAACTACCTGAATGGAGGTTGTAGTGAGGTGGGCATTGGTCTCTTCTCCCTACTAACAAGTGATAGGACAAGTGGAAATGGCACAAATTGTGTCAAGAAAAGTTTAGACTGGATATAAAGAAAAAAAATCTTTATTGAAACAGTGCTCAAGCATTGGAACGGGCTGCCCAGGGATATGGCTAAGTCACTGTCCCTGGAAGCAATTAAAAACTATACAGATGTGGCACTCTGGGACATGGTTTAGTGGTCATGGTGGTGTTGGGTTGTTGGTTGGACTTAATCTTAGAATCTTTTCCAATAGCAACAATTCTATGACTGTATAATTCCAGCTCTCCACTTTCTGAGGAGGTCTATGACAATCTTCTATGCATTAGACCATGTAAACACTGACCTGAAAGTGATATGAAAATGCAATCACAGGCAAAGGTCGAACAGATCCATGGATGTTCCCACTATATTGCACCCAAGAAACTTCTATTAAAAACTGGACTTTTCTACAACAAAATGTTAGCTAGAAGGGTGTGAGAAGGTAAAACAACAGATTAAAATAATGCAAACAGTGGCAATGCTGTAGAGTCAAATGCAGGCTTCATTAAAGTGATCAGGAAAACATTGTCTTTAAAACAATCAAAATGTACTCTGAGTTGGATTTTGACAGCAAAATTCTAAGTAGGCTGTGCAGAGGAACAGACATTAAAGTGCATTGTAATGTTAAAAATACCTTCCTATGTTAAATGTTAAAAATCACTCCTATGATGATTTCAATCTGGCACAGAAATGCATGCAGTGAAGGTATGAGTTTGGTTAAACAACTCTTGCTTCTCCCTCACTTCTATCACCATTGACAGAATAATAATAATCAAGAAGCAGATACAGTGGTAAAGGTAAGCTGTTAAGAGGCTGAACTAGACAAATAGTAGTGCTTTCTGGGGATGTGTTTTACTTCTCATTTTCTATTAATATTTTTTAGTATCCATAACCAGTAGTACTGGTCAATATTACTATTATTTTCATGAAATTCAGTTATTAACCTCATGAAATTCACAAGGTCAAGTGTAAGGTCCTGCACCTAGGTAGGCACAATCCCGAGCACAACTCCAGGCTGGGTGGGGAATGGCTGAGAGCAGCCCTGAGGAGAAGGACCTGGGGGTCTGGGGTGATGAAAAGCTCAACATGAGTCTGCAGTGTGAGTGCAGCTCAGACAGCCAACTGAGTCCTGGGTTGCAGCAAGAGCACTGTGGGCAGCAGGGCAAGGGAGGGGATTCTGACCCTTTACTCTGCTCTCCTCAAACCCCACCTGGAGTCCTGTGTGCAGTTCTGGAGTCCCCAGCGCAGGATGGACATGGAACTGTTGAAGCAGGTCCAGAGGCGGCCACAAAGATGCTCAGAGGGCTGCAGCAGCTCTGCTACAAGGACANAATGACAGGACAAGAGGCAATGGGTTTAAAGTGGCAGAGGGGAGATTTAGACTGGATGTTAGGAGGAAGTTCTTTCCAGTGAGGGTGGTGAGACAGTGGCAGAGGTTGTCCAGGGAGGTTGTGGCTGCTCCCTCCCTGGAGGTATTCAAGGCCAGGTTGGAGGAGACCTTGAGTGAGCTGTAGTAGTGGGAGGTGTTCCTGCCTATGGCAGGGGGTTGGAACTAGATGATCTTTGAGGTCCCTTCCAACCTTATCATGCTATGATTCTATACTTCTGAAGATAGAAGCAAATAATGTGAAGATGTTTCCATAAACATTCTCTTCCTGTGTGAAATATATTCATGTTTTATTTGTGGCCCCAGAGAGTGTGCTTTTGCACAAGTATATGTTTCTGTAGCGATGCAGGAAAGGGAATTTTAAACCTCCTTTTTCCCTGATTAAAAAAAAAAAAGAAAGAAAGAAAGAAAAAAAAAAGGAAAGAGAAAACAGTTTTCCTATATGCTTATTGACCAATTAGTAATGGAGAAATCATTAGAAGATTTATGCACTAACTCATAAGTATGTATAGGCATACACAGTGAAATACACATGAATACTTGACTAAGCAAGAAATAAAGGATGATAACAACCTGCTTGGTGGCATCTTTATTCTCATATTTGTATTCATCTGTACAATTTTCAGACAACACAACCATCAAGCACAACAGAAGCACGTTTGTATTGAAAGGAATCACCATGGTAATCATGATAAACAAAAACTGAGAGCAAGAGAGGTAAGGCAAAATCCTCACAAATGGAATGAGAATACATTGAACCCAAAGAAGTCTCAAACCCTATGACTTGTCACAGAATAGAAGTTGCTTATTCACTTTGTTCCTTTACAGAAAGAAGAAATCAGCTGCAACAGTCTGCAGGTCCCCAGGGTACAAAGGTGAGGACCATCCCTGCTCCAAGTACAGGGGGAAGATATTCAGAGATTGTAATATGCCCTCTCTAATTAATTGCCACAACATGGATGCTCATTTGAACGAGTTTGGATCTCACAAAACTAATAGTAAACCACTACAATGGGAAGCCCTAAAAAAATCAGTTTTGATAGGATGTGTTTGTAATGAGAAGATTTGAGACAGCATGGCACACTTGAACCTTTTCATACCTTATTTTCTCCAAAAGCACAGCTGGCATTATTCCGACTATCCCACTTCAGACCATAGGAGGTGCTCTGAATTCCACACTACAAGTACCAGTCTCTCCAAACGGACGTGATGAAGAGGCTACAAAACCCAAACTATTTATTTTCAATTTGGCTGCCTAATAGTTGAGTATCACATCAAGTTTATCAATAGAATAACTATGACTTTAACAGCACAACAATTTATGGCACCTGATTTCCCCTGATCAAAAGTAACATCTGGTTTGAACCAAAATAAAATCACTTAGGAAACTCAGTATCAGAAGTCCTTCCTCCCTTCATCAATTGCACTTTAACTCCAATTAAAAAAAAATCTCTTTTATGGACCAGCAAACACATTAATTAATGTTAATTAAACACATAATTTCAGAAAAAGCATGAGGGCAGAAATTTAATGTGAATATTCATCATTCAAGTCCATCGTCACTATGTCAGACAAAGAGGTGATTCTCTGCTACTTTTTTGTGTTTCTTCTCCAAGCCTGAGCTTCTGGAAGCCCAGGATGAAATGCAGGAGTATGTCTTACAAGGCCAAGTGCAAGGTCCTGCACCTGGGTAGGCACAATCCCAAGTACAAATCCAGGTTGGGTGGTGAATGGCTGCAGAGTGGGCCTGAGGAAAAGGACCTTGGGGTCTGGGGTGATGAAAAGTTCAACATGAGCCTGCAGTGTGAGTGTAGCCCAGACAGCAACAGAGTGCTGGGCTGCATCAAGAGAAGCATGGTCAGCAGGGCAAGGGAGGGGATTCTGCCCCTTTGCTCTGCTCTCCTCAGACCCCACCTGGAATACTGTGTGCAGTTCTGGAGCCCCCAGAACAGGAAGGACATGGAACTGTTGGAGTGGGTCCAGAGGAGGGTCACAAAGATGATCAGAGGGCTGGAGCAGCTCTACTATGAAGACAGGCTGAGAGAGTTGGGGTTCTGCAGCCTGGAGAAGAAAAGGCTTCGAGGGGACCTTAGAGTAGCCTTCCAGTATCTGAAGGGGGCCTACAGGAAGGCTGGGGAGGACTGTTGACAAGGTCTTGCAATGACAGGACAAGGGGCAATGGGTTTGAACTGGCAGAGGAAATATTTAGACTTGATGTTAGGAGGAAGTTCTTTCCAGTGAGGGTGGTGAGACACTGGCACAGGTTGCCCAGGTTGGTTGTGGCTGCTCCCTCCCTGGATGTGTTCAAGGCCAGATTGGATGAGGCCTTGAGTGAGGTGTACTAGCGGGAGGTGTCCCTGCCTATGGCAGGGGGTTGGAACTAGATGATCCTTGAGGTCCCTTCCAACCTTAGCATTCTATGATTCTATGGTCTTGCTAAACAGCAAGCTCAAACATCTCAACAGGCCTCTTTGCCCCCTGTTTCACTCCTTTTGCCTTCCACCTGATTGACCTGCTGTTCATTCTATCACCCAGTTCATGCTTTTAAAGTAAAAGTGCAGTGAGTACTGCCTTCATTCCTGGTTTAAGCTAACTGAAGCTAGTAATAATATTAAAGCAAGCACATATTTTCTACTTTCTTGTCTTTTTGCATTATCTTAACTTTTTACATAATTTCATAATTTATTCTAAAAATCCTTGAATAGTAATTGGCAATGAGTGTATTATCATGACTATTCCCATACCCAAAACCTTTGGGTAATTGGCAATGAGTGTATTATCATGACCATTTCTATACCCAAAACCTTTGGGTAATTGTCAATGAGTGTCTTATCATGACCATTCCCATACCCAAAACCTTTGGGTAATTGGCAATGAGTGTATTATCATGACCATTTCTATACCCAAAACCTTTGGGTAATTGTCAATGAGTGTCTTATCATGACCATTCCCATACCCAAAACCTTTGGGTAATTGGCAATGAGTGTATTATCATGACCATTTCTATACCCAAAACCTTTAAAATGGAATAGGTAGGAGGGAAAAACAAAACTAAGAGATTGTTGCAGATTGTTAAATCTGTATCCTAATATCTGCTCATAATTCCTCAGATGATAGTAAATCTTTCATGTAAGTCTACTGATATGATGAGTTACTTGTGCTTTCACTAGGAACGTTAAGAAGGAGGTCAGACCTCAAATATTTTGTTTCTTATGTAGCTTTTGAGGCTTTGAGGCGGTAGCTACTGATGGATGAAATGTTTTATGTATTAGAAAGGGAAGGGATACAGACAATATGTTTCTGCACAGTCTCTTGAGCCAAAAGCATAAATGTCTGTTTATTATTTCTGATTTACTTTCAACTCTTCCACTCAAGTTTATAGATGCCACTAAAAGATTAAGCCTTAGAATTGTCTGTCTCAGATGTTACAGATGTAAATGCATTTCATTAAAGGAGGAATGTGTTTAAATAGGAAACGTAATCAAGCAAAATCTCAGCTCATAGACAGCAATGGAAGCTTTCACATTGCTTTCAATGGAAGCAGTATTTCCACCATGACATTTCATTTAAAAATCAAGTCAAGATATTTTTTTTTCTTTTTTCTTTTCTTTTTTCTTTATTTATTTATTTTTAATTCTTTATATGTGAGGAGGAAAAAAAAAAAAAAAAAAAACCAAAAACCAAAGTGTTGCAGAAAGTTCACTGAACTAAGAAATATTAAAATTCCAAATCAATCTTGTTCATCTGTGTAGCTGTGCCACTGAGACACAAGAATGGGTTTGGAAATTCTCTGTTTAGCGCTGTTGTTAGCTATAGCCCCTAGATGGTGCTGCTATAAACGGTCTTGTGAGTCAACCCAAAATATAAGCAATGACATTTAGAGAAAACTAATTTTTTTTTTTTCAATTGTGGTGTAGTTTATACCAATATTTGCGTTGTTATTTATGTAAAATTCTGTGCTTAAGGTTTAGTTTGGCTTTTCAGATGTGTGGGTTTTTTGGTTTTGTTGCTGTTTTTACTGCTGTTATATGTTTGTCAGTTTCATTGTTAGTTTTTTGTTTCTTTGTTTTGTCATTTGGGGTTTCTATCAGTGTGTAACTAGAGCACAAGAGCCATACTCATAAAAATAACAGCAAACTGTGTTAAGCAGTGTCAAAATTCAGAAAATATCTGCTTGGTTTTATGAACTCCATTTAGTACCACAGGAGGGTTACAAAGCATAACTGGCAAAGAACTCTCATTGTAGTTTTTTTAAGGGTGTGAATGACTTCATCTGAGTTTCAGGAAGAGGTTCAGGTCCATATCCATACACTAGAGGTTTTGTATTTCGATCTGAACTATGTGAGCTTGTCTTTCAGCTAGTGCTCCATTGGGATATAGATCTTCCATTTTATATCCATGACTCACGTGAGGATATCTCAGGTATATCAGAACAAAGAATCATAGAATCATAGAATGGTGAGGCTGGAAAAGACCTCAAGAATCATCCAGTTCCAACCCCCTGCCATGGGCAGGGACACCTCCCACTAGTACAGCTCACTCAAGGCCTCCTCCAACCTGGTCTTCAACACCTCCAGGGAGGGAGTAGCCACAACCTCCCTGGGCAACCTGTGCCAGTGTCTCACCACTCTCACTGCAAACAACTTCCCCCTAACATCCAGTTTCAATCTCCCCTCTGCCACTTTAAACCCATTGCTTCTTGTCCTGTCATTGCAAGACCTTGTCAATAGTCCTTCCCCAGTATTCCTGTAGGTCCCTTTCAGATACTGGAAGGCTACTTTAAGGTCTCCTGGAAGCCTTCTGTTCTCCAGGTTGCAGAGCCCCAACTCTTGTAGTCTGTCCTCATAGCAGAGCTGTTGCAGCCCTCTGAGCATCTTTGTGGCCTCCTGCTCCTACAGTTCAATGTCCTTCCTGTACTGAGGGCTCCAGAACTGTACACAGTACTCCATCTCAAATGGCATACAAAAACTGTATAGAGACAGATGAATTCTGATCCTGACACTAGATTTGAAGAGAGTGAGGAACTGGGGAAAAAAAAGAAATTATGCTGTGCTGCAGAGACCTTGAAAACCAATGGACTAAGACAGCAAAAATGTGCTCATGCCTGTGCAAAAATCAAAGTTTTTTATTTTTCATACATTTTATATTAACATGAAACCATTAGATTTGATTGTCTCTCTAACTCTTTCCCACTTCGTAAAGTATAAGGACTGAGCTCAAGAGAGAAACTGACTCTAAAACTATTATATTTGCTTGCAAACATCTGGAGAGGGAATACCATGCAAAGATGCCACCCAGAGGGACCTGGACAGGCTGGAGATGTGTGCCCAGGCCAACCTCATGAAATTCAACAAGGCCAAGTGTAAGGTCCTGCACCTGGGTAGGCACAATCCCAAGCACAAATCCAGGTTGGGTGGTGAATGGCTGAGAGCAACCCTGAGGAAAAGGACCTTGGAGTCTGGGGTGATGAAAAGCTCAACATGAGGCTGCAGTGTGCACATGCAGCCCAGACAGCAACTGAGTCCTAGGTTGCAGCAAGAGCAGTGTGGGAAACAGGGCAAGGGAGGGGATTCCTCCCCTTTGCTCTGCTCTCCTCAGACCCCACCTGGAGTACTGTGTGCAGTTCTGGAGCCCTCAGCACAGGAAGGACATGGAAGTGTTGGAGTGGGTCCAGAGGAGGGCCACGAGTATGATCAGAGGGCTGGAGCAGCTCTACTCTGAGGACAGACTGAGTGAGTTGGGGTTCATCAGCCTGGAGAAGAGAAGGCTTCCAGGAGACCTGATAGTAGCCTTCCAGTATCTGAAGGGGGCCTACAGGAAGGCTAGGGCGGGATTATTGACAAGGTCCTGCAATGACAGGACAATGTACAATGGGCTTAAACTGGCAGAGGGGAGATTTAGACTGGATGTCAGGAGGAAGTTGTTTGCAGTGAGGGTGGTGAAACACTGGCACAGGTTGCCCAGGGAGGTTGTGGCTGCTCCCTTCCTGGAGGTGCTCAAGGCCAGGTTGGAGGAGGCCTTGAGTGAGCTGTACTAGTGGGAGGTGTCCCTCCCTATGGCAGGGGGTTGGAACTAGATGATCCTTGAGGTCCCTTCCAACCTTACTATTCTATGATTCTAAGAAACTAAACTATAAACACATCCTCAGTAGGCAGTGTGACTGCCATGAAAAGTTAAAGAGAAGGAGACCTTTTCATTATAGAGGCAATGAAGATTAGCTGGATTAGGTATCCAAAAAAAGTCTAAAGAAAGCAGTGTGTTAGTATTCGCCAGCAACAATTGTGCCTGCTGAAGGTGCACCTTAGAAACATCACTCAGATGAATATGTCAGTGGAAGAGGACAACACATATATGCTTTTATGTACCCTAGAAAACAATGTTAGTGTAAGACACTCAGAGAAAGTCCAAATGGTAATCCATTGGTTTGTACATTATTCACATCCATGCAGTGAATGCAAAATCAATTGCATACGTTCTCAGCTGTAGTGATTTTATAGCCATTTTGCTTGGGTGTTCTTACTCAAGGCTTTGAGGGAAAAAGGTTACTGAATTTATGGCAACATGAGATCCATCATCCACAGGATCTTAATTTTATACCACAGTATCAGAACCTCAGAGGTCGTAAATCATAGTTGTCATCAATGTCTTAGAGTACCTGACAGGTTTCCCTGTTCTTTCTCCAGTGACATTTTGACATGTTGAATTTTTTATTCTGATCTGTGAGCACAGAAGTGAATGAGTACCTCATGTGTCAGTGATGAGACAAGACCAAAAAGCAAAAGCAAAGGCCGGCAGCCACATTGTAAGTGAGCCCTCCCCTTCCAATCTATAAATGTATAAAGCAGCATAAGGATGAGTAGCTAACACACCTACTATATAGAATAAAAAAAACCAAACAAACCATTGCTACCACAAATCTACCCAGATAACTCTATTTCTTATATAATTGTCAAGAAAAAAAAATAAACCAAACAAATATCTAACACTGTAGATTTTTTAAATGGTGACCATAGGAGAAGAAACATCATCAAGAAATGTCTGAATACCTTGTGCCCAACAATAAATGCAGGTGGCATAATGTCCCAAAGGAAGGAAAACATCTAAGAGATCTACACAAACATCACATGGTCATAGGTTGAGTTAAAAGAAAAATATTATGTCATGCAGTACATCTCATAAAAAAATCCAACCTTGCATGGAATGATCAGTTTTGGAAACATAAAACCAAACCAAAATTAATTTGTATGCAAAAGTCTGTGGATTTTTGTTTGTTTGTGTTTCTTTTGGGGTTTGTTTGTGGGTTGTCGTGTGGGGTTTTTTTTCGGTGTGGGGTTTGGTTTTTGGGTGTTTGTTTTGTTTTTTGGTTTGGTTTGTTTTGCTTTTTCCTTTATTTGGGACGTTTTTACCTTTGTTTATTCTTTAATTTGCCATGAAAAATCTGCAGGAGTATGTAACTGGAAGTGATAGGGACACGACAAAACTCAAAGGATATTTCGTACAGCAACCAGACAAAGGTTCTTAAGGCATTTTCTAAAGGCTAGCCTGTCTCTAGTCCTTTCTCTGACAATAAAATTATTCAGATGAAAGTCATTGTAGTTTAACAAAGGGTAAAGCACTGCAAATATGTCTTTGTATAGATCAGAAATGCTTTCCATGTATCACTTGACCACCGTCTATTGTGTGAGATTCCATGTTTATTGTGTGAGATTGGGTTGTAACAAGCAACTCTCCCTGAGGTGGGACAATGTTACAGATATCCTGGAGGAAGGTATCTCCAAAGAACATGAGAAAGGTTTCCTGGTTCTCTTTCCTGTTGCAGGCTGGACTGTGGGTCAGAGTGAGTCAGAACCAGATCACTAGCAAACACATAATCTGCACTGAATAATAAAGTTTAACATTTCCAATACACAACGCCCAAAACTGCTGTCACTGAGAGTGGCTGTTGGTGTGAGAGTCCCAATGCACTGATCTGTTATCCCAAACCAATGTAGAGACAGAAGGTCATTCCATCTCTACAAACTACCTTGAGATGACAAAACACAGAACAAAGCATGGCTGACCATACTGTAATCCTCTCTCATATATTTTGCAGAAGTGAGGTACACATACATAGCACAGTTTGGTACTGCACTCCTGTAGTGCCAAACCTGCAAAAACAAACATCCTGCAAAGGATGAGATTTGACCACAATCAGTTGGTGGCTTCCAACATTTGAACCCTCTCTGTTCTGTCTCCACTGTGCATGCTCTAAACCATATGTTTAAGGAGTTCTTTGGAGCGAACTGAATCACACTTCAGCAGTAATGGTATGGAGTGTGTACAATTCTGGAGTCCCCAGCACAGGAAGGACATGGGAGTGTTGGAGTGGGTCCAGAGGAGGTCACAAAGATGCTCAGAGGGCTGCAGCAGCTCTACTATGAGGACAGGCTGAAAAGGTTGGGGTTCTGCAGCCTGGAAAAAAGAAGGCTTCCAGGAGACCTTAGAGTAGCCTTCCAGTGTCATAAGGGGGCCTTGAGGTCCCTTCCAACCTTACCATTCTATGATCCTATGATTCATTCTGTGATTCTATGTCTTGAATATCTCCAGAGAGGGAGAAGTCTCCGGACAAGGTTGGACTGTGTGGTTAAGGATCTCAACATAATGATTGATTAATGTAAATTTAATTAATGATAGAATTCTGCTTTTCTTTATTTCAGTGAGTCCATTGGCACAGAAAATGAAACGTGACTGTTTACAATATGACTGTTTACATTACATTAGCTGCTTTCAGAATGCATTTATTGGGATAAAAAAAAAAATACTAAATACCCCAAAAGATGTAACCCTGAGACATTTGAAATTCAGAAAACAGTAAGAAAGTGATATTAACAAGACTTGGTTTGTATCACCCTGGTCTCCCCACTCAGAAAAAAAGCAGTCTATTTACAAAGAGTCTTATTGCAATTATGGTTACAAGTTCTTTCAGAATTATAATGTAGCTTAACAAATAGATTCGTATCAGTGACATGTGCTAATGGTTAGGTTTATCGCCTGAAAATGTGACACTCCTATTAGCATATCTCAGTTTAGGTTCCCTAATGAGCATTCAAGTTTATTTTAAAAGACAGTGAAAAGTTATTACATATTAAACAGTTGCCACTTGTTTATTTAGCACATTTGCTGAAGATTAACAGCAACAAGGGCTGTTCTCCTTTGCACAGAATCTATCTTGCAGATCTTTCAGTGATGGCTGTTAGTACAGGATCATTTAAAACAGCTACAGACTTGTTTTTTGGCATGCAATAATCACTCCAATTTAATGTTTGCACCCATTGCATTGGTCTCTGTATTGTTCCACGTTAGATTTTTCTAATAGGTAAAGATGAGTTGAAGACAACTGGGTTTTAAAATATCAGATGTGTCTATTTCCTCTAAAGTGATATTCATTATATTAAGCTACGAGTCCTAAAAACTACTGTCATACTGTGTTCCCTGGATGTATTTCCATAGCCTCTTCAGAATGTGATGGTAAATCATAGAATGGAATCACAGAGTCATAGAATGTTTAAGGATGGAACAGACCTCAAGGATCAGCTAGTTCCAACCCCCTGCCATAGGCAGGGACACCTCCCACTAGTACAGTTCACTCAAGGACTCAAACAACTTGGCCTTCAACACCTCCAGGCAGGGAGCAGCCACAACCTCCCTGGGTAACCTGGGCCAGTGTCTCACCACCCTCACTGGAAAGAACTTCTTCCTAACGTTCAGTCTAAATCTCTCCTCTGCCAGTTCAAACCCATTGCCCCTTGTCCTGTCATTGCAAGACCTTGTCAATAGTCCCTCCCCAGCCTTCCTGTAGGCCCCCTTCAAATACTGGAAGGCTACTATCAGGTCTCCTCAAAGCCTTGTCTTCTCCAGGCTGCAGAACCCCAACTCTTGTAGCCTGTCCTCATAGGAGAGCTGCTCCAGCCCTCTGAGCATCTTTGTGGCCTCCTCTGGACCCACTCCAACAGTTTACTATCCTTCCTGTGCTGAGGGCTCCAGAACTGTACACAGTACTCCAGATGGGGTCTGAATTGCCTGGATGCATTCCTGTGTGATCTAGTATAGGTGATTCTGCTCTGGCAGGGGGGCTGGTTTACACGATCTTTTGAGGTCCCTTCCAGCCCCTAACATTCTGTAATTATGTGAAGAATGATAAGCAGGTTAACCTTCCTTTCTAAGACCTTTCTCTGCATCCATGAGCTTCAGAGCACCATTGTAGGAAATGTCCATGGGGAGATCTGACTCTTGAAGGAACATAGATAACATGAATGAATAAGCTTAAACTCAGTCTTGCACTGTGCATCCAGGGGGGTCACAGCCTCTTTTAAAGCTTCTCCCTTCTGTTTTCCTGTTTCAGTGTTTGGTGGTTGCAATCACTCTTTACCAATTCTAATACAATTGGGGCACTATGTGATTCGGGTTTGTTTTATTTGTTTGGGTTTTTATTTTGGGGGAGTTGTGGGTTTGTATTTGTGTGCTAATGGAGAGGCATTGTTCAGTTTTTTGCTGTTGGGTTTTTTGCTTTTTGTGGAGGGGTTTTGGGTTTTATGTGTGTTTTATTGTTTGGGTATGGGGTTTTTTTTATTTGTTTGGGGTTTATAGTTGTTTAGGTTTGTTCCTGGTTTTGGTTTATTGGCTGGTTTGTTGGCTTTGATTTTTTTGGGGTGGGTTGTTTTTTTTTGTTTGTTTGTTTTGTTTTGTTTTGTGGTTTTATTTTTTTGGGGGGAGAGTGGAGGTTGGGAGTGTTTGTTTAATCCACAGATAAAATGAAAGGAATGGAAAAGTTATCCTTAAGGCTTTCTACTTTTCTTTTCATTAATTCATTGTATCCCCAGGGACTATTGAATCATAGAATCATAGAATCATAGAATGGTAAGGTTGGAAGGGACCTCAAGGATCATCTAGTTCCAACTCCCTGCCATTGGCAGGGACACCTCC
>VWZE01006287.1:92513-103422 GCA_013396675.1 Eubucco bourcierii | reverse complement strand
AGCAAAAAAAAAAAAGCAGATTGGCATTAAAAAAAAATCCATTTTATTTGGGTTGCTATGCTAACCCCAAATAACCCTAAATTCCTTCTGTTCTTATTTACACACATTCCTGGTTTTGGAAACTCCTTATCCTGTTGCTGCCTCTATTTTCCTTGTTTGTTTTCATATCTAGCATGGAATGCATATCTATTTATTTTGTTTGTGACAAATACTGCAACAGACATGAAGGAAGGCATTAATGAGTATTCTTTATCCTTAAAAAAAAGGGTGTGTCCTTTCTACTGTGTCACTTATATTAAAAAATCTAATTATTATAATCAAAATTTCTAATTTCCTTCCTCTTAAAGAGCTGAGATACATGCTTTTGACAGGTTTTACAGTGGTTTGATTTGAACTTCTACTTTAAAGTAGCAGTAAGAGCATTTTTAAACACAGGGGTAAATAGGACTTTCATGCCTACTACAGGGCAATTTATTTCTGATTAAGTGGAAATGAACAGAGGAACAAGTGAGGAAAAGCTTTTTTTTTGAAATAAATTATGTACCCCCAGGGTGTACTCAGTTGAAGCTTTACTTTGACAGAAGACAGCACCTTTCTATTGTTCTTCATGACTAAACACTTTACTGCCCTATCCTTAGCTGATATGCACTCCTAAAAAGCAAACAGGGTGGCATGTCACTCTTTAATGTGACCATTGTGCTCCAGAATGTTGCTTTTGTGTTCNTTTTTTTTTTTTTTTTTTTTTTTTTTTTTTTTTTTTTTTTTTTTTTTTTTTTTTTTTTTTTTTTTTTTTTTTTTTTTTTAAAGATCATTGTAAAAAAAATAAAAAAAGAGTAAATGAAATCTGTAATAATATCATTCAGTTTCAAGAGGCTTTGAATTAGATGANCTGGCATTGCAAGACCTTACCAATAGTCCCTCCCCAGCCTTCCTGTAGGCCCCCTTCAGATACTGGAAGGCTACTCTAAGGTCTCCTGGAAGCCTTCTTTTCTCCAGGCTGCAAAGTCCCAACTCTCTCAACCTGTCCTCAGAGCAGAGCTGCTCCAGCCCTCTGATCATCTTTGTGGCCCTCCTCTGGACCCGCTCCGACACTTCCATGTCCTTCCTGTGCTGGGGGCTCCAGGACTGCACACAGGACTCCAGGTGGGGTCTGACAAGAATATGATTGGGAATAATGCCTCACCTATTGACCAGTTTCTACATAACTTAACTTAGATTATTTTAATCTGTTTGCATGTATCCTAGAAAGGAGAGGTCTGTATAAATAAGAGTATATTTCCTTGCCCGAAGACACAAGCAAGGCTTAAATAAAAGTATAAGTACCTTTTTTTGTTCAGACATTGGAGTTACAGAAATCTTGAGTAATCTGTATGAATACAGCACTGGTGTTGCTTTAATTAATTCAGCATATTAGTGAAATTAGTGCAAATAATAATCTACCTGCATAATATTCCCACTCCCCTTTTGACATGGTAGTATTTTTCCACTTACTTCAATTACTGACCAATCAGTTGAAAACTCAGGAATGAATCTACAATGAATGTGTGTATGAATAACCAGGATGAATCTATGTGTATTTTGGGGGTTCAAATGACCAAACTGATGCATGAGAATTAATCATAGAGACAATAATTTCTGACCACAAACACAGTTTTGGCCTGAACACAGTGTGTGGTGTTGAAATTGACAGAAATGAAAGCAGAGGTGATTGGTGGGAACCAGCATGGCTTCACCAAGGGCAGATCTTACCTGACAAATTTAGTGGCTTTCTATGATGAAGTCACAGCGACAGTGGACAAGGGAAAGGCAGCTGATATCATCTACCTGGACCTGAGTAAAGCATTTGACTCTGTCCCACATGACATCCTGGTCACCAAACTGGAAAAACATGGACTTGATGGGTGGACCACTCGCTGGATAAGGAATTGGCTGGATGGTCGAACCCAGAGAGTGGTGATCAAGGGCACAATGTCCACCTGGAGACCAGTGACAAGTGGTGTCCCTCAGGGGTCAGTGCTGGCACCAGTGCTGTTTAACATCTTTGTCAGTGACATGGACAGAGGAATGGAGTGCACCCTCAGCAAGTTTGCAGATGACACCAAGCTGTGTGGCACAGTCGACTTGCTAGAGGGCAGGGATGCCATCCAGAGGGACCTGGACAGGCTGGAGAGTTGGGCCCAGGCCAACCTGATGAAATTCAATAAGGCCAAGTGTAAGGTCCTGCACCTGGGTAGGCACAATCCCAAGCACAAATACAGGCTGGGTGGTGAATGGCTGGAGAGCAGCCCTGAGGAAAAGGACCTTGGAGTCTGGGTTGATGAAAAGCTCAACATGAGCCTGCAGTGTGCACATGCAGCCCAGACAGCCAACCGAGTCCTAGGCTGCATCAAGAGAAGCGTGGCCAGCAGGGCAAGGGAGGTGATTCTGCCCCTTTACTCTGCTCTCGTCAGACCCCACCTGGAGTACTGTGTGCAGTTCTGGAACC
The DNA here is from genome assembly GCA_013396675.1 of Eubucco bourcierii. NCBI lineage: Eukaryota > Metazoa > Chordata > Aves > Piciformes > Ramphastidae > Eubucco > Eubucco bourcierii. The sequence goes on along the minus strand of VWZE01006287.1, from coordinate 100,937 downwards.
CTCAGCACAGGAAGGACATGGAAGTGTTGGAGCGGGTCCAGAGGAGGGCCACAAAGATGATCAGAGGGCTGGAGCAGCTCTCCTATGAGGACAGGCTGAGGGAGTTGGGGCTCTTCAGCCTGGAGAAGAGAAGGCTTCGAGGGGACCTGATAGTAGCCTTCCAGTATCTGAAGGGGGCCTACAGGAAGGCTGGGGAAGGATTATTTACAAGGTCCTGCAATGACAGGACAAGGGGCAATGGGCTTAAACTGGCAGAGGGGAGATTTAGACTAGATGTTAGGAGGAAGTTCTTTACAGTGAGGGTGGTGAGGCACTGGAACAGGTTACCCAGGGAGGTTGTGGATGCTCCCTCCCTGGATGTGTTCAAGGCCAGATTGGATGAGGCCTTGAGTAACCTGTACTAGTGGGAGGTGTCCCTGCCTATGACAGGGGGTTGGAACTAGACGATCCTTGAGGTCCCTTCCAACCTTACCATTCTATGATTCTATGATTCTATGATTCTAAGAACTATTAAAAAAACCCAAAAAACTACCCATGAATGGTACACAGAAATCAAAGTAGGTGCTCTGCTATGGGGACCTTTTATAAAACTGGGCTAGTTCTGAGCAAGAGCAAACCAGACTATCAGCATAGTAAAGGCAGATTTACTTTGGAAGAAGTCAGTGATACCAGCAATTTCCTGCATCTAATGAAGTTTTCTTGAAGACTACATCCTAAACAATTTTTCTTCCAAATATTGTTAGAGCTGCGCTGCAGAAGTGTGTTCTTTATCATATTCTCCAAGGCAATAGAGATACCAAGTGTGCCCAAAATGTAAAAGTAATTCTTTGCCTTGGGAAAATCTAGGATTCCTGACTGAGTGGAAAGAGCTACAGTTCACTACACTGTTAACTACTGTCAATAATCCCAGTAGAAAGACTCTTCAGGCAGCGAGGCACAGATGAAGAAAGGTTTCCATCACAAGACTTCCAATAGGGCTCTAACTACAAGTTACTTCAATCAAAACACGTTTGTTATAGACTCATACACTACATATTTCCAAAAGAAAAAACAACCCTTCTCAGGTTAATTCAGGTTACTTCTTATTCTTTTTTTTCGGTCCAGTATTAGAAAAGTAGGAGGCTTTTCAGAGCAGTGATACAAAGCAAACTTTCATCTGCCTGTATGGCTAAACAAAACTTCCTTAAATGTTTCATCTGTGCTGTTGGGAGTCTCCCTGTCCATTTATACAAGCAGTTTTTCCTTATGAGTGTGATCTTATATTTAATAATTTACCCTTCTCTCCTGTCTTGAGATCCTTACTAGCAGCTAGAGAACTTGACTCACCTGTAATGGACGCTCTCTTGCTGTTTCATTTGATTATTATGGTAGTTGATGTGGAAAAAAAAACCCCAGAATCATAGAATGGTAAGGTTGGAAGGGACCTCAAGGATCAGTTAGTTCCAACCCCCTGCCATAGGCAGGGACACCTCCCGCCAGTACAGGTAACACAGGTTACACATCAAGTGTAACACTATAGGAAGGTTACTTGGCTTTTATTTTAAAGGAACTAATGAATTTACATAGCAATATCAAATACTATGTCAGTTACACCTTTTAATTTAAATATAAGGTTACTTCTTGGCTTTTATTTTAAAGGAGCTAATGAGTATATAGAAATACCAAATACTATGTCAGCTACATCTTTTAATTTAAATACAAGGTTACTTCTTGGCTTTTATTTTAAAGGAACTAATGAGTATATAGAAATATCAAATACTATGTCAGCTACACCTTTTAATTTAAATACAAGGTTACTTCTTGGCTTTTATTTTAAAGGAACTAATGAATTTATAGAGCAATAGCAAATACTGTGTCAGCTATGCCTTTTAATTATTAGGGAAAGTGGATTATAATTAGTAGATGATCTTAGAGGCATAAATCATTTAATGACTTGAAGGTTAGAGAACAGTATACACATAAAGAGTTGTAAAAGCAGAAAAAACATGAAAGGTTTAATGAAACTTTTGACATATATGGAATAAATTAGTATTTAACCTCCCTGAGTGACAAAAGCATCCCTGCCACGGGCTGACTGTTTATGTGAAATGAGTTGATAAATTCCAGCTGACTGGATCCTTGGATTGTGTGCTGGTTTGAGGCTAACTGAAATATTTTGATGAAAATAATTAGATTATAGGCTGAGAAAAGCAAACAATGGTGATGTCTACTTCATTCATAGACTTCCTGAGACGTGTAAAAACAAGGACACAAACAGAGTCTCTCTTTCTGGGAGCCTTGTCTTCTCTCTGATGTGTAACCTAAATAATCACCCTGCTTCTAACCCCCCTGGATGATCCTCCAAACTCACCTTGCACACAAGCCAGACCCTGGGGTAAGGTAGAGGGGTGGAAAGAATGTGGAAGAGTGGTTGGGAGCCCCTCCTGGGGACTCTGGTTTCTGGGAGGGGGATTGTGTTTCTGTATTATCTTTAACTTGTATATTTCTGTAACTATTCCTGTCTATTGTGTATATCTCTGCTTGTACATTATGCTGAGCTGTAAACTGAGCTTCAGTCCTTAACTTCCAGCTGGTTGAGTCTAGTCTGGGTGATTTTTCATAGTGTGTGTGTGTGGGTGGATAACTCCCAAACCATCACAGATTAGTGAATGGCTTTCAGGAGACTTCTGTTCACTGCAGAGAGGCCCAGAAAGGCTGGATAGTTGAAATATCTTAAATGAACACAACTGCTGTTGACATTTCTGTCCAAAAAAGTAAAAATAAGGCTACAACCAGTAGATGTGCATTAGCTTTCAACGATAACAGTTGATTCATGTTAGAATTCTTCTTTGCTTACATTTCAACCAAAAATCACAGAAGCCACTAGCATTTTTGAACTCACACTACAATCTTTTTAGCATGCCTATGAATCATCTTCTTAGGCCTAAATTAATTTCCTCCAATTAAAGGCAGGTGAGTTGCCTATACTTGCAGTCAAGTGTATTATTCTGAGTATCCACTGTCTTTCCATTTTGGTCAGAAAAAAATGGCTTAGGGAGAGATATTTACATTATTTGTCAGTATCTTTCTCAGTCTATCATACAAGGAAGAGTAAAAATGGAAAAAGAAAGAAATTAATTTTTTTAAAATCCAAATAAAAAAATCAAAACCCAAATACATTTTAAAAGCCTCCTCTTCTCCAGAGTAAACAACTCTAAGTCATAGAATAGAATCATAGAATCATAGAATGGTAAGGTTGGAAGGGACCTCAAGGATCAGCTTTTTCCACCCCCCTGCCATAGGCAGGGACACCTCCCACTAGTACAGCTCACTCAAGGCCTCAAACAACCTGGCCTTGAACACCTCCAGGGAGGGAGCAGCAGCAACCTCCCTGGGTAACCTGTTCCAGTGTCTCACCACCCTCACTGCAAACAACTTCCTCCTAACATCCAGGTTTAATCTCTCTGCCAGTTCAAACGCATTACCCCTTGTCCTGTCATTGTCAATTGACCTTGTCAATAGTCCCTCCCCAGACTTCCTGTAGCTCACTTCAGATACTGGAAGGCTACTAGAAAGTCTCCTGGAAGCCTTCTCTTCTCCAGGCTGCAGAGCCACAACTCTCTCATCCTGTCCCTATAGCAGAGCTTCTGCAGCCCTCTGAGAATCTTTGTGGCCTCCTCTGGACCTGCTCCAAAAGTTCAACATCCTTCCCGTACTGGGGGCTCCAGAACTGTACATGGTACTCCAGGTGGGGTTTAAAGACTATGGTCATAGGAGATCAACATGTCTTGACAACCTCAGAGTAGAGACTACTTCTGGTGCGATCTGGTCTATGAATAAGGTTTTAACAACAAAGGATGAGTCAGAATTTAAACTCTAAATCTTTCACAGGTTAAATATAAATAAGTGTATAGTCAGTTCTGACTCAACTACCCTTGTATCTTCTAAACTCTGATCATTTTCTCCAACTATGATACAGATTCTCTCTCTAAAACAGGTTTATTCTTTCAGTGATGAAGAAGTTTTGATTAGAAATCTTTAGGTGAAATTCAGAAGATATCATCCTCTGTTTTTAAATGAAATTGTTCCTACGTTTTTCAGCACAGAAATGAGCATTCAGATTTAGGCACTGGAGTGGTGATCATAGAAGTGTCTGTTTAGGATCATCTCTGCCCTGAGATTTTTCATAAATTTTGTCTCTCTGATTCCCCAATGAGCTCAGCTAACAATCAGTGCCTTGTTGGAGAGTTTCAAGTAAAAAAAATCTGTCTTTTCAATCTGCCTGCAAGGTCAAAAAAACTTTCAGCAGGGTTTAATACACGTACACAAGCTTGATGTATTGAAGTGCTCCATTCTTTTACGATGTTAACAGTTTGATGAGAATATCAATTAAACATGACTGTGTAGTTAAGATTTCCATCTCCAAATGCAGCTGCAGCAAATAGTCGGAGCGCTAATCAAAGCAGTGTCATAATTTAGCACTGATGAGGAAAGCAGTAGCCATCAGAAGGCAACGATAGAAAGGAGGCAGCTGCTTTCATATCATTTTAGTGTCCATTTCTTTAATGAGCCTGAGGAGACAATTCCCTGATGACTATTCATTAATTAACGGCATTTATGAGAGGAGAAGAACTATCAGTATGCAAACAAGTAGAGAGCAGGTGATGACGGTTTTGTTTGCAGGCTATGAGCATATTGAGGAAAATCAGCTTTGGAATAAAGTAAATAACCTGAAAGGGATATTTAGCAGAATGACGAGTTCCCAGTTCTTCATCTGGGCAGCAGTGAAATGTGGTTTACAGCTTAATGGAGGTATGTTATTAAATTAAATTCTTTAAATATCCATAATCAGATCAGGAATAAAGAAGGAACGAACCAAGAGGATTCAGAGAATCGTGGAATTCAACACATGGATCTTTCCCTTTATGAGCGAATACATTTTGCCCTGACTTCGTTGCATTAATCAACAGTTAGATCCTGCTAGGAACCAGCTCCTTTCAGCTTAGTTTTTTAAAAAGTTATCCCAATGGTTTTCCCTCTGCTTGAGAAGCCAAAAACACCTAGAGTGAGTTTTGAAGGCGAACTAAACTCTTTCCCAGCCATGAAGATTTCAGGGTATGAAGTACATTGTTCCAAAATCAGTCTGTAGAGATTAACAAAAAGAGGACGATACCACAGTGCTGGTCATCAGGCACCTTTGTGTCAGGCTGGAGTTTCTTTGCATATGTATGGCATGGTAGGGGAGCTGAGATCACACAATTGAATGTGGTCTCATGGTATCTGCTCACAAAGCGATTCTTTGAACCTCTTTGCACAACTTGAATTCATGTAATATTAAACACCCTCAGGCCGGATTCCAGTTCTTCCTCTTTGTTCTGGTTAGAAAGTGTAAAGTAGCTGTTTTTTGACATGTTTGCACTGAAGAAAATACCTGATAATGCTGATTTTGTCCATTTCCTACTGGGAGCATTTTGTGTAGGATGTGTGAGGAACTTGGTTGAGCTCAGATCTACAAGTACAAGCTCCTTAAAGAATTGATGCTAGCAGCATATATCAGAGCAGTCACAAGTCTGTGATAAACAGGATGGGCTGAGGCGATGGCTGGACAGGCAAGATAGACTCCAAACATAAAAAGCTCAGAATCCCATCACGTTTTGGAGTTTTACATTGGGAAAGGCCACAGTGACAATTACGCTTGGAAATTATGCCACTTTTAGAAGTCTGTTCCACAGAATCTTACATCTCTTGCATATGCAGTAGCCAAACACAAGGAATTCATTCTTGACACTATACACCACACACAAACTGCTCCACATATGTTCACAGGGTGGGTAGCTACAGCACATGTTTTTTTTTTCTGCTGAAGTTTCTAAATGTCAACGATGTTACACATTTTTCTCAATGGTTTTTCCATCGTGGGGATGATGCAGAAGTAAACAAACAAGGAGAACAACTGACTAATTTTATCCAAAGTCATAAGCAATGATTTAATGCAAAACATGTTTGGAATACATCATTAAAAAGAAAAAAAAAAAAAAAGTGCATAGTGATTAATATGAGGAAATACAGAACCCAGAAATCCCTCCTCAATTTACATTATATTGTTTCATCAAATCTTTCATAGAATCATAGAATGGTAAGGTTGGAAGGGACCTCAAGGATCAGCTAGTTCCAACCGCCTACCATAGGCAGGGACACCTCGCACTAGTACAGCTCACTCAAGGCCTTGTCCAGCCTGGCCTTGAACACCTCCAGGGAGGGAGCAGCCACAACATCCCTGGGCAACCTGTGCCAGTGTTTCACCATCCTCACTGCAAACAACTTCCTCCTAACATCCAGTTTCAATCTCCTCAATGTCAATTCAAACCCATTGCCCCTTGTCCTGTCATTACAAGACCTTGTCAATAGCCCCTCCCCAGCCTTCCTGTAGGTCCCCTTCAGATACTGGAAGGTTACTCTGGAGACCTTCTCATCTGCAGAGCCCCAACTGTTATAACCAACAAATTTATAACCATTCTTAATTTATAACCAAAATTTTATCAAGGGAAGGAGGAAGAGGAGTTGTTCTTAAGAGTAGGGGGAAAAAAAAGTAGAAGAATCAAAATCACTGTTTTCTATCTTTTTCTTTTTTTAACCATTGACACCACCAGCTGAGCAGCTCTTTCAGACATGCATGGTTTTACTCTACTGATCACCAAGGATCTGGTCAAACAATCAGAAAAAGAGCAACCATCACAATACAAATAACTGATATCCAAGCTGCATCCTTCCCTCTTTCCTAACTGGTACGTGTACAGACACCCTGCTTGGTGCAGTTGAAGCACACAATGGTGACTCAGACCTCCAAAACCAGCTCACCTGATTGTACCACATTAAATCATAAAATTAATAGCTTTATCCACTCCTTTCATTTGGCACCACTTTTTCCTCTGACACAACATCACCACACATAAACAATTCTTAATTGATTTCACACTCAGTGGTAGATCAGAGCTGATGACAGGTGTTCTTAGAATATATAGAGTCCACATCTTGTACACTTACCTTAATCAAGCCAGCAGGACATCTGCAGAGATCTAGTGAAAATGTAGACAACTTCCTAAGGAAGAAAAAGAAAAAAAAATGATATACATAAATATATACAAAGTCTGTAATGAAAACTATGACTGTGGAATACATGAAGATAGTCAGTGTGGTGAGAACTTTGTATCTCAGCAACACATCATGATGCACATCCTCTTCTTCCCCCTTGACCACAACTGTAGGTAAACATTTAAACATATTTTCTCCTAATTTTTAATTTTCTTGTGCTAGGTCTGATCAGCACATGAAACTTGCCTATATATTGCATCAGAAGTGAGAGAGGAAATTAATAATGATTGAAATACTTGCTGGTCTTATCTTTTATGATTTGAGTAACAGGATAACTAGTTTAAAACAACAACTGAATCTTCTCTCTAGATTTACTAGGAGATTATTATTTTCAGTTTTACAGTTTTTTTTCATTACTCCCAATGGTTATATACATATTTTTTTTCTAATATATTTAATGAAGTCCCAAGACTAATGAAAACAGAGAAGCTAAAATAAGAATCACTATTAAGTTAAAAACATTAAAAGTAATTGTATTATCTTGCTGTCGTTCATAAAAAGGTAAGACAATTAGTAACATAAAAACAAATAAAGCATGAGACTTCAGAGTGATGGAAAGATTATATTGTTTGCAAAAATCAAGAGTACACTGAAAAGACTCAGAGGAAGAAAACAAAAGGGCAAAAAAGCTTGTTAAAAAACAGTTACTCAAGATGTTCAATGCACTTCTGAAACTCATTAATATAAGGTATCTCTGATACCAGAAGGGGTTATGAAAACAGGGAAGAGACCTCATGTCTGACTTCACAAAGAAGTAAAAAATAGTGATTTTTAAGCCCTGTCCCTGCTCTCTGACTGTTTGGTGGTTTCTTTTTGATTGGTTAGTTGGATTTTGGGGTTTTGTTTGGGTTTTTGGTTGTTTGTTTTTGTTGGGATTTTTCCAGTTCTGATGGCAGAATATCACAGTATCACAGTATCACCAAGGTTGGAAGAGACCTCAAAGATCATCAAGTCCAACCCATCACCACAGACCTCAAGACTAGACAATGGCACCAAGTGCCACGTCCAAATGCGCCTTGAACACCTCCAGGGACGGTGACTCCACCACCTCCCTGGGCAGCCCATTCCAGCAGCCAATGACTCTCTCAGGCAAGAACATTCTCCTCACCTCCACCCTAAACTTCCCCTGGCACAGCTTGAGACTGTGTCCTCTTGTTCTGCTGTTGCTTGCCTGAGAAGAAAGCAACCTCCCCCTGGATACAACCACCCTTCAGGTAGTTGTAGACAGCAAGAAGGTCTCCACTGAGCCTCCTCTTCTCCAGGCTAACCAATCCCAGCTCCCTCAGCCTCTCT
>VWZE01006287.1:79199-91121 GCA_013396675.1 Eubucco bourcierii | reverse complement strand
AAAAAAAAAAAAGCTTAGAAATCAGAAGCTGAATTATCATTGATGTACCTCTTATGTGTGTATGTCCTGAAAGACTGAGAGGATGAGTCCATAAATGCAACCTGTATTGCAATCCAATGTTACATCCTACATCAGTTATTGCAGAAAAAGCACCCAAGCTACAGTACACATTTTAAGGAATTTTTAGAATATTTTTTTTCCCTAACAACCAAATACAAAGTTTAGCTTTGACTTTTTCCTCACGTTTGCTGTCCACAGAGACAACTAAGCTCACTAGTACTAGTGGGAGGTGTCTCTGCCTGTAGCAGGGGGTTGGAACTAGATGACCTTTGAGGTGACTTCCAACCTTACCATTCTATGACCTCCTTGTTTCAAATCGAAGTTCCTGCTTCCCCTTTTGCACTTTGTTGTGCTTTAATTACAAAAAAAAAATATCTTACTAAGGCCTTCTTGCAAAGTTGAAGACCCCATTCAAAAGAGTTCACTAATGACCCCCTGTATCTTCCTACTCAAGGTCATAACACCAGCTGCTCACTTAAAGATTGTTTTCACTAAGACATTAACTTCTACCAACTGTACTATAAACTCTTCTTAAAGGGAACATGAGCAAAGAGGACATTGCAGTTCCAACTGGAACAAATACAATGCCTTGAGGAAGGAATCTGTGAGGAAGATGGAGGCATTAGGTATTTCTGAAAGTTGCAATGGGATGTGACATTTGTCAGTAAAGTTTCTCCAGAAGGAGAAACGAAAAAGTCTGAGATATATGAAATAGAATGAAGCTCTAAATGAATTTCCCTAGGGAGTGAAAACGAGATTGACCATGTTTATTCTAATCTATGGCTGGTTGCATATTTTTGTTTTTGTTTTGTTTTTCAGTTTCTGTTTCAGATTGTGAAGAAAGATGGGAGGGAGGTAAACAATGTGCTTTTTAAAAATCTTATTAGAATTGTAAATACTGGAGGTCCATTCACTCAGGAGAGATCAGCAGGTGTTTTATATATATGAAATCTGCAAAGCTTTTGTTTGATTTTTCAGGGGTGGAGGGTGGGGGAGAACAATTTAGTGCAGATCAAAGTTAACCTTTAAGAGGTGAAAAATAGTCCAATCAATCCTCCAACACTTCAATTTTGTATTCTGTGACTGAACAATCAGATCCTTCAAACTCTGCAGCAGAATTTGCTCTAGAATTTTATGAGTATAAGCTCCAGATCACAGCACTCCTTCATTTCCTTAAGCTTAATGTTAGCATGGCTATGACATTGTAATGACTATGTCAAAGCAAATTCTGAGGTCACATGCTTGGGAACATCACTTATGCAACACTTTTGGGAGGCAGCAAACAGCTCAACTTTCTTGTTGACTCTAAGAAAGAGGCCAGTCTCAACCAGATAACTCGATATTTCTACTTCCTGACACGTGTTTATGAGTGTTTTAACCAGTGTATGTTCATACCCAGTAGGCTCCATGATCATAGTATTTACTGTAGCTTTACAGTGGAACACCTCCCTTATGAGGGATGGCTGAGGGAGTTGTGTCTCCTTAGCTTGGAGGTACTGTTTATAGATATAGAGAATCATAAAATCATAGAATGGTAAGGTTGGAAGGGACCTCAAGGATCATCTAGTTCCAACCCCTTGACATAGGTAGGGACACCTCCCGCTAGTACAGTTCACTCAAGGCCTCCTCCAACCTGGCCTTGAACACCTCAAGGGAGGGAGCAGCCACAACCTCTCCAGGCAACCTGTACAAGTGTCTCACCACTCTCACTATAAAGGGTGAGTGTCAGGACAGAGACAGTGATGTCCAATACTCATATAAGGGACAACAAGTACAAGATTGGAGCATAGCAGGTTCCACATAAATGCAAGCAAAAAATTTTTCACTGTGAACCCTGCAAGAGGTTGCCCAGACAGGATGTGGAGTCTCCTTCTCTGGAGAAATTCAAAACCCACTTCAATGCATTCCTGTGTGACCTACTCTAGGAATCTCGTTCTGGCAAGGGATTTGGACTAGATGATCTTTTGAGGTCACTTCCAATCCCTAACATTCTGTGATTCTGTGATTAATGTGCATTTATTCATTTCAGTTGCATTTACTCCCAGTTCACAGTATCACACTATCACCAGGGTTGGAAGAGACCTCAAAGATCATCAAGTCCAACCCATCAGTTCAACTCAGTGTTCCTGGAAAAAGAGTCACATTCACAGTTTTTATGCTTATTTTGGATCTTTTCAAATATATGTGAAACTAAGCACTGCTATGAGTAATTTCACTTAATTTATGCCAGATATTATTATTTTTTTTCTCTGTTTTCCATTTATTACAAATGCACATGACTTATTGGAGATGTTGGTTCTTGTGGAGGAAAAAAAATCTCTCTCATAAGTTCCACTGAATTGCAAACTATTTTAAGTGGTTGCATAACTGAGGAGCTCAAAAGTATGCCTGATTTCAGCACTGGAATTACTATATTTTTAATTTTCCAACAGATTTGCCATAGTTTCAAAGGTTTCATCTGAAACTGTCTGGTCTATTTAAAGGGTAAAATCTACTTAACTGTTCAAAAGGCACTTGATCCTATGAATGCACTTTGCTAGTAATGGGATAGTTATTTTCCAGGCCAGTTAAAAGCTATTACTCATAGGAACACAAACAGATTGTGGGAAGGAACATTCATGTTGATGACTGGCAGCCTGACAAAGTAAAAAGGGAAATATGGCCCTTGCCTGAATTAAGCTGCACTGACTCTATCTGTTCCAAACATTTGACTTAACTCCATTCTTCTCATGATACTTATGACAATAATGGGATAACAGATTTATGTCATGAAGGCACTGACCTTTGTTAGAGGGAACATTTTGACAGGAAAAGATGTGATATGCTGCTGTGCTCTATAATTTTGACAATGATTGACACTCAGGCTTTATATTGACATGGCAAGGCTTTTGCTTATCTTTTTTACATTGTCATCCTTGGAATTACTCCTGGGTGTTTGGGTTTTTTTTAGGATTTTTGATCACATAAACGTTCTCTGATTAAATTGCTAGAAGGAGACAATTCATGTTGCTGGGAAGCCTTGATTCACTTACAGCCATAAAGTCATTTACACTCTAGGGTAAGATGAATTGCGGGTAAAGTGACTAGGTAAACCTAGTGAACACTGATGCTTCTGCTTTCACCCAAAGATGAGGATATTTCCTGCCATGATTTTGGATGTTGTTATGTTGATGATGAACGTTTGGTTTTGCTCATTTTTTTCCATTGAAGAGCTGGGTTTGATGGATTGTGATAAAATTTGAGCTTTGAGAAAAGACATGAAATTTGAATAAAGGTAATAGTCAATACAGAGATGAAATTATGTTTTGTTTCTCTTCAGGATCGGTAAGTAAAGACGCCTCATCACCACAGCAGCAAAGAAATCCATCCATAAGAAAAAGTCATATATCTGGATAGTCAGAGAAAGTGAGGGAGGTTGTGCTGGTTTGAGGATAATTAGAATATTTTAATAGAGAGAATTACACTATAGGCTGTGAAAGGAAAACATCATGATGTCTACTTCACTCATACACTTGCTGGAGAATTGTTTGGGAACACTAACCAAAACATTAGATAAGTCAGTCTCTCTCTGTCGCTTGCTGGAGCAGCAGCTGCTGGGGGATCTAGCAGCTTCTGGCTCTTGGTTCCTCTGCTGATTAATCCTCACTAACCACTTTTCTTCTAACCCCCCTGGCTGATCCTCCTAATTTACCTTGCACGTAAGGCAAACCTTGGGGTAAGGTACAGGGGTGGGGAGAAGGTGGAAGGGTGGTTGGNGGGGAACTCCCAAACCTTCACAGAGGCAGAGGAACAGAAGAAGCCTTTTGCTCAAAAATAGAGTGCACATTATAGAATCATAGAATGGTAAGGTTGGAAAGGACTTCAAGGATAATCTAGTTCCAACCCCCTGCCATCGGCAGAGACACCTCCCACTAGTACAGTTCACTCAAGGCGTCCTCCAACCTGACCTTGAACACCTCCAGGGAGGGAGCAACGACAACTTCCCTGGACAACCTGTGCCAGTGTCTCACCACCCTCACTGTGAATGTTCATTATCTTTTTTTGAATTAGAAATGTAAGCTTCAGGAGTCAAACGGAACTGTAAATTCTGCCTGTTTCTCCTACATGAGTGATGACCTCTTATTTTGGGGTGATTGCAGTACAGCAGTGTGGTACAGCTTGCACTGTTCAACTCTTCTGGGTGTTTTTTAGTCTAGCATGAGAAATACCTTCAGTGTTGTTTAGTGCAAACAAAACTGACAGTCTCTGCCCTGGAGGATCTTATCTTGCATGCTCTTACACACTAGTCGTTTCATTCCCTTGCAGTTTATTTTTGTTCCCAGTGAAATCACTGGTGAAATTCCCAGTAATTCCAACAGAGCAGGATCAAGACGAAGAATATTACCATTGACTTATCTGAGAGCTCTCCGAGAACACATCAAACTGGAATGCAATCAAAGCAATGAACACTTGCTTTTCGTCTTTCACCTTCCATGATTTAGGTATAAAATTGCCTAGATGTAGCATCACTTTTCATTCAATTCTCTGACTGACATATAATGAGGTTTCATTGTTCACTATGACACTTTGACAAATGTTGTGTTACTATTGCTCTTAAGAATGACTATACAGAACATCCCCACTCAGAAACATAGCTCAAGCATAGTGAGAATCTGAATGAATTATGCATGAACCATGAGAAGGGAAGCAAATGTTAACTAATTTAAAAATGGGTCCAAATCATGACAATTTAGTTGATGACAAGGGAAGTCATTCTTCAATATTAACCATGTCCCTTCTGTGAGACTGATTTGCAGAGCAGAAAAGGTCATTTTGCAGTCAGATAGGGAATTTCCTGAGCAGAGGGGAGTTCAGCTTCTACATGCCAGATATAATGAGAACCAATAAATTAGGCAAAGCTCCTGTTTACCTAAGCTGAAATATTGATGACCAAGCTCATGAGAATGCTAATGTCTACATTCATCTTTTCTTGAAATTTAAAGCACAGTAGCACCTTGTGATAGATCTATACATCACAGCTAGAGCAACATTAGGAAGGGTACCGACCACAGAAAGCAAATACAAGGTGATGGAATAATACCAGGTTTTTTGACACAAATTTCACTTTCATCTACTACAATGAACAAAGAACTAAGAACAAACTCTATGACTTGAAGTACTGATAGTGGATTAGAAGCGCAGCCCAGACAGTCTACTGAGTGCTGGGCTGGAGCAAGAGCACTGTGGGCAGCAGAGCAAGGGAGGGGATTCTGCCCCTTTACTCTGCTCTCCCCATCTGGAGTCCTGTGTGCAGTTCTGGAGTCCCCAGCACAGGAAGGACATGGAACTGTTGGAGCGGGTCCAGAGGAGGCCACAAAGATGATCAGAGGGCTGCAGCAGCTCTGCTATAAGGACAGGTTGAGAGAGTTGGGGTTGTGCAGCCTGGAGAAGAGAAGGCTTCCAGGACACCTTAGAGTAGCCTCCCAGGATCTGAAGGGGGTCTACAGAAAGGCTGGGGAGGGACTACTGAAAAGGTTCTGCAATGACAGAACAAGAGGCAATGGGTTTGAACTGGTAGAGGGAAGATTTAGATTGGATGTTAGGAGGAAGTTGTTTGCAGTGAGGGTGGTGAGACACTGGCACAGATTGCCCAGGGAGGTCACTGGCACAGGTTTCCCAGGGAGGTTGTGATTGCTCCCTCCCTTGAGGTGTTTAAGGCCAGGCTGGATGAGGCCTTGAGTGAGCTGTACTAGTGGGAGGTGTCCCTACCTATGGCAGGGGGTTGGAACTAGATGATCCTTGAGGTCCCTTCCAACCTTATCAGTCTATGATTCTATGATCTTCTCACTTTTATGTTACCAGTGACTGGAAGCTGGTATGCAAACTCTGTGACATGATCTGGTAGTGTTCGCCCAGCTCCCAGATTGTGACAGCATATGGCTTCTTCATATGGTGGTGTAATCCAGGCACGAGGATTGTAACAAATGTTTCCAGACAGAAAGGTACCATATGACTGGAAAACAGTGAGTATAATAGTCTAAGAGAAAAAAAGCAATCCATGTGGCTAAAGGCCTCTAAGTCCAACATGTGAAGAATTTGTCATGAATGAGAAAATAATTAAGCAGATGAAAACAAGTTTAAGAGGACGTAAGCAACCCAAGTAACTCAAGGACTTTAACTCCAACGTGTAAAGAATTTTTTCTGAATGAGAGAATGATTAAAGGCATGAAAACAAGTTGAAAATAAGGTAAGTTCTGAAATTAACCACCAAGTATAGAGAGCCCTGCTTCTCCAAGGCCAAACATTGCCTGTTGGTGGAAAGTAGAGACTAATATCTCCCTCTGCTTTTGCATTTATGTGGTCTATTGCTTTGCTTGTTCTTATTATTAAATTACTTCTCTCTTATAAGTGGGTTTTGTTATATTTTCCCCTTTCCCCTACCCATTTAAGAAGGGGAGTGGCAGAGTGGCTTTGGTGGTATTTGGCCCCCAGACAGGGTCAAACTGCCACATGGGTTGAATAGGGCAGCATTCACTTCACAAAAGTGTACGGAGTATGAGAAATAAATGGGACTTAGAAATGGGATTCACAAACGTCATACAGATCCAGGTATGTAGTTTAAGGAGTATAATGCTATTTGCCATTACCTGAATATTGGCTGCAGCAACCTTGAAATCACAGTATTCAAAATTCTGAGAGAACTGAAGGAGGTGAGTAGCAAAATATAAACATTCTAGATTTCAGGAGATCAAAGTACACATTTTTCAGGGCAGAATTCCACAGGAAGCTGCCCCAAAGGGCAAAGCACTCCTGGAATTCTGGTTAATCTCATGAAGTTCAGCAATGCCAAGTGTAAGGTCCTGCACATGGGTTGGGACCACCCCAGTCTCAAAACCAGCTAGGGGATGAAGGGATTGAGAACAGTCATGCAGAGAAGGACTTTGATGGTACTGGTAGATGGAAAAGCTGGGCATGATCTCTTAATGTGCACATGCAGCCCAGAAAGGCCAGCAGATAGAGGGAAATGATTATCCTCTTCTACTCTGCTTTCTTGAGACTGCTTCCTCGAGACTGCTTCCTCAGTACTGTGTCTGTCCAACAGTATTTTCCACAGCAGGGGAAACACATGGACCTGTTGGAGTGGGTCCAGAGGAGGCCACCAAAATGATTGAGAGGGATGAAATATGTCTGCTATGGAGAAAGGCAGAGTGTGTTGGGATTGTTCATTCTGGAGAAAAGATGTCTCTGGGGACACATTATTGTGCCCTTTCAATACTTAAGAAGGGCTTAAAAGCAAGATGGAAACAATCTTTTCAACACAGCCTATTGTCACAAAACAGGACACAACGGTCTAAAACTAATAAAGAGGAGATTAAGATGGTGTAAGGAATATGGTAGAGAAACACTAGCACAAATTGCCCAGAGAGATGATAGATGTTGACAGGTGGATGGACAACAAAATCTAGTCAAAGACGTCCTTGTTCACTTCAGAGAAGGTAGACTACATGGCCTTTAAATGTCCCTTCCAATTCAAAGCATTCTATGATTCAACCTTCATTGGCAATCCCCCAAAGTGTAAGAACAGCCTGTCCTGATGTGTGGAGAGTTGAACAACTGTAGCAAAAGGCCAGCATAGTTTTACAGGGAAATTCATAGAATCATAGAATGGTAAGGTTGGAAGGAACCTCAAGGATCATCTAGTTCCAACCCCCTGCCATAGGCAGGGACACCTCTCACTAGTACAGGGCACTCAAGGCCTCAAACAACCTGGCCTTGAACACCTCCAGCAAGGGAGCAGCCACAACCTCCCTGGGCAACCTGTGCCAGTGTCTCACCACCCTCACTGCAAACAACTTCCTCCTAACATCCAGTCTAAATCTCCCCTCTGCGGGTTCAAACCCATTGCCCCTTGTCCTGTCGTTGCAGGACCTTGTAAATAATCCTTCCCCAGCCTTCCTGTAGGCCCCCTTCAGATACTGGAAGGCTACTATCAGGTCCCGTCGAAGCCTTCTCTTCTCCAAGCTGAAGAGCCCCAACTCTCTCAGTCTGTCCTCATAGCAGAGCTGCTGCAGCCCTCTGAGCATCTTTGTGGTCCTCCTCTGGACCGGCTCCAACACTTCCATGTCCTTCCTGTGCTGAGGGCTCCAAAACTGCACACAGTACTCCAGGTGGGGTCTGACGAGAGCAGAGTAAAGGGGCAGAATCACCTCCCTTGCCCTGCTGGCCACACTGCTCTTGATGCAGCCTAGGACTCAGTTGCTGTCTGGGCTGCATGTGCACACTGCAGGCTCATGTTGAGCTTTTCATCAACCCAGACCCCAAGGTCCTTTTCCTCAAGGCTGCTCTCAGCCATTCACCACCCAACCTGCATTTGTGCTTGGGATTGTGCCTACCCAGGTGCAGGACCTTACACTTGACCTTGTTGAATCTCACGAGATTGGCCTGGACCCACCTCTGCAGCCTATCCAGGTCCCTCTGGCAAGTCGACTGTGCCACACAGCTTGGTGTCATCCAGAAACTTGCTGAGGGTGCACTGATTCCTCTGTCCATGTCACTGACAAAGATGTTAAACAGCACTGGTACCAGCACTGACCCCTGAGGGACACCACTTGTCACTGGTCTCCAGGTGGACATTGTGCTGTTGATTACCACTGTCTGGGTACGACCATCCAGCCAATTCCTTATCCAGTGAAATTCAGACTCAACTCAAACAGAAAAGGAACTATGAAGAAGAAAGAAGGAGAGATGGATTGTCTAAGTGGCCTAAAGAGATACTTCCTGTGTGAGCAGGAATGGAGTGAGGACAGCCCTACAACTCAGCTAGAATTCAGTATACCAAGAGATGTGAAACACAATGGAAGAGACCTTCTGTAAGTACATCAGCAGCAAAAGGCAGACTGAGGAATACACATCAACAGCAGTGTAGCCAGTCAGTTGAGAAAGATGGCAATTCCTCCCCACCTCTGCTATCACAAGACCTCATCCAGAATACTATGGGCTAGCTTTGGGTTCCCTTGTAAGAAAGTGACAAATGAGAGCTCTGTGAAAGCCACTGAGGTCAATGGTTGGAGCATGTGGCACACAAGCAGAGATTAAGAGAGCTGGAATTATTTAGAAGCTGTCTTCAACTACAAAGAAAAAAAAATGATAGGGGAAATAGGTTCACCTCTGAGATCCACAGTGAAAATATAAGAGGCAGCAAATGAAACTGAGTTTGGATATTAGAGCAATAGTTTTTGCCATGAATGGAATAACGCAGCCGAGGAACTGCTCAGAAAGGTTATGGAGTCTCAAATCTTTGGAGAGGGTTTATAGAATCATAGAATGGTAAGGTTGGAAGGGACTTCAAAGATCATCTAGTTCCAACTCCCTGCCACAGGCAGGGACACCTCTCACTAGTACAGGTCGCTCAAGGCCTCATCCAACCTGGCCTTGAACACCTCCAGGGAGGGAGCAGCCACAACTGCAAAGAACTTCCTCCTAATATCCAATTTCAATCTCCCCTTTCACTTTAAACCCATTGCCCCTTGTACTGTGTGCTAGTTTGAAGCTAATTGGAATATTTTAATGGAAAAAAAATATATTATAGGCTGTGAAAAGGAAACAATGGTGATGTCTGCTTCACTCATAGGCTTGCTGAGATGTTTAAGAAAAGAATACAAAACAAAGATAAGTCAGTTGCTGCTAGGGCTTGCAGACACTCTGGGGTTGTCTAGTTTCTCACCTTCTCCTCTCTACCGAGTAACCTCACTAACCACTTTTCTTTTAACCCCCCTGGCTGATCTTCCAAACGCATCTTGCGCATAAGGCAAACTATGGGGTAAGGTGTAGGGGTGGAAAGAAGGTGGAAGGGTGGTTGGGAGCTCCTCCTGAGGTCTCTGATTTCTGGGAGGGGAGTTGTGTTTCTTTGTTACCTCTAACTTGTATATTTCTGTAAATATTCCTGTGTATTTTGTATGTCTCTGCTTGTACACTGTGCTGAGCTGTAGAGCTTCAGTCCTTAACTTCCAGACAGCTGAGTCTAGTCTGGGAGATTTTACAAAGTGTGAGGGGTGTGGAGAACACCCAAACCATCACATCCTGTCATTGCAAGTTCCTGTGCCTCCTTCAGAAACCTGGATTTTATTCTAAAGCTAGCCTTGTAGAGGAAAGTTGGACTACATCATCTCAGAGACCCTTTCCAACCTTAATTAGTCTATGATTCTTTTGATTCTAACTATATTGCAAAGCGATAGTTAATGAATAGTCAATTATAGCATCCTGGCAGAATATCTGCCCTGGAAGAAAGAAGCTGCTACCACAATTTTCTTAAAACTTTCTATAGCATGAGTAGAACAGTAGCTGGAAGCTAAAATACAATCACTTTTTCTTTTTTGTCTTTTTCCCCCAACATATAAAAAAACCTGTTTCAGTGGAAACTTTATTTTGAAATAACATTCTGAAACTTTCAGCCACTATTACAATGCAAAAAATGTCTAAATTGAAAAAAAAAACCAAAATACAAAAAACAAAACCAAAACCAAGCAAAAAAAAAAAAACAAACCAAAACCCAGTAAGTAAAAAACAATCAAGCAAAAACAAACAAGCAAACAAACAAGAACAAGAACAAAAGGCAGACAATTTTTTTGAGAAAACAATTTTCAAGCAAAATTGAATCTAGTGTAGTGTGATGAGATACAAGATACTTTGTTCTAAATCTATATCTCCCCTTATATCCCCTTTGACCTTTCATCTAAATGCTGTGCCACTAAATCTTGTGGGAATTCTTTCTCTGTAAGGAAATTCCTAGCTTGAAGAGAAAGTACATGTAGGTGCCTTTGCTCCAGGGTACTAAAAAGAAGGCCATTTCCAGAGTAGAGGTGGGAAGCTGAAGTAGTTCATTGTAATGACTACTGTTTTGACTATCACAGTATCACAGTACCGCAGTATCACCAGGGTTGGAAGAGACCTCAAAGCTCATCAAGTCCAACCCATCACCACAGACCTCAAGACCAGACCATGGCACCAAGCGTCACGTCCAAACCCACCTTGAACACCTCCAGGGACGCTGACTCCACCACCTCCCTGGGCAGCCCATTCCAGTAGCCAATGACTCTCTCAGGCAACAACTTTCTCCTCACCTCCAGCCTAAACTTCCCCTGGCACAGTTTGAGACTGTGTCCTCTTGTTCTGGTGCTGCTTGTCTGAGAGAAGAAGGTAACCTCTCCCTGCCTACATCCACCCTTCAGGTAGTTGTAGACAGCAAGAAGGTCTCCCCTGAGCCTCCTCTTCTCCAGGCTAACCAATCCCAGCTCCCTCAGCCTCTCTCCATAGGGCTGTGCTCGAGGCCTTTCCCCAGCCTCGTTGTCCTTCTCTGGACACGCTCAAGCACCTCAATGTCCTTCTTCAATTGAGGGGCCCAGAACTGGACACAGGACTCAAGGTGTGGCCTAAGCAGTGCAGAGTCCAGGGGGAGAACGACCTCCCTTCCTCACCTCTCCATGGAAGTATTTAAATATATTCAGTAATGAGAATGCTAAAAGTAGATATGTATTCTATATATTTGGAGGTTAAAGTTTTACTTAAAAAAAATATCAAAACCAACCAACCAACAACCAAAAAAAAGCAACAAAAAGTATTCATTATCACAGATGTTTTTGGGAAGTCTTTAAATTTATCCAAATAATTTAATTAATAAATTAATTAATACTTTACAATAATACTAGAAGAAAATATATTTATATTTTTAGATATAATATAAATATATATTTGTATATATATCATAGAATCATAGAATCATAGAATAGTAAAGTTGGAAGGGACCTCAAGGATCATCTACTTCCAATCCCCTGCCATAGGCAGGAACACCTTCCACTAGTACAGCTCACTCAAGGCCTCCTCCAA
>VWZE01006287.1:68701-79054 GCA_013396675.1 Eubucco bourcierii | reverse complement strand
AGTGGCAGAATCCCCTCCCTTGCCCTGCTGGCCACACTTCTCTTGATGCAGCCCAGCACTCGGTTGCTGTCTGACCTGCATGTGCACAATGCAGGCCCATGTTGAACTTTTCATCACCCCAGACTCCAAGATCCTTTTCCTCAGGGCTGCTCTCCAACCATTCACCACCCAATATAATATATATTATTTTTATATAGAATATATTCTTTTTATATATAGGATATATATTATACATGTATTTTCTTCTGTGAGAGCTGCAATGTTTTCATAGTTGTAATTGAAATGTGATGCTGAATTCTGATTTTTCTTATAACTACATAAATCCAAAGTGGCATAATTATGAAAGTATTGGTTACACATACTTAGATGATTTTTTTTTTTGAGAGTAAAATTTAGTTCACACATTTCCAGACTTCAATCATTTTTGTTTTACAGCGAGGTATAACTGATTGTAGCACAAAAAGAAACAATATAATCAGCATTTTAAAGCACATTCTCTTTGAAACTACAGCCTTCTAACCATTTAGGCTCACATTTCATAAAGCACATGAAAGAACTTATTTGCTGAGACTAATGAGAAAAACATCACACTCTATAAGCCATACATTTGTATTTTCTTAGGACATGCTGCTAAATTCTAGACAAACCTGCAATGCTACTAAATTTCATTTATGAACAAAGTCAGGATATAACACACTGCACACTTTTCAGTGCAAGCTAGAGAATAAAAAATCTTCCTTTGCCATTCACATCCAGTCTAGTTCTGGGTTCCAGACAAAATTCCAGGCAGGGAGATTTATGCAATGTGTGCAGAGTGTATTAATGGACTAGGCTACAAACTCCATTAATTTTCAATACTGCTATCAATTGCACTACATGACATGGTGATAGCTATATTATTACCTTTACAAAACTACTTTTGCTGCTATTGAAGGCTTAATTGTTAATCTCTGGATACTTCCTGCAGTTCTGTACATGTACGTCATAGTATCACAGTATCACAGTATCACCAGGGTTGGAAGAGACCTCAAAGTTCATCAAGTCCAACCCATCACCACAGACCTCAAGACCAGAGCATGGCACCAAGTACCACATCCAAATGTGCCTTGAACACCTCCAGGGACGGTGACTCCACCACCTCCCTGGGCAGCCCATTCCAGCAGTCAATGACTCTCTCAGGCAACAACTTTCTCCTCACCTCCAGCCGAAACTTCGCCTGGCTCAGATGAGACTGTGTCCTCTTGTTCTGTCACTGGTTGCCTGAGAGAAGAAAGCAACCTCCTCCTGGTTACAACCACCCTTCAGGTAGTTGTAGACAGCAAGAAGGTCTCCCCTGAGCCTCCTCTTCTCCAGGCTAGCCAATCCCAGCTCCCTCAGCCTCTCTCCATAGGGCTGTGCTCGAGGCCTCTCCCCAGCCTCGTTGCCCTTCTCTGGACGTGCTCAAGTACCTCAATGTCCTTCTTAAATTGAGGGGCCCAGAACGGGACACAAACACATGTGTATGCCTGTATTAAATATCTTCATTCACATGCATGTTAAACATTTGCATTAATATTTCTTGCATCTTTAGCACAATGTTATCAGAATGATCATAGAACTGGAGATCCATGATCTCTTATTTGTCTATTTGTATTGTTCAACATTGTAAATTAAAGTGTTCAGAAATCGAAACTAACAAGATTAAAAGCCAGCAATAGAAAGTGAAAGTAACTATTCTAACCCATTTCATGTATCTAAAAGGATTTAAGTATCTAAGGAAAAGTTCTGGTTTGGCCAAACAATTTAGTTTTATGGAGTCAAGAAGTGCTTTTCAGTTTTAAAAGAGTGACTCCCATTTTCTAGATGCTTACACTATTTAGCTTAAATGAGGGGAGGAAAACTAAATGCTTCTTAGCAAAGGTGACACATGGAGTGGGTCCAGAGGAGGCCATGAAGATGATCAGAGGGCTGCAGCAGCTCTCCTATGAGGACAGATTGAGAGAGTTGGGGCTCTTCAGCCTGGAGAAGAGAAGGCTTCCAGGACACCTTAGAGTAGCCTTCCAGGATCTGAAGGGGGCCTACTGAAGGAAGGAATTATTGACAAGGTCTTGCAATGACAGGACAAGGGGCAATGGGTTTAAACTGGCAGAGGGAAGATTTAGACTAGATGTTAGGAAGAAGTTCTTTATAGTGAGGGTGGTGAGACACTGACACAGGTTGCCCAGGGAGGTTGTGGCTGCTCCCTCCCTGGAGGTGTTCAAGGACAGATTGGAGGAGACCTTGAGTGAGCTGTACTAGTGGGAGGTGTTCCTGTCTATGGCAGGGGATTGGAACTAGATGATCCTTGAGGTCCTTTCCAACCTTACCGTTCTATGATTCTATCCCAGATCAGCATTTCTCTTTTTCCCATACACACACATTCTGCACATTATGCACATCAATTTCTGCTTCACTTTTGTATGCAAAGATATAAATCCTTCTGAAAGAGTGGAAAAAAATATATTATATATATATATATATATATACATACACACACACACACACACATATATATATATATATACACAAATATATACATATATATATATATATCTCAAAGATCAAATTCACATGACATATAAGTTGTCATTAACGTGGATCTTTACTCTGCTTATAACTGATATACAATTATTACAGTTGGAAATAATCAATGATTATAAGACCTAATCTAATTTTTGCTTTATTTATTCTTGCTTTACCTCCAGGAATTGCTGGTAACTAAATGGTAACTGAAAATAAATTTTTGTTGTTGTTTGTTTTGGTTTTGTTATAGAAATCCATTAAGATGTTGGTTTGTCTGTGGTGGTAAAACACTTCTCATGGAATATGCTTAGAGGAGAGAAATGTGGCTGCCAGATGTTTGAAACCATAGCTTATTTTCCATACATCTTCTTGATTTATTTTCATATGGCAAAATTTAGAATGCAATTTCTTTTTTCCTTCACATAAACTGGATGCTAACAGTATATTTTTCCATCCTGCAAATGGGATGACATTTCAATTTAATTATGGGTCTTTTGGGGTTTTCATTTCTAAATATCTTTATTGTTGGACTTTTATCTTCTACAAAAATTTGCAGTCAAGGAATCCTGATTTCTAGGCACTTATGTGCAATGGCTTAAGTAGTTTAGAGAGGTGACTTGAGAATGGGATTTTTCAATATTTAATCATCATACTTGGAATCCTTTTGAACAATTTCTCCATATATTCCACTAGGAGCAGCATTTATTTATTGCATATAGCTTATCTATTCACAAGGCCTCCTTTATGAAGGACAGTGTAAGAATTAAAGCATAAACAGAAGAGATATTTTTGATTTATTGCTCCTCTAACCTGCACAGAAAAAAAACCAAAACCACAACAAACAAACACTAAAAACCCCCACCCCAAACCCCAAACCAACCAACCAAACAAAACCCACAACAAACCAAACCCCCCAAAAACCCAAATACCCAAACAATAAACCCCCTGACTTAGAATCATAGAATCATAGAATGGTAAGGTTGGAAGGGACCTCAAGGATCAGCTAGTTCCAACCCCCTACCATAGGCAGAGACACCTCCCACAAGGACAGCTCACTCAAGGCCTCCTCCAACCGGGCCTTGAACACCTCAAGGGAGGGAGCAGCCACAACCTCCCTGGGCAACCTGTGCCAGTGTCTCACCACCCTCACTGCAAACAACTTCCTCCTAACATGCAGTTTCAATTTCCTCTCTGCCACTTTAAACCCATTGCCCTTTGTCTTGTCATTGCAAGACCTTGTCAATAATCCCTCCCCAGCCTTCCTGTAGGCCTCCTTCAGATACTGGAAGGCTACTCTAAGGTCTCCTGGAATCCTTCTCTTCTCCAGGCTGCAGAGCCCCAACTCTCTCAATCTGTCCTCATAGCAGAGCTGCTGCAGCCCTCTGAGCATCTTTGTGTCCTCCTCTGGACCAGCTCCAACACTTCCATGTCCTTCCTGTGCTGAGGGCTCCAGAACTGCACAGAGTCCTCCAGGTGGGGTCTGAGGAGAGCAGAGTAAAGGGTCAGAATCCCCTCCCCTGCCCTGCTGTCCACACTGCTCTTGCTGCAGCCTGGGACACAGTTGCTGTCTGGGCTGCATGTGCACACTTCTATCCTCTTAAAAAAAAGTCCCAATTAAAAATTTAAGAATTCATGTGTACTTTGGATTATAATAAGAACAATGCTTCCTTAACCAAATTATTAACTAATCCTGTTGATTCAGACAGTTTCTGTTACGTATGGTGCTGAAAGTGTTGCTTTTAAACATGCTTAGGAGACAAGCTACATAAAATTCTTGAAGTGTAAGCCTAATGTCAGGAAACATTGATGTATTTAATTTAATGAGACAGAGGAAAACAAACTACTGGCAAAATATCAGTGCAGATGGCCTTTTGCCTTCTGCATGTCAGGCTTCTTTTATAACAGCTGTTATGGTGCCATTTGCCTTTGTTAGCAGGACCCTAGGTTGACTGAGTATCAGGTGAAGAAAAGACATTTTCTTTACATGAATTAATTCCCAAAATTTGAGGTGACATCCTTTGGGCCGTGTATAGATTCGCTCCCCATGCTGTAGGTTAGACCTTCCAAACAATTTACAGAAATTGCTGGGACCAAGAGTTCCACTGCATCTTCATTTTGTGAGTGAAAACAGCTGATATCTAAATCACAGAATCACAGAATTGGCAGGGTTGGAAGTGACCTCAAAGATCACCCAGTTCCAAATCCCCTGCCATGGGCAGAGGCATGTCACACTAGATCAGGTTGCTCAGAGCTACATCCAACCTGGCCTTAAAGGTTTCCAGGAATGGGATTTTCATCACCTCCCTGGGCAACCTGTTCCAGAGTCTCACCACCCTCATGGTGAAGATCTTCCTAACATCCAATCTGAATCTACCCACTTCTAGTCTTGCTCCATTCCCCCTAGTCCTATCACTATCTGACATCCTAAAATGTCCGTCCCTAGTTTTCTTGTAGGCCCCTTTAAGGTTCTGAAAGGTCACAATAAGGTCTCCTTGGAGCCTTCTCTTCTCCAGACTGAATAACCCCAACTGTCTCACTCTGTCTCTATAGAAGAGGTGTTCCTAAATATTTATTTGACACTGAAATTGTAGACTATATTTTTCCTTGATATAACCTGAATATGCAGTTTTATCATAGAATCATAAAATCATTGTGGCTGGAAAAGTCCTGTAAGATCATAGAGTCCAAACATCAACCTGACTCACCATGGTCATTAAACCATGTCACAAGGTGCCACATCTACACATTTGTTTAATAACTTGAGGGATGATGACTCCACCACTTCTCTGGGCAGCCTATTCCAGCAGTCAACAACAATTTTAGTTAAAACCAAAATAAATTCTAATATCCAATCTGAACCTGAACCTCCCCTAGCATAGTTTAAGGCCATATCCTCATATACTACAACTTGAAAAAAAGAGACTGATACACACACACACACACACACACACACACACACCTCACTACAGCCTCCTTTCAGGTAGTTGTAGAGTGCAATGAGTTCTCCCCTCAGTCTCCTATTCTATAGGATAAACAATTCCAGTTCCCTCTGTGTGCACACCCCAGTTCCTTATGTGTGTATAAGCTAAAGAGTACTCACAAAACTATTTTCACAAAGGTGTTTGAACTTTCAAAGAGTAATTCCTAGGTTTCCTTTTACTACTGTGAATAATCCCTCTAAAGTAATTCAGTAAGCATTAGGTAAATTCAGAGGGTTTAGTGAGACTGGAGCTTTATTGATTAACCTTGGTGTACTAAAAATCTTATGGTGGTTCCTGAGGAGGTAAAGAGGAGAATGGAATAGAAAAATTAAAGATTTTTCACTTCTCTTCAAGAATAACATTTATTTTTGATTGTTTGTCTTTTTTTCAGCTCTGATGGTCTCAGCTGCAGGATTTCTGAAGGATAGAGTTCTGGTACAGTAAAATAAAGCTGAGGCAAGAAAAACTGAATCAATTTAATGCAAACATACATAGAAGCACCCTAGGAATGAGCAGCACTCACTATTCTGCCTTGAAATCCTGGCACACTGGGGTCAAATATCCAAAACCACTGCCTGCCTCAGCTTTGACTTTTAGAGCATCTATACTCTCACTGTTCTGACACTGCATCTGTAGTCCAAGGAATTGTCACCTTTTGGTAGCTACACAAAATGACTTGTTGCTGTCATATACATTCTTTCATCCCTTTCCAGGACAGACACACAAGTATTCTTTAAAAATTATTTTTAAAAATAAATTATGCCTATTTAATGCTTAATTAATTTATATATTTCATACATACATATATATATTTATCTCACCTCCAGCAGGGCAAGGGAGGTGATTCTGACCCTTTACTCTGCTCTCCTCAGACCCCACCTGGAGGACTCTGTGAAGTTCTGGAGCCCTCAGCACAGGAAGGACATGGAAGTGTTGGAGCAGGTCCAGAGGAGACCACAAAGATGCTGAGAGGGCTGCAGCAGCTCTGCTATGAGGACAGGCTGAGAGAGTTGGGGCTCTTCAACCTGGAGAAGAGAAGGCTTCCAGGAGACCTGATAGCAGCCTTCCAGTATCTGAAGGGGGCCTACAGGAAGGTTGGGGAGGGACTATTGATAAGGGCTTGCAATGCCAGGACAAGGAGCAATGGGTTTAAAGTGGCAGAGGGGAGATTGAAACTGGATGTTAGGAGGAAGTTGTTTGCAGTGAGGGTGGTGAGACACTGGCACAGGTTGCCCAGGGAGGTTGTGGCTGCTCCCTTGCTGGAGGTGTTCAAGGCCAGGTTGTTTGAGGCCTTGAGTGACCTGTGCTAGTGAGAGGTGTCCCTGCCTTTGGCAGGGGTTTAGAACTAGCTGATCCTTGAGGTCCCTTCCAACCTTACCATTCTATAATTCCATATATATAAAACATATACATTACATATATATTATATTACATTATATTTATATGTATTTATTTAGTTAGTTATGCTAATTTATAATTAATTTATTATTTAGGTTTAATTAATACATTAAGCTCTTTTTTTTCCCCCCTTATTTTTATTGACTTCTGTATCATGAATTAGCTAATTTGAAGCTTAGCTTGTTCTTATAAAGCATCTGCAACATATTTTCTTCTCCTGGATTACTACACTTTCTTGAAGTCCAAAATAAGAGAAATTGTGTAGCACACATTTAAATTTTGAAGTCATTCCATAGTCAACCTAATGAATAATTCTATTACTTGAGTATTTACTATATTCAGTTGTGTCTACACAAGGGGAGAAGCAGCATGGACATTTTCGATCTCGCTCTATGTTTGTGGTGACCTTTCAAAAGTGTAATCCCTCCTGAATCACATCTTTTCAGACAACCCTAAATAATCCATCAGTCTCTAACTGGGTTTTAAAGTGTTAGAGGATGCCTATCTGCAAAAAGCAAACCTGTCTTCTGTTGCAATGTAGATATGCCCACACTGTGTTACAGAAACACACAGAATCACCAAATCACAGAATCACTGAGGCTGGAAAAGACCTCTGAGATCAAGTCCCACCTATAACCTAAGCCCATGACATCACCTAAACCATACCACTGAGTACCACATCTAATCTTTTATTTTAAAGACCTCCAGGGATGGTGACTCCACCACCTCCCTGGGCAGTCCATCCTAGTGCCTAAATACTCTTTCTGTGAGGAAGTGCTTTCTAATATCCTTTCTGTAAGGAAGTGCTTTCTAATATCCAATGTAACCCTCCCCTGGTGGAGCTTTAGACCATGCCCTCTCCTCTTGTCACAAGTTACCTCGGAGAAGACGCTGACTCCCACCTTACTACAACTCAGGGCTCCCACCCCAAATCTCCTCTTCTACAGTCTGACAGACCCCAGCTCTCTCACCCTCTCCTCATCAGACTTTCCCTCCAGCCCCCTCACTAGTCTCATTGCTCCCCTCTGGACCTGCTCCAGCACCTCAATATCTTTCTTGAAGTGGGGGGCCCAGAACTGCACACAGTGCTCAAGGTGAGTCCTCAGCAGTGCTGAGTACAGGGGCACAAAGACATCCCTGGTCCTGCTGGCCACATTATTCCTGATACATGCCAAGATGCCATTAGCCTTCTTGGCCACCTGGGCACACTGTTGGCTCATGTCCAGCTGCTCTCAACAAGTATTCCCAGGTCCCTCTCAGCCAAGTTATTCTCCAGCCACTCATCCCCCAATCTGTAGCCATGTGTGGGGTTATTGTGGCTAATAGAAGCAGCCCTTCTCTGTTGCCAACAGTACATGAGTATAGAACAATGCTGTTCAAAATCAGCAGACAAAAATAGAGGGATTCATCAGGAGAGGAGAAATCAGCTACAGGTCTCTGTTCTAAAAATACACTCAAGTGACTGCAGAAGAGTCATTTGGCAGAAGAATCTCCTGCAGTGGTAAATTACTAAGCAATAACTGCTGGACATTGGCTGGGGGTCTGTGGTTCACCGACAGCAGATTGTCACACCAAATTACATAAATCTCCTTGAAAAATTTGGGGGGTGGGGGGGAGGTTGGTTTGGTTTTTTGTTTGCTTGGTTTTTGTATGGTTTTGTCATTGTTTTTAATTATATCTATAGAATTTTTCCTAATGTTACCAAAACTTTCCTTATGTGACTAAGAACTCTTTTCTTTACAACTGGGTACATTTCTCAGGGCAAAGGGCACAGATCCTTAAGTGAGGTTTCCAAATGCTGTAAGAATATAAATCAGTATCTGAATGAGAGTGCTGAAAATTATGAAAATAGTTCAACAGACTTTGCTCAGTTTCATGCAGAATTGGATTTTCATCCATGAACTCAGTGAATTAATCACAACTCTTGATTTGGTAAAAAAAAAGTCTTGTTCCATATACCAATTTCATAGTCAACAAAACTACCATAGAAAAAATGCTTTTGGGCAGTGCAACTCCATCACATGAGATGAGACAGAATCATGTAATTAAATAATAACTGGAGGATATTATGGATTTACATTGCAGGACAATCAAGATCAAAAAACATTATGCACATGGAACTGTTGGAACAGGTCCAGAGGAGGCCACGAAGAGATGTTCAGAGGGTTGCAGCAGCTCTGCTTTGAGGACAAGCTGGCAGAGTTGGGGCTCTGCAGCCTGGAGAAGAGAAAGCTTCCAGGAGACCTTAGAGCAGACTTCCAGTATCTGAAGGGGGCCTACAGGAAGGCTGGGGAGGGACTATTGACAAGGTCTTGTAATGACAGGACAAGGGGCGATGGGTTTGAACTGGCAGAGGGATGATTTAGACTGGATGTTAGGAGGAAGTTGTTTGCAGTGAGGGTGGTGAGACACTGGCACAGGTTACCCAGGGAGGTTGTGGCTGCTCTCTGCCTGGAGGTGTTCAAGGCCAGGTTGGAGGAGGCCTTGATTGACCTGTGCTAGTGGGAGTTGTCCCTGCCTATGGCAGGGATTTGGAACTAGATGATCCTTGAGGTCACTTCCAACCCTGCCATTCTATGATTATGATTCAGAAGCTTTTCCTGACAGTATGTGCAGTGCAACTCAAACCTGATGTGGTGACATTATCTTGAATCCCACATAGTGTTCCACTTTTGTGAGAATGCTCCAAGGATGCATTTAAGGATAATCAAGAACAGCATAGAGAAAGTTGAAACATGCTGTTCACTACTTTTTCCCTTCTCCAAATAGGCTTACAATTACTTCCCCTTGTATTGTGTTCTGCATTATGCAAAATAACATCATTGAGCTGGCTTAAAATTTTCAATGCTATCTTGTGACAGTAAATGTCTCATCTTTCACCATAGAGACTCCAAAACTGTTCCCTGTCCAACCCCCAAACAAAACAAAAACAAAAACAAAAACAAAAACAAAAACAAAAACAAGAACAAACAAATCAACCAAGCAAATAAAAACCCTGGCAGTGATAATTTACAAAAGGGCATTATTAAAGGAGTAAGGCAGAAAAGCTGAAATCAACCCTTCAAAGTTCACAGATGCTTTGTTTTCATCAAGCAGTGTTTGCTGGCCATGCCACGTTACCAGATTGGCACAAACCTCTTTGAATTAGTTCAGCTCAGTGGCACATTATAAAATGTCCAGGTTATGACTTAATGTTATTCCCCTCAAAGAATATAAGTTTTACTTCATCCTTCATTTTTGCTTTTCAGTAGTCCATAGACTCCATATGTGGTTTTGGTCAAGCAAAATTAAAAGAGAAAGGCTTATGTGCTTTGTAGTACCATCAAGACATTTGTATAAAATTATGTCTGAAAATATAATAGAGAAAAAAAAGGAGCATATTTATCCTCAATGTAGGACTTTGTTGAATTGCTCCCTCCCTTCCCCCCCCCCC
>VWZE01006287.1:47207-68657 GCA_013396675.1 Eubucco bourcierii | reverse complement strand
TTTTTTTCCTTTTCCTTGAGACTTTCTCTACTGTATTTTAGTTAATGTTCCATCAAAAGTCTGCTCCACAGATCATTGCATTCATTAAGTTTTCCACTGCAATGAATACCAGAATATGATGGCAGGAGTTATAAATATATAGCACACACTACTGCTGGTCATCTCAATTCCTTTTCTACTTTTATTAGAACTGAGGTTTTAACTTCAGTATCCTTCTTATATTTCCTTTTGAATATTTGCATCCTTCTTCAAAAATTAAAATCTACAAGTTATTTTTCTCTCTTCTGTAATTAAACTGTATCATAGAATTGCTGTGACAGTGAAAGAAATGCTTGGAATAGTGAAATGCTTGGAATAGTGAAATCATAGAATCATAGAATGGTAAGGTTGGAAGGGACCTCGAGGATCAGCTAGTGCCAACCCCCTGCCATAGGCAGGGGCACCTCCCACTAGTACAGGGCACTCAAGGTCTCATCCAATCTGGCCTTGAACACCTCCAGGGAGGGAGAAGCCACAACCTCCCTGGGCAATCTATTCCAGTGTCTCACCACCCTCACTGGAAAGAACTTCCTTCTAACATCCAGTCTAAATCTCCCCTCTGCCAGTTTAAACCCATTGCCCTGTGTCCTGTCATTGCAGGACCTTGTAAATAATCCCTCCCCAGACTTCCTGTAGGCCCCCTTCAGATACTGGAAGACTACTATCAGGTCCCCTCGAAGCCTTCTCTTCTCCAGGCTGCAGAGCTCCAACTCTCTCAGCCTGTCCTCATAGCAGAGCTGCTCCAGCCCTCTGATCATCTTTGTGGCCCTCCTCTGGACCATGGAAATGCATGGAATATTGAAAAAAAAAAACAAACCCAAAAAAAACCTGAAAAACCAACCCTCCAAGCTACATATTTGGATAATGTCTGAAGAGTCTTCCCTCATATTACCTCTACTACTAATACAAATTCCAATATCAGGTTTATTTTCATTTAGTGAATTTACCTTGGACTTTAAGTAAGTAGAGGCTCTGACCCTCAGAGATCATTGAAGTTACTCTGGATTTGCCTCATGGTAATATATCAGAGAATGAATCTGAGATTTGTTTACAGGAGTATATAAGGGTAAGTTTGCAGAGGACAATACAAAGGCCAATTTAATTAACATTGGCAGCATCCCCTGGAAACTGTTGGCTTGGTTTTTATTTTCTGAAAACATTTTCTATACAAGCTGGAGGTATTCTTGGAAGAAACAAGAGAGTGCAAAATCCCATTTACAAACACTAACAGTCCATTGTCATATCTCTGACACATTTCTATTAAAGTATTAAATACAACTCAGACCTTAATGATTCTTTCAACAAAGAGCTGCCAGTTCAAATAGCCATCTTTAGGGTCTGGTGTATTATTACTTTTTTTTTTTTTTTTTCCTCAGAGCTATCTCCCATAGCATAAAATATTACTTAGCATGTAGCAGTCTGAACAGTTATTTAAAAAAATGTCTGAAACAAAGAATGAAATGAGGCAGCTGCACCTGCTTATTATGTCCATTTATGTCTGGCATTGACTACCAAACACACCCAATCTTGGGGGCTGAAATAAATCTTGTTAATTTAATGACTGGACAGTAAAAGAATATGTCTTGCTCCTTTTTTATGGTTTAACATCTAATAAAACATCCTCCAAGCCAGAACTTGGAAAGCAAAATTTATTTTCTTATTATTCACACTGAATTACTCTTGATATTAATTACACAACAGCAATGATATTGAGTCCATTGCTCTTTAGGTCCTGTTTGTATCCAGCAGTCTAAATGATCTTCCTTTTGTTTTCATGTATCTAGGAAAAGATGATAGTTATAATACAAAGCAGGACATGGGTCATCAATGTGCCCTTGTGGCCAAAAGAGCCAACGGCATCCTGGGGTGCAGCAAGAAGGTTTAGGGACTGTTTTCTATCCCTCTGCTCTGCCCTAGTGAGACCAAACCTGGAATACTGTGTCCAATTTTGGGCTCTCCAGTTCAAGAAAGACAGGGACCTGCTGGAGAGAGTCCAAAGGAGGTCTGTGAGGATGACTGGGGGACTTGAGAATCTCCTCTATGGAGAGAGACTGAGAAACATGGAGCTGTTTAGTCTGGAGAGAAGACTGAGAGGAGATCTCATTAATGGCTATATCTGAGGGGTGGGTGTCAAGTGGTTGGGGCCAATCTCTTTTCAGTAGTCTGCAGCTCTCTTCAGCAGTCTGCACCTCTCTTTTCAGTGGTCTGCAGCAACAAGACAGGGAGCAACAGCTACAAACTGGAAAATAGAAGGTTTCACCTTAGCATGAGGAGCAACTTCTTTACAGTGACGGTGACAGACCACTGGAACAAGCTGCCCAGGGAGGTTGTGGAGTCTCCTTCTCTGGAGACTTTCAAAACCTGCCTGGATGAATTCCTGTGCAGATTGCTCTAGGGGATCCTGCTTAGACAGGGTGGTTGAACTCAATGGTCTCTGGAGATCCCCTCCAACCTCTTTTGTTATTGTGTAATTCCGTGACGTGAACAAGTTGAAATGGTCTGAAACATGAGCCAGCAGTGTGCCCAGGTGGCCAAGAAGGCCAGTGGCATCCTGGCCTACATCAGGAATAGTGTGGCCAGCAGGAGCAGGGAGGTCATTCTCCCCCTGGACTCTGCACTGCTTAGGCCACACCTTGAGTCCTGTGTCCAGTTCTGGGTCCCTCAATTTAAGAAGGACGTTGAGGTGCTTGAGCGTGTCCAGAGAAGGGCAACGAGGCTGGGGAGAGACCTCAAGCACAGCCCTATGAAGAGAGGCTGAGGGAGCTGGGATTGGTTAGCCTGGAGAGGAGGAGGCTCAGTGGAGACCTTCTTGCTGTCTACAGCTACCTGAAGGGTGGTTGTAGCCAGGAGGAGGTTACCTTCTTCTCTCAGGCAAGCAGCACCAGAACAAGAGGACACAGTCTCAAGCTGTGCCAGGAGAAGTTTCGGCTGGAGATGAGGAGAAAGTTCTTGAGTGAGAGAGTCATTGGCTGCTGGAATGGGCTGCCCAGGGAGGTGGTGGAGTCAGCGTCCCTAGAGGTGTTCAAGGCGGGTTTGGACGTGGCACTTAGTGCCATGGTCTGGTCTTGAGGTCTGTGGTGATGGGTTGGACTTGATGAGCTTTGAGGTCTCTTCCAACCTTGGTGATACTGTGATACTGTGATAGTGTGACATCTTAATCTACCTGCGTTTCTGCATCCTGGAATTTTAATGTACTGAGAACATGAACTGTCAGGACTTAGCTTTGAGTTTTCTCTTATGTGTGCAATTATAACAGTAAGGAAGATGGACCTTTTACTGGAGATAACCTTGTCATCACACCAATCAGAAGTGGAAAATTCAGACAAGTTAATGAACACATATGTACCTCTTCTAAGTATCAGTTTTCAAAGATAAAGAAAACTAAGGTTGAGGAAAAATTATGGGGTTTTAGGTATAGAATCATAGAATCACAGAATGACAAGGTTGGAAGGGACCTCAAAGACCATCTAGTTCCAACCCCAACCAACTTTGAAAAGCAGACACAGGACTCCTATCCTGTTCACAGGAAGGACACAGAGCTGTTGGAACAGGTCCAGAGGAGGCCACCAAGATGCTCAGAGGGCTGGAGTAGCTCTCCTATGAGGACAGGCTGAGAGAGTTG
Source organism: Eubucco bourcierii (assembly GCA_013396675.1). Classification (NCBI taxonomy): domain Eukaryota; kingdom Metazoa; phylum Chordata; class Aves; order Piciformes; family Ramphastidae; genus Eubucco; species Eubucco bourcierii. Next base: position 64,996 of record VWZE01006287.1, on the reverse strand, counting down.
GGGCTCTGCAGCCTGGAGAAGAGAAGGTTTCCAGGAGACCTTAGAGTAGCCTTCCAGTAACTGAAGGGGGCCTACAGGAAGGCTGGGGAGGGACTATTGACAAGGTCTTGCAATGACAGGACAAGGGGCATTGGGTTTAAGCTGGCAGAGGGGAGATTTAGACTAGGAGGAAGTTCTTTACAGTGAGGGTGGTTGGACTCTGGTACAGGTTGCCCAGGGAGGTTGTGGCTGCTCCATCCCTGGAGGTGTTCAAGGCCAGGTGGAGGAGGCCTTGATTGACCTGTACTAGTGGGAGGTGTCCCTGCCTATGGCAGGGGGTTAGAACTAGATGATCCTTGAGGTCCTTTCCAACCTTACCATTCTGTGATTCTATGAACAGAGAGGTAGGACTGATTCTTCATGTAGGATATGTCAGAGATATTTATCAACTTGAAATTTATTCTGCTTAAGACTCAATCTTAACGTAGAAAATTTTATCAAATGAGAGAAGTTGTTGGTTTGGTTTTTTTTTTTTTTTTAGAAAAAGATCCATTAAGTTATCAAAAGCTTTTTCTTTTTTTTTTTCTTTTTCCCCAGTTGACAACTATATTAATGTTAACAATACAACTTTTGTAAAAGATGAATTTTACGTTAGCAAACACAGGGACAGGTTATATAATGCTAACAACTGACTTCAAACCCATCAAAGTGGCTTTAAAATGCCATAAAGAATCATAGAATCATAGAATGCTAAGGTCGGAAGGAATCTCAAGGATCATCTAGTTCCAACCCCCTGCCATAGGCAGGGACAGCTCCCACTGCCATAATGAGGCATTAGAGGATTAGAAATTTGTGTAGAAGGAAACTGGTGCAGTGTGAATTTGTCATTTTTGGTAGATCTCTTTCCCACTTTATCACAGACCATTTTTGTAAACTCTACAAGCATTTTAATCCAAATTTGTGCCAATTCAGTATGTGAATGATAAGCTCAACGAACATGTGAATGAGAAATGTTAGCTGAGTACTATTTACTTACAAGCAAATCAAGACATCTAAATTTGGTGCCCTACCTTACGTAAACAGGATATGAGAAGTTTCATTCTTGCCCTCTGGAATGGATAGTTCATAAATTGAGATCTAAGTACTGATAGCAGTTAAGAAGTTTCTGAACTTCTAATTGTTCTCAATAGATCATTAACAGAATTACTTCACCTGTAAAGATGAAGTGTTGTGTCAGTTCCATACCCAACACAATGCCACATTTTAATGTTTCTGTTTTCGTTAGTGAACTCCAGAAGTAGACAACACAACCAAGGGTCTTTGTTGATCTGAAGAGAGTTAAATCTTTTAACACTATATGTTGGAGTTACCCGTCTTTGTCCTATTGAGCTAGTTTAATTGATTCAGTTAATTCATAGAATCATAGAATGGTAAGGTTGGAAGTGACCTCAGGGATCATCTAGTTCCAACCTCCTGCCATAGGCAGGGACACCTCCCACTAGTACAGCTCACTCAAGGCCTCCTCCAACCTGGTCTTAAACACCTCCAGGGAGGGAGCAGACATAACCACCTGGGCAACCTGTGCCAGTGTCTCACCACCCTCACTGCAAACAACTTCCTTCTAACATCCAGTTTCAATCTCCCCTCTGCCAGTTTAAACCCATTGCCCCTCGTGTTGTTGTTACAAGACCTTGTAAATTATGCTTTATTTCTATATTTAACAGATATGCTAAGACTTGCTTTGTTAGTTGTAGGTTATACAAAGTGATACTGTTTCTCATGAATGCAGTTTGGCTATGAATAGATGTGATGCTGAAAAAATGACCAAAATGGGCTAATTGTTAATTACAGAACTGTTGAGAATGGAAGAAATCTTGAGATCATCTAGTATAACCTCACTGTTCAAGCAGGGTCAGACAAAGCAAGTTGCCTGGGATGATGTCCAGTTGAATTTTGTATATGTCCACAGAAAGAAATGCTAATCTTTGGACATTGATCATTGATTTCATATGCTTGGTTGGTCATACACCAAGCTCTATAGTGTCAGGGTTTATCTCAATAGTTTGCAGATGGGAAGGAAAAAGAAGGCACTTGGCAGCTACCTGTGAAAAAACACTGAAGAACTATTGTAAAGTTGTAGCAGAACAAGATACTTTACATTCTATTTAGCCTGTAAGATTCCAGCATAATTGTCATTATTGGATATGATCCCGTTCTTAGCAATATGGGAGACAGCACTAAAGCCAAAGAAAAAGTTTTGAAGGGCAATGAAAAGGAGATGAAAGACAAAAGATTGGTAAAGGAGACCTGAGTATCTGTTAGTTCCAAAAGATGATAGATTTTTAGCAGATGGACGTGCTTGTCCACTCTTTTGAAATTGCCTTTCTGGTTTTGAGGTTGTAATTTAATGACTTATTAAGAAGAAGTGCTTTGCCCCTTATCTGCCACCCTTAATTCTACCTGAAAGGGAGGACTACAAATACTCAGGTTGTCTAAGAAACAGGAAAGCTGTTAACGTAGAGGGCAGTACAGCTCAGATGTCGTAAAGCAGAGACAGCTCTGATATGGAAAAACGTTTCATCATGCAGTCTGCATTTGACTAAATGGACTGCTTATAGTCCATGAAAATCAATGAGGATCATAGACATGCCTCATTTCTGATGTGCTTAAGTACATGCTAAGCAAAGAGGTGATCTAATGGAAAGTGGCCCTTCCCATGGCAGGGGGGTCAGAACTAGATGGTCCTTGAGGTGCCTTCTGATCCTGACAATTCTGTGGCACTCCTAGTCAGTGTACAGAAAGGCAGTGGACTACTTGCAGACAATTTCTTCACTGGGGGTTTATGTATACTTGCTAAAGCACTCTCTTCTGTTAAGCTGGGAATAACAGTGTTGTCTATTTTTCATCCTTTGTCTGAAGTCAAGTTTTCTCAGGCCAGCAATACCTCTCAAGCACATAACCTCTGCATAACATGAAACTGTGGTGGTCTTTGGATGGTAAATCTTCATGCTTAAGGAAACATAGTTCCAAGAAGCCAACAACAACAGCAACAACAAAACACAACCAAACAACAAAACATGCACACACACACACAAAACCCCAACAAAAACCCAACCTCCCTCGAGCTCTGATACACCAACAATTTATTTTCATACTGAAGTTTGATCCTTTTAAACTTATTGTGTTGTTTCATTTGCAGAGTGTAGTGAATTTAGAATGTAAACATGATCTTTAGCATCTTTTTTCCCCCCAAGGTTTTTCCAATAACTGCTCTACTGCATATCTACTGTACATGGGAATCAATTCTTATATCCTCACAGCAGCAACTACAAAATAAGGAACATAAACCAGCTGGATACTCCGTAATTACAAATAATCTGTCTTTATCTCCAACACCTTCACAGAAAAAGTGTTAGGCTGGGGTTAAGGAGCTGAGGTAAATTGGTAGCTGAGAGCTCTTCATGTGTCTGTTGGGTTTTGCTTCCATCAGTGTAAACCAGTAAGTAACTTTTAACTGCATAAATTAAGCACACTTTCATTGTTAACAGTCCACTTTCATTTCTAACAAATAAAGTATCAGAACAAGTAAAGTAACAAGCAAAGTACTAGAAACAGCATTTAAAAATATTTACTAGAGTACCTTCCTCTAGTTTTACTTTGTGTTTTTTATGTTTTTTGGTTGGTTGTGTTTTGTTTTGGTGGGGGGTTTTTGTGTGTATGTGGTTTTGGGTCGTTTTATTTTTTGAGTGGGGGGGTTGGTGGTGGTGGTGGGGTTTGAGTACTATTCAGTAAGTATAATTATAAAGGTACATCCTCAAAAAGAAACCAAGGACAGACTGAAATATCCTACTAACCTACCTCAGGCAAAAATCCTGTCTGAACAGATGGGCTGTTCTCTATGCCTTCAGGTTTTGCTGTATTACTGGTGGAAATTAGTTCCAGAGGGTAAGAAGCTTCTCTTGAGAATTTGTCATTACCTCCCTCATGATGTTAAACTCTGTAGCACAGAAGGAAAGAAACATTTCCCAAGAAAACTGGAACCCAAAGCATCTTGGGGAATAATATGAGATTATTGGCATATAGTTTGCAGGGGGACTTTCTTGAGCTGTAGTGACAGCTTGTGCTGTCCACAGCTTATTCTCTTCCTTTGCAAGCAATATGGGAGAAGCTGTCCTGAGCAATGCGCTCATAGTTGTTCTGCGTTTGCAGCATTGTACTCCACACCAACCAGAGAATTAGCAAAACAGACTGCTAGGAAACTCATGACATTTCAGCAGCTGACAAAGCTGGATAGGAAGATTGGATATTAGATTCAGAAAAGCTGCACACTGCCACAAAGCAAGAGAGTAACTAATTTCTGTAAAATGAAATAATTTCTAACGTTCCAACTGTCTGCGAGTTGTCATAATTGGTGTTTTATATAGCACCCATATGACATAGTCCTTGATCTTGTGAAGAGGAAGTTATTTCTGGCCTTTCACATACATCTGCCTGAGACATTTATATCTAAGCAAAACTACTGATTTCTTCTTTTGATTTTTTAAATCAAAGTTTTCATTATAAAAAACTGTTGTTCATTTTATGCACAATTTCGATGTCATTTTAATTAAGGCTTTTCACAAAAATAAAAAGGAAGACCAGAATCAATTAGGGTTACATAAAAAAAAAAAAAAACAAAAAAACAAAAAACATTTTAAAACAAATACAATCAACACAACTGTTCAGAGAATGGGTTCCTTTTTCAGTAAGTGGTGTATTGATTTTACAGTTTTGCATGCATCTTGTGTAGTTTAGAGAAAATGTCTGTTCCAAGGGTCTACCTCCTTAACAGCAGTGGGTGACAATCATCATGGGAAAAAAAAAATTAAAAAAAAAAAGAAAAAAAAAGGAAAAAAAATAAAAAAGAAGAAAAAATAAAAGAAAAAATAAAAAAAAAGAAGAAAATGAAAAAAAGAAGAAAGAAAAAGAAGAAAAAAAAGAAAAAATAAAAAAAAAGAAAAAAGGCGAAGAAAAAAATCAAGAAAAAAAAAGAAAAAAACCCAGAAAAAAGAAAAAAAAGAATTTTCAGAGGAAATAAGAAATGGTGAATGAAGATGGTGCTTGAATACATTCTGAAGATGAGCTGTGAATGAACTGGACTGAAAATCAGAAGCAGTATTTGGGATTGATTCTATTAGTGGATCATTGTGAGGGTGAAACAAGGTTTTCAATCTTAGAAGAGTTCACTAAGGCCTCTTATTTAGGAAGGTTGTGAAATTTAAGAGTGTGTGATGCTGTTTTAAGATAATGTGGATTCCATGGTTTGGTTGGAATGGATAGAAATAGCTTGGAAATAGCTTGGATGAGCATGGAAATACCTATGTTGTCATGTAATGGTGAGCGTAGATATGTCAGGAGTATGATCCTGTCAGGAGTATGAAATTGGTCTCAGTCATCCTTATGGGTCTTTTCCAACTGCAGATATTCTATGATTAGGGCATCTTGGCCAAATTAACAATGGGGATGACAGGGCATGATGAGTGGCACTGTGGCACTTGGCTGAGTACCAGATTTCACGGCATTAGAAATGTCTGAGACTTTAGAGATGCCTCTGTGTTGCATGGGGCGAAAACTAGGACATTTGAAAAATCTTATAAAAGCAGAAAAACACAGTGTCCACCTGTCATGGTAGGTCTGAATAGGTCAAAATAGGCTAGAACATGTCCTGGCTTGTCTAGACATAGAATCGTAGAATCGTAGAATGGCAAGGTTGGAAGGGACCTAAAAAAATCATCTAGTTCCAACCCCCTGCCATAGGCAGGGACACCTCCCACTAGTACAGCTCACTCAAGGTCTCCTCCAACCAGGCCTTGAACACCTCCAGGAAGAGAGCAGCAGCAGCCTCCCTGGGCAACCCGTGCCAGTGTCTCACCACCCTCACTCCAAAGAACTCCTCCCTAACATCCAGTTTAAATGCCCCCTCTGGCAGTTTAAACCCATTGCCCCTTGTCCTGTCATTGCAAGACCTTATCAATAGTCCCTCCCCAGCCTTCCTGTAGCCCCCTTCAGACACTGGAAGTCTACTCTAAGGTCTCCTGGAATCCTTCTCTTCTCCAGGCTGCAGAGCCCCAACTCTCTCAGCCTGTCCTCATAGCAAAGCTGCCGCAGCCCTCTGTGGCTTAAAAATACATAAGAAGCAGCAGTGAACTTTTGTCAACTCTCTCACTTCTTGATGAAAGAGACAGAATCATAGATTCATTTTAAAAATAGAAAATGGAGGGTTGAGTTTGGGTTTTTTGTTTGGTTTTGGGTTGGTTTTTGTTTGTTGGTTGGTTGGTTTGTTTTTTGGTTTTGGGTGTTGTTTTGTTTCCCTTATCTTAACACTTTTGGAACCGTACCACTCAAAACCACACAGGTTTGAAACCACACCACTCAACTGCCATGGTCTTTCTCTGTCTCTCTTAACCTCACTGCACCAGCTTCATTTTCTTATCTCTTTTTTACCTGCTTTAAAACAAAACATAACTCCACAGGTCTTGTTGGACTCATTCTTGACATAAACCCTGGAGTAACAAAGTGAATGAAAACTCAATATAAAACATATGATCGTGCAGAGTCAATTCCATATTGATCTACACCCTGTATAATTGCACTGATGTCAATCTAACTCATATATGGTATTGCAGATTTTTTTGGTTTTGTACAAAAGACAAAATTAAAAATTATAAAATAAAATAGAACAAAATAAAATAAAATACAATATAATATAATAAACCAAAATAAACAAAAATAAAATAAAATAAAGCAAAATAAAATAAAATCAAATAAAACAAACTAAACCAAAATAAAACAAAACAAAACAAAATAAAATAAAATAAACCAAACTAAACTAAAATAAACTAAACCAAAATAAAATAAAATAAAATAAAATAAATCAAAATAAAGTAAAATAAACCAAAATAAACCAAAATAAACTAAACTAAACTAAATCAAAATAAAATAAAATAAACCAAAGTAAACTAAAATAAAATAAATAATATAAATCAAAATAAGATAAAATAAAGCAAAATAAACCAAAATAAAATAAACTAAAATAAACCAAACTAAAATAAAATAAAATAAACCAAACTGAAATAAAATAAAATAAAGCAGAATAAACCAAACTAAACTAAAATAAACCAAACTAAATTAAAATAAACCAAAATAAAATAAAATAAAATAAACCAAACTAAACTAAACTAAAATAAAACAAAATAAACCAAACTAAAATAAAATAAAATGGAACAAAATAAAACAAAATAAATAAAATAAAATAAAATAAAATAAAATAAAATAAAATAAAATAAAATAAAATAAAATAAAATAAAATAAAATAAAATAAGACTATGTCTATCCTTGTGTTTTATGCTAAGCCAAATGGGTAGACAGCTTGCATTTGCCAACCTTCTCAGAAAGAGTCTAAAGGGACTTGTTTGCCAACATTTGATTCCCTGGCAGCAAGCTCTGTATTGCCGTTAATTAGCCATCACAGAGTGTTTTCAGGTCCTCTGGAATACTCTAGCCAAGGGCAGACTCTGTGGGCACACATCAGAAAAAAGCCACTGACTCTACAGAAATCCATTGAAGAATCTCCATACTCATTACTTGGAGTATTGGAACAGATGCACCAAAGAGAGGAGTCCAGGAGCACAGATTTTTATGTATGGTTTTATCAGAGTTTAACAATCCTATAGTGGCATTCGTTTGACTTGCCAAGCAGAAGGCAACGGTTTCATCTTCAGGCACACAAGCAGAGCAGCTTGTCAGATATTATAAACAAATATGCTACAGAGAAAGCATACTTTAATTTGTTAGAAGCAGAGCTAATTTTGTGTCAGAGCAGTCTGAAATATCGGCATATTTAATGGAGATATAGATGTGCAAGCAGATGCATTTTAAAATACAGTCACATCCTTCCACACAAAATTAGCCAGACTATTACCCAATAGCATTCTGTTTCTTGTGACATGGAAATTTAAGCATCCTGGCTAATAACCATGAAGAACAAAAGCTACGGTAAAACCGTGAATATATTTAAGGGGGAAAAAAAAAAATCAGACATGCAGTTTTTTATTTATCAGATATTGCATATTTATAGTAGATTAAAATATAATCTCAGTACAGTGAAACTAAGAAAACAATAAATAGAAAAATAAAATTTGACACAAATGTATTGCAAGGCAGACAAAATGCCTGCTAAGTTTTGGATGAGATTCAGACACTTAAAAATGACCAAATCAAGCAAGTCTACTAAATCCATTTTATTTCCTCAAAAATGAGGAAAGTTCAGTGGATTACAGGGAAATAGTAAATTGCTTTCTACACAGTGAAAGCACACCTACTGACATTATTGATATGTCAGTGCTATCTGGTTTTCAATGACTATTATATGAGCAGCAAGGTTCTCTTCAGAGAAAAAAAAAAACAAAACTAAAGAGAAAAAAGAATGTCTTGAAAGATTCAGTATCTCTTAGAGAATAATTAGAGTGGAATGGACATTTCTGAAAGATATATTTAAAATGATCAAATGAGAAAATTTATTCTGGTTCCTAGTGGTCCTGTGAGAAAAGAATGTGCATAGTATTCTGTATTTCTGATTCCAAAGGAGAAATAACCTACTTTTAAAGTAAAACCTACTTTCCTCTCTAGGCACGTTTTTAAATGCCTACCACTTTTTCTAGTAACCAGATACTGAAACTGAGGCTATTTAACACATAAAACAGAGAGTTCTGATGCAAACATTGTGTTCAACCTGTTGCAGTCACAGAATCACAGAATGTTAGAAGTTGGAAGGAACTTCCAGAGATCAAGTCCACCCCTCCCTGCCAAAAGGAGGACTACGTAGAGTAGTCTGCACAGGAATGCATCCAGGTGGGTTTTGAAAGTCTCCAGAGAAGGAGAATCTACAACCCCCCTGGGAAGCCTGGTGTCATTGTTCCAATAGTTATCATACCACAATGAGTTTACTCCAGTGGAGGATTAGTTTCTTATAATTTTTTTTTTTTTAAACTGGAATTTTGCATTCAAGTCTGAATTTCAGCCACAACAAATGAACACATAACCTTGTGAAAACAGTAATTTTCTGAAAAATAGAGATAGTGATGTATACAAATGTACATAGTTCGATGTCAAATAGAAGGGGGTGCATTATTTCATGTTATTACAGTATCACAGTATCACCAAGGTTGGAAGAGACCTCAAAGATCATCAAGTCCAACTCATCACCACAGACCTCAAGACTAGACCATGGCACCAAGTGCCATGTCCAAACCCACCTTGAACACCTCCAGGGACGGTGACTCCACCACCTCCCTAGGCAGCCCATTCCAGCAGTCAATGACTCTCTTCAGTCAAGAACTTTCTCCTCACCTCCACCCTAAACTTCCCTTGGCACAGCTTGAGACTGTGTGTTCTCGTTCTGGTGCTGCTTGCCTGAGAGAAGAAATCAACCTCCTCCTGGCTACAACCACCCTTCAGGTAGTTGTAGACAGCAAGAAGGTCTCCCCTGAGCCTCCTCTTCTCCAGGTTAACCAGTCCCAGTTCCCTCAGCCTCTCTCCATAGGGCTGTGCTCCAGGCCTCTCCCCAGCCTCGTTGCCTTTCTCTGGACAAGTTCAAGCACCTCAATGTCTTTAAATTGAGGGGCCCAGAACTGGACACAGTAGTCAAGGTGTGGCCTAAGCAGTGCAGAGTCCAGGGGGAGAATGAGCTCCCTGCTCCTACTGGCCACACTATTGCTGATGCAGACCACGATGCCATTGGCCTTCTTGGCCACCTGGGCACACTGCTGGCTCATGTTCAGGTGGGTGTCAATCAGCACCCCCAGATCCCTTTCTGTTTGGCTGCTCTCCAGCCACTCCCACCCCAGCCTGTAGCTCTGCATGGGGTTGTTGTGGCCAAAGTGCAGCACCTGGCACTTGGATTTGTTGAGCTCCATCCCCTTGGACTCTGCCCATCTGTCCAGGAGGTCAAGGTCCCGCTGCAGAGCCCTTCTACCCTCCAACCCAGCAACATCAGCCCCCAGCTTGGTGTCAGCTGCAAATTTGTTGTGACTGACTCGATACCCTTGTCCAGATCATCACTGAAGATGTTACAGAGGAGGGGGCCCAGCACTGATCCCTGAGGCACACTGTTAGTGCCCGGCCTCCAGCTGCATGTGGCACCATTCACCACCACTCTCTGGGCTCGGCCCTCCAACCAGTTCCTAACCCAGCGCAGAGTGTACACCTCTTTGAGAGCCTGAGGTGAAAAGCAATATACAGAAGCATACACCATAGCAGGCCAATGGACCAACTAATACTTTGTCTTTGACAGTGACCTGTAAACATGCTTCAGAAAGGGGTCTAAGATCTTTGTGACACAGTGAAATAATGTGTCTGGAAAAGAAGAATCATAGAATCATAGAATCATAGAATGGTAAGGTTGGAAGGGACCTCAAGGATCATCTAGTTCCAACCCCCTGTCATAGGCAGGGACACCTCCCACTAGTACAGGGCACTCAAGGCCTCATCCAATCTGGCCTTGAACACATCCAGGGAGGGAGCATCCACAACCTCCCTGGGCAACCTGTTCCAGTGCCTCACCACCCTTACTGTAAAGAACTTCCTCCTAACATCCAGTCTAAATCTCCCCCCTGCCAGTTTAAGCCCATTGCCCCTTGTCCTGTCATTGCAGGACCTTGTAAATAATCCTTCCCCAGCCTTCCTGTAGGCCCCCTTCAGATACTGGAAGGCTACTATCAGGTCCCCTCGAAGCCTTCTCTTCTCCAGGCTGAAGAGTCCCAACTCCCTCAGCCTGTCCTCATAGGATTTCCCCTCCTCTCATAACAGATGTGTGAAATCATTAGAGAGCAATTAACAACCATCCAAAACCTGTTCAAGAGAAAGCACAAAAAACCCCCTTTGTCTTTGAAGTATAAATAATTCATATATATATATATATATATATGTGTGTATATATACATATATGATTCTCATTTATAGACACACACACATAGACACACACACACATATGTTTGTATATATATACATATATAAAGAAATCTAACTTTTCTAATACAACATTTCTACAAAAGCAAGGAGAAAAATTAAATGCTATAACAATTGCTTAACCTTCAATATTCTGTGTCTTACTACACCTAATTTTCTTCCCCTTGACTGTGCTGTATCAGCAACACTTTCAGATGACGATTACCAAAGTCCTGTCCTTAGTGTTCAGCTGATGTGGCAGAAACTTTCAGCAAGTCCAGGGACAATGGCCTGAGAGAAACTACAGAAGCTTTTCTATTTTTTGTTTTATTTTGTTTTGTTTTATTTTGTTTTGTTTTGTTTCATTTTCTTTTGTTTTATCTTATTTTGTTTTGTTTTATTTTGTTTTGTTTTATTTTGTTTTGTTCTGTTTTGTTTTGGTTATTTTATTTTGTTTCATTTTATTTTGTTTTGGTTTATTTTGTTATGGTTTATTTTGTTTTATTTTGTTTTGCTTTATTTTGGGTTTTTTGTTTTATTTTATTTTCTATTTTATTTCCTATTTTATTTTTTAATTTTTTTTTTGTTTATTGTATTTAATATTTTGTTTCATGTTATTTTTATATTTTAATTTAATTGAATTTGGTTTGGTTTTGGGTTTTTTTTGGGGTTTTTCTTATTTTATTTTATATTTTATTTCACATTATTTTTATTTTTAAATTTTATTTTGTTTTGGTTTGTTTAATTTTGTTTGATTTGGGGTTTTTTGTTTTATTTTATTTTGTATTTTATGTTACACTTTATTTTTATTTTTTTATTTTATTTTGGTTTGATTTATTTTGTTTTGGTTTATTTTATTATTTTTTTATATTTTATGTTACACATTATTTAATTTTATTTTTTATTTAATTTTGTATTTGTTTATTTTATTTTATCTTTTATTTAATTTTATTTTTTATTTTGTTTTGGTTTATTTTATTATGCTCTATTTTATTTTATCTTTTATTTAATTTTTTTTTGTTTGGTTTATTTTATTTTATTTTATTTTATCTTTTATTTAATTTAATTTTTTTTTGTTTGGTTTATTTTATTATGTTTTATTTCATTTTACCTTTATTTTTTTGTTTATTTTATTATGTTTTATTCTATTTTATCTTATCTTTTATATTTCATTTTATATTTTATTTTATTTTACATTTTGGGGGGGTATTACAATTATTATTATTAGGATTTAAATGAGCTTTGTTTCAGAGTAGTGGACTGTGAAACTAGGATAGGAAGATTAGACTTTCCTAGGAAAAAAGTTAGGTATGAAATATTACTATGACAAGGTTGTGTGGATAGTTTGTGATGTGTGAAATGAAATCCCTACTCAATGTGCCTAGGCAAAGCAATTAGTGTTGTACTGGTAAGAGTTTTCTTGTTAGAACTGAAAAGATTTGCCCTGAAAAATAACACTTAATGTATACTTGCTTAAAGCTCCACTAAATAGAAATTTACCTAACTTATCCACACTGTTTTGTCATTTTTATGTGTCTATAATGGGTTAAATTGAAAGTTAATTTTCAAGAAACCCTTGTGGCCAAGTTCTGAATGTGTAGCAGAATCTTGATCAGAATAATATAAGCAGAAATCAGGGAATTTTGTCTGGAACTCAATCACTTTGCAGTGGTGGGGAAATCATTTAGGAGGTCCCCATTCAATCATTTTTTTTATCTAAAATATGACATCTTTTAAAAAAAAATCAAATTCAAAGCCTTCTCTAGAAGAAATGTCTTTTTTTTTTCCCCCCTGGAAAAAACCCAAACAAAACCCATCCAAAAACAAACAACAAACAAACCCAAACCCAAACAAACGAAACCCCCAAATCAATCAACCTACAAACAAAACCAAAAACCAAGCTTGAATTTTCTTCCAGGAAAACTGTAACTTCCCTCTCTTTACCCTGGAGAGGGAAAATAAAACTTGAAATCTGCAATATGAATTTTATTTGTTCGCTTCTTCCCCTTTCCCCTGTTTTATTCCAATTCCTAGGATTGCAGAATCATTTCAGTTGGAAAAGACCTTTAAGATCAGCAACCACAGACATTATCTAACTACCAATGCTGGTACTCAACTAGTGGGAGGTGTCCCTACCTATAGCAGGGGATGGAACTAGATGATCCTTGAGGTCCCTTCCAACCTTACCATTCTATGATTCTATGATTCCATGTCCCTTAGCACATCTCTGCACCATTTAAACACCTCCAGGGATAGTGTTTCAAGCACTTCCCTGGGGAGCCTGTTCCAGTATTTGAGAACCCTTTCACTGAAGAAGTTTCCTCTTTAAACTAAAAAATCCCAGCTCTCTCAGCTGCTCCTCACAAGACTTTTTTCTCCAGACCTCACCAGCTTTGTTGCCCTTCTCTGGAACTGCCCCAGCACCTCAATGTCTTGTAGGGAGGACAATTCTTAACTAATAAAGATGATTTTAAAAACGATACTGACACTGTACACAAGATGAAACCTACATTTACATTATTATATCCTTGCTGTCAGGACATTTTCAAACAAAGAGATAAAAAAAAAATTAAAATATGTCAATAATATAAACCTGTATCAGTAATATAGCTAAGCCAATTTTCAGAAGGAAACAGGACAGAGGATGCACATACTAATGCATCATATGGGCTCAGGAAGGTTTCTAGGCACAGGAGGAGTGTGTTTGTTAATGCATTAAACTGTAAATATGCTCTTCATCATGAATTTTGTCAGTCTTGTACATTTCTCTGATGTAATATGGCTGTCAAAATATACTAACTGTAGCTCCCAATAGCCAGTTTCTACATAGTCATTGTGTATCAAAAGCCAAGACATGGTACTTGGCCTCACTACTTGGAAAAATTTCTGGGCATGTTCAATTCACTAGTAGCCAAAATGTCCTGGCTTTTGACTGCTCAGATGCCATGTGTGCTCCCTGCCTATGTTCCTTGCCCATGTCATAGAATCATAGAATCATAGAATCATAGAATCATAGAATCATAGAGTCATAGAATCATAGAATCATAGAATCATAGAATGGTAAGGTTGGAAGGGACCTCAAGGATCATCTAGTTCCAACCCCCTGCCATAGGCAGGGACACCTCCCACTAGTACAACTCACTCAAGACCTCCTCCAACCTGACCTTGAACACCTCCAGGGAGGGAGCAACCACAACCTCCCTGGGCAACTTGTGCCAGTGTCTCACCACTCTCACTGCAAACAACTTCTTCCTAACATCCAGTTTCAATCTCCCCTCTGCCAGTTTAAACACATCGCCCCTTGTCCTGTCATTACAAGACCTTTTCAGTAGTCCCTCCCCAGCCTTCCTGTAGGCCCACTTCAGATGCTGGAAGGCTACTCTAAGGTCTCCTGGAAGCCTTCTCTTCTCCAGGCTGCAGAGCCTCAACTCTCTCAGCCTGTCCTCACAGCAGAACTGCTGCAGCCCTCTGATCATCCTCATGGCCTTCTCTGGACCCACTCAAACTGTTCCATGTCCTTCCTGTGTACACAGGACTCCAGGTGTGGTCTGAGGAGAGCAGAGCAAAGGGTCAGAATCCCCTCCCTTGCCCTGCTGCCCACACTGCTCTTGCTGCAGTCCAGCACTCAGTTGCTTTCTGGGCTGCACTCACACTGCAGGCTCATGTTGAGCTTTTTATCAACCCAGCCCCTCAGGCCCTTTTCCTCAGAGCTGCTCTCAGCCATTCACCACCCAGCCTGGATTTGTGCTTGGGATTGTGCCTACCCAGGTGCAGGAACTTACACTTGGCCTTGCTGAATTTCATGAGTACAGCATGAAACTCAGATTATTTTTATTTATGGAAATTAATTGGCTAAACAAAGTAATCTTCAAAGGCTTCTATGAGACCTTAGAGTAACCTTCCAATATTTGAAGAGGGCTTACAGGAAGGCTGGGGAGGGACTACTGAAAAGGTCTTGTAATGACAGGACAAGGGGCGATGTGTTTAAACTGGCAGAGGGGAGATTGAAACTGGATGTTAGGAAGAAGTTGTTTGCAGTGAGAGTGGTGAGACACTGGCACAAGTTGCCCAGGGAGGTTGTGGTTGCTCCCTCCCTGGAGGTGTTCAAGGTCAGGTTGGAGGAGGTCTTGAGTGAGTTGTACTAGTGGGAGGTGTCCCTGCCTATGGCAGGGGGTTGGAACTAGGTGATCTTTGAGGTCACTTCCAACCTTACCATTCTATGATTCCATGATTCATGATTCTATGATTCCATTCTGGAGGAGTCCAGGGTGAAGGGAGAAAGAAAAGATTCTGAACTACACCTCTGAATCTGTGATAACAAAAGTATATTTCAATATTATAAACTCCTGAGGCCTCTGACAATGTGGGTAGATTTTGACTCATGCTAGAAGATTTCACATCTTAGTACCCTGGACCTCTTTAGGTTTTTTGCATTCAAACTTCAAGTGATTTTGCTTGTTACATTTTTCATTCCATATTTGTTTATTAGCTTTGTAAATGTGTTTATTGTACAAAGTTTACTATTCCTTCCACTGTCTTGCAATATTGTCACTACAGTGCCTATGATTATGTGGAAACAAACTTCTTTCAACATGTCTTGTTTCAAGAACATAGAGCATTGTCTGAAACTGAAGGTTCCAAAGGGAGCAGTGTTTCTTGAGTGATAAATTACACGACTTTTCCATTACATGTTTTGCAGCACACCTTGTTCTGTGTTGTTGAAAGATAAGATTGTCTTCTCCTTTAAAACATATATATTTTTAAGATCCATGAATACATAAGGGAAGAACATAGGTTTGGCATAATTGCCTGCTGTTTTAAGTTGTGCTAGTATCTCGTTGTTTAAAAATGTTGAAAGATTATTTCCCATGGCATGTTGCCTGAAGTACATTTTATTTAAAATGCAGATTTAAATAAACAGCTGCTTTAACCCCACTGCAGTCTTTTAAGAAGCTGACAGAGTCTCTAGCAAAATATCCTCACCTCTGCTTAAAACTGTAAATATTTAGGGAGCAGACAAAATAACAGGAGAGATTTTTCTGCAGTAAACATAAACTGAGACACTATTACTTAAAGTGGAAAAACACTTTTTAAAAATATCTAACTGAAATAAATGGTGATGCTGTAGAAGACTGATTTTATCTAAAAAGAATACTTTAATCTAAATATCACTGTAGACCAAAGAAAGAAGCAAACAACCAACCAACCAAAAAACACCCCCCCAAAAAAAACAACCAAAAAACCAAACAACCAAACAAAAAAACCCCAAAACTCCCCCCCCAAAAAAAAAAACCACAAAAAAAAAACAACAACAACAACAAAAAAAAAACAAACCCAAAAGAAAAACCACCAAACAAACTACCACTACCAAAAAACTTAACTGTGAGGGAAAAAAAAATTTTAAATCGTAGTGTTCATCTGACAGGCTATGAGAGTCACGCTTTTCAGCCTGGAAAAGAGAAGGCTTCCAGAAGACCTTAGAGTAGCCTTCCAGTATCTGAAGGGAGCCTACAGGAAGGCTGGGGAGGGACTATTGACAAGGCCTTGTAGTGACAGGATGAAGGGCAATGGGTTTAAAGTGGCAGAGGGGAGATAGAAACTGGATGTTAGGAGGAAGTTGCTTGCAGTGAGGGTGGTGAGACACTGGCACAGGTTGCCCAGGGAGGTTGTGGCTGCTCCCTCCCTGGAGGTGTTCAGGGCCAGGTTGGAGGAGGTCTTTGAGTGCCCTGTACTAGTGGGAGGTGTTCCTGCCTATGACAGGGAGTTGGAACTAGATGATCCTTGAGGTCCCTTCCAACATTACCATTCTATGATTCTATAATGTGCAGTGACATGATTAAAATGACTATTCTAGGTAATGTTCAGAGAAACATTGTCCTGTTAGTTTGGTTATAACCACATCTTCAGAAAAGAAAACAGAACAAAATGAAGATAAATAAAATAAGACAAAATTAACAAAACCCAAACAAAACACAAAAACCACAATCAATTTCTGGATTTTCTTCTGTCAGAATTCTTTCCAACAAGACACTAAATAAGAGAAACAGCAGTGTAAGTCAATATGAGTGACCTTTGAAAATATCCTTTTTGAGTAGTGTAATAAGAGAACGCTAAGAAATTGGTCTAAATATAAAATTGATCTAAATTATTAAAGAGAACTTAATTTCCTGATTACCAGTACTGTCACTCTCAAGTTTAAGAAAAGGCTTTTAGAAAAGAAAGTCCATATTTTAAATTTGTAAATACCACCATTTTACTGATCTCTTTGATGACATTAACGATTTTCATTATTCCCCTGGCAAGTCCTTTTAATTGAGAGCACTACTCTCTCAGTTAGCAAACATTTTTTTCCCAACTTGGCATCATCTGCAGACTTGCTGATACCAAACCCAGGGCCACATCAGCAGGAACAGACTTCCAGCAGGACTTTGTATCACTGATAAGTACTCTGTGAGGCCAGAAGTTCATCCAGTTCTCAGTTCACTTAATTTTCCACATACTTCCATACTTCATGATTTTTTTTACTGTGAGGATGCTGTGGAAGGCAGTGTAGAAAACATTGCTAGAGACAAGACAAACATCCACTGATGTCTTTACTTCCCAACATCCGTATTCAAGGCTTAATTGAATTCCTGGATGTGCTATGAACTATTCAAGAAAATTCAAGTAATATAGGACATATATGTGGCCACAAAAGTATTTTTTTAAGTTAGCTTGGATGAATAGTGTATATGTATATGCATATATGTATATGTGTGTATATATATATATGTATATGTATATGTATATGTATATGTATATGTGTATATATATATATATATATAATC
>VWZE01006287.1:35213-45490 GCA_013396675.1 Eubucco bourcierii | reverse complement strand
TTGGCTGTCTGGGCTGCATGTGCACACTGCAGACTCATGTTGAGCTTTTCATCAACCCAGACTCCAAGGTCCTTTTCCTCAGGGCTGCTCTCCAGCCATTCACCACCCAGCCTGTATTTGTGCTTGGGATTGTGCCTACCCAGGTGCAGGACCTTACACTTGGCCTTATTGAATTTCATCAGGTTGGCCTGGGCCCAACTCTCCAGCCTGTCCAGGTCCCTCTGGATGGCATCCCTGCCCTCTAGCAAGTCGACTGTGCCACACAGCTTGGTGTCATCTGCAAACTTGCTGAGGGTGCACTCCATTCCTCTGTCCATGTCACTGACAAAGATGTTAATTCTCTGTCTCTTTTTTTTCCCCACTTTCCTTTTTAGCATGGCAAGACAGATTGAATAGCCCTATAACTCACCTCCCTTGTTTGATCTTGTTTTTGACTCTCACATACATTTTACTTGAGACTGCTCATAATTATAGTGCTAGAATAAGTCATCTTCTTAAAATGTGCTGCATTATGAAGCAGTGTGGAAACGTATAACAAGAAGAGCCGAGTGCCACAGAAAGTAAAAATAACTGTCAATATTGATGGTATTAGACAAAACCCTTTTTCTCTGAAGATCTTTGATTATCCTGATTTGATGAGCAGTCAAGCTAAAACCTGATTCTAGTCACACTGGTTTAAATGCAGGGTAACTACACTGCACTTAAGTGTTTTTAACAAAAGTGTTGAATTTTAATTTATTTTCCAAATAATAATAAAAAAAAATATTTTGTTAGCAATCTGCCAGGTTGAGGCTTTGGGGGTTTTATTTATTTTATTATTTTTCCTTCCTACTCCTTTGATTCATTCCTTCAAAGCATGTTTATTTATGCATTCTTTTATAAATGCAATCACGGTTCGTTTTGCATTTCTCTTTGGGATATCATTTAGGCATAAGTCAAGCTCTGCCATATAGTGTCAGAGGGTTTAATAGAAAAAATTACTTAAATACTCACAAGAATTGATTAAAAGAAAACCCTACTGGGTTTCTCAGTAAATATTTTTAGAATAATGTATAGACTATACTATTTTGTTTAGAAGTGTAAAAACTGATGGACTGTGGAACAGATTAGGTTCATCAACCTAGGCACAAAAGTGGACAAAAACAAATTTCTGAACCCAGATTTGTGTTTGCATAGCCCAGAGCCTACATGGACCAGAACCTTAATTCTCTTTTTCTTTCATTGGTTGGACCTGGAATATCACTTAATTTTTAAGAGGTAATTCTCCCCCTTTATTCTGCTCTCCTCAGACCCCATCTGGAGTACTGCGTAGAGTTCTGGAGCCCCCAGTACAGGAGGGACATGGAACTGTTGGAACAGGTCTAGAGGAGGCCACCAAGATCCTTAGAGGGTTGCAGCAGCTCTGCTATAAGGACAGACAGAGATTTGGGGCTCTGCAGCCTGGAGAAGAGAAGGCTTCCAGACCTCAGAGTACCCTTCCAATACCTGAAGGGGGGTACAGGAAGGCTGGGGAGGGACTATTTACAAGGTCTTGCAATGACAGGACAAGGGGCAATGGGTTTAAATTGGCAGAGGGGAGATTGAAACTGAATGTTAGGAGGAAGTTGTTTGCAGTGAGGGTGGTGAGACACTGGTACAGGTTGCCCAGGAAGGTTGTGGCTGCTCCCTCCCTGGAGGTGTTCAAGGCCAGATTTGAGGAGGCCTTGAGTGAACTGTACTAGTGGGAGGTGTCCCTACCTATGGCAGGGGGGTGGAACAAGCTGATCCTTGAGGTCCCTTCCAACCTTACCATTCTATGATTCTATGATTCTATTCACTCTTGGTGAAGTCATGTTGGTTGTAGCCAGTCACCTCTTTGTTATTCTTCTGCATCAGTAGTGCCTCCAGGTGGATCTGCTGCATGATGTTACCAAGCACAGAGGTGAGACTGACTGGTCTATAGTTCCCTGGCTCATCCTTTTTTTCTGTTTTTGAACGTGGGGAACCTTTTCCAGTCAGTGGGCACTTCCCTGGATTACCATGACTTTTGTAATATAATAGAGACTTGTTTAGCAACCTCATCCACCAGTTCCCTCAGTACCCATGGGTGCATCCTGTTGGGTCCCATAGACTTGTACTCTCTGAGTTCCATCAGATGGTCACAGACCTGATCTCGGCTCACAATGGGCACTTTCTTCTTCCAGCCCCTGCCATTATCTTCCATGACTCGCAATGTGGCTGGAGTCATTGCCAATAAAGACTGAGGTAAAGAAGTCATGGATAACCTCAGCCTTCTCCATGTGACTTGTCACCACTTTACCTGTCACTTCTTTCCTGAGGGGGCCCACACCTTCCCTAGTCTTCTTTTTTGCCATTAATGTACCTATATAAAATGTTGCTGTTCTGTTTGATCTTCCTGGTGAATCTGAATTCTAACTGAGCTTTAGCTTTTTCTAACCAGGTCCATTGCTGCTTGGGCAGCTTCCTTATACACCACCTGTTCTGGCTATCCTTTCTTCCAGTCCTTGTAGAGTTTCTTTTTTGTATGCCAGTGTGTCCAGGAGCAACTTACTCATCCATGCAGGTCTTCTACTATTCTTTCCTGCCTTTCTCTTCATCGGTATACTTTGCTCCTGGACATGGAGAAGGTGATCCTTGAACACTGACTGGTTGTCTTGGGCCCCCCTTCCTTCTAGGGATTTGTTCCACAGTACTTTGGCCATCAGATCCCTGAAGTGATCAAAGCCTGCATGCCTAATGTCCAGGGTTGTAAGCTTGGAATACATCCTCCTAGTTGCCCTAAGGATCTTAAATTCTATCATTTCATGGTCACTGAAGCCAAGGTTATCTCTGAGCCTCACATTGGTCACCAACCTTTCCCTATTGGTGAGAACAAAGTCCAGTAAAGCAGTTTTTCTTGTTGGTTGCTTTGGAGGAAGAAGGTGTCATCTGTGCACTCCAGGAACATCCTGGATTGCTGGTGCCTTACTGTGTTGCGCCTCCAGCAGATGGTAGGGTGATTGAAATCCTCTACCAGGATGAACATGAAGTAACCTCTATTTGCTTATGGAGGGCCTCATCTGCTTAGTTCTGCTGGTCAGGTTATTTGACTTTTCCCTCAATGCTGTGTTTAATAAACCAGACTAAATATGAATATAGCTGGTAGAGTTAATGCAATTTTCATAGAATCATAGAATGGTAAGGTTGGAAAGGACCTCAAGGATCAGCTAGTTCCAACCCCCTGCCATAGGCAGGAACACCTCCCACTAGTACAGGGCACTCAAAGTCTCCTCCATTCTGGTCTTGAACACCTCCAGGGAGGGAGCAGCCACAACCTCCCTGGGCAACCTGTGCCAGTGTCTCATCACCCTCACTGCAAACAACTTCCTCCTAACATCCAGTTTCAATCTCCCCTCTGCCAGTTCAAACCCATTGCCCCTTGTCCTGTCATTGCAAGACCTTGTCAATAGACCCTCTCCAGCCCTCCTGTAGGCCCCCTTCAGATACTGGAAGGCTACTCTAAGGTCTCCTGGAAGCCTTCTCTTCTCCAGGCTGAAGAGCCCCAACTCTCTCAGTCTGTCCTCACAGCAGAGCTGCTGTAGCCCTCTCATCATCCTTGTGGCCTCCTCTGGACCCGAGAGGAGGTCCTGGTTTTCCTTATTTCATATCTTCCTTGGGTAGATTGGATTTGCTTTTATGTAAATTACTCCTAGGCTGTTTACTGAAGTCATCCTTTGAATTCCCTCAATCACTCCCACATAACTTGTTAGACTGTCATTTTGCTAAGTAGTAAATGCTTAATTGGCTTTATCTAATCTGGGTATAATCAGACAGTCAACAGAGCATACGACTCTTACAACCAAAAGGTTTCCTAAAGAAGATATTGTCTCTGCTTCGGTGGCAGCTTCATTAGGGTTGCCATGAGATTTCCTAGTGTGAAAATGAACTACTGGTTAAGAATTAAAAAAAAACCCAAACAAACCCAAACACTAAAAAACCCCCTTGTTTTAAAAACTGTCTGGTACAAGATTAGAAAATAAGTATCCTTGAGCTGAAAGATGGATGGTTGCAGTCACAGACATATTGATTACTATAGAAGAGGCAGTCCTGTTTCCCGTAGACAGAGTAAGTCATTTAAAGTACCTTTGAATATAGATTTCATTTGGAGTGGTTGGCACAGGAGAAATTTTATTTATATAATTTATGTAATTTATATAATTCTTTCCTAGAGGAAAATTCATTTGTTTTAGTAGTAGTTTTTTTTTAATTTCTTTTTTTTTTCCCCATTTCCCTATTCATGGTAGGGTTTTGTTTGGGTTTTTCTTGTTTTGGTTTTTTGTTTGCTTGTTTCTTTGTTTTAAGGCTCAAGCTACTTAACAAGTATACTATAAAATGGAAACTCTTAGAGTGGAGAACTAGATCCTAAGGCAGGAACACAACAAACTCCTCTATTGAGAGCACCAGAGGCAGCAAAAGTGTTACTCTGAGCAAGTCAGGGAACGAGGCTGACTCAACCATGTTAAACTGTTACAATTATCTTCACACTATCCTCTTTCAATGCAAGACTCATCTTTACTGCATCCAGAATTGAAAGAACATATGGGAAGGCAGTGGACCAAAAAATTATACAATACTTGTGTTAAATTGCATTCCATTGAATCTAACACAGTAAGAACACAGAAATAGAGCAAAAATCAGTTCTGGAGTAATTCATGTGTTATTTCTTGTTCGGTGAGAATGAGATGCAAAGTTGTATTCAATAATAGTGTTCTAGGTTGAGTCAAGAACCTCTCAAAGTTTTCAACTGAGACAGCCAACTAAATAGTTCTGTATTTCTTGAATATGCAAGACCTCAGTTTCAGAATATTGTGCTTCCAGTCCTGGTGATACTTGCAGAGATTGTCATGGTAGGCCTAAATAGACCAAAATAGGCTTATACATGTCCTGGTTTGCCCAGAGATATTTTTCTACTCTCCCTCTCTCCGTTTTGGGGAGAAGCAACCACGTGAAAGAGAACAAAGAATCTGGAGCCACTGAGTCTGAGGACCCTGGCCCATTGCAACCAGTGGTAAACAAGGTATTGAGGC
This sequence comes from Eubucco bourcierii, assembly GCA_013396675.1. Classification (NCBI taxonomy): domain Eukaryota; kingdom Metazoa; phylum Chordata; class Aves; order Piciformes; family Ramphastidae; genus Eubucco; species Eubucco bourcierii. Next base: position 40,424 of record VWZE01006287.1, on the reverse strand, counting down.
TCAGCTTGTGCATGCCTTGTGCAAGGCCTGTGTTCTGCCCTAAAAAGGGTAAAGTAAGCCTATGGTTTCACACAATATGGTCGAGCTTGGCTAACTGCCATTCTGATTGGCTATTCTGTGTCCAAAGGCCCATTAGTCTTGGGCTGTATGGATAAAAGGAGGTGAGCAGGGAGCACAATGTGTGTTCCATCATTATATGTGTGCTCCACCGTTGTATCTGCTCTCTGCCACTGTGTTCGTGCTGCCTTATATCCTGAACTCCCTGGAAACTGCCTGCCAAAGATTTACCAGGAACAGGCTCTAAATGCCTGCAGGTGATCAACCTGCACAGCCAGAGTGACACTGTGCTGAGACTACACATGGCATTGCATCCTGCCTGCACCTGAAAGCTTCCTGCCAAGACAGGAAGTCCTGGAGATACACAGGTCATCCAGAGGAGATCAGGACCAGGTCAGAGATGTCTGCCTCCTTTCCCCAGCAGCCTGGGAAGAACCAGAAGTCTCAGCAGATGACAAGAATCCTCTGAAAGCATTTGGGTACTGTCTGAAGCTGTAGCCAGTCCTGCCAGGCGGGAGATAATATTTTGTGAGTGAATACTTCAAGCCTCTTGTAACTCACCATTGCTTTCTGCCATCAGCAGAAAGGAGCTCCCTGAGTCCATCTAGTGGGCAAGCAGAGTATTGACCGCAAGCGGTGCACTGACCGCAAAGCCTTCTCTGCCAGTTCAATCGAGTTCAATTCATGTTAGATATCATCACTGCTTATTGCTAGAGCCTGTTAATACCTGTGTATAAAGTTACCATGACTGATACAAAGAACTGATTGTTATTAAAATTAGTCATGGGGGAGATGAGAGTTCTGAATAGTGAATATTAATAAACAATATTAATTTTTGAAAATATCACCTCACATTAATTAATAACCCCTCCACTACATTGTCCCATGGATGTTATCCACCATCACTCCCAGGTCCTTCTCAACAGGGCTGCTCTCCAGCAGATCACCTCCCAACCTGTACTGGTGCAGTTTATTATTCCTCCCACGAGCAGGACTCTGCATTTGACCTTGCTGAACCTCATTTGGTTCCTCTTTGCCCAGCTCTCAGTCTGTCCAAGTCTCACTGAATGGCCACACAGCCTTCAGCTCCCAGTTTGGTGTCATCAGTAAACTTGTTGAGCAGACTCTGTCCCCTCATCAGTGTCACTGATGAAGATGTTGAACAACACTGGACTCAGCACTGATCCCTGGGGAACTCCACTAGTTACAGCTCTGGACTGTAGGACATTTGGACCTGGCACCGTTAACCACCAGTCTTTGAACTCTGTCTTGTAACCAGTTCCTAATCCACCTCACTGTCTGCTCTGAGTTTAGGTTAGTTCTTAAAGGCAAATTGTGACTTTAACTACTTGTTTATGTTACAAATCTATGGAATAAAATTCATTGGAAATACATTTACTGCTTTGAATCTACTGAAAAATAATGCATGTTTCACTTCTTCTGCACTGCTCCTAACCAGATCATTCAAACACCACCTCAGTTTTGAGACATGTTTATGAAATCCATAGATTGTCCTGAAGTTTGCTAGGAGAATTTACCATGACTGATGTAAAGGTTTTGACTGGGATAGAGTTAAAAAAAAAAAATGCAGTGTGCACACACAGCCCAGCCAGCCAGCCAAGTCCTGGGCTACATCAAGAGTAGTGTGGTCAACAGGGCAGGGGAGGTGATTCTGCCCATATACTCTGTTCTCATCAGATCCTATCTGGAGTACTGTGTGCAGATCTGGAGTCCCCAGCACACGAAGGACATGGAAGTGTTGGAGTGGGTCCAGAGGAGGTCAAAAAGATGCTCAGAGGGCTACAGCAGCTCTGCTATGAGGACAGGCTGAGAGAGTTGGGGTTCTGCAGCCTGGAGAAGAGAAGGCTTCGAGGGGACCTGATAGTAGCCTTCCAGTATCTGAAGGGTGCCTACAGGAAGGCTGGGGAGGGACTACTGACAAGGTCTTGCAATGACAGGACAAGGAGCAATGGGTTTAAACTGGCAGAGGGGTAATTTAGACTGGATGTTAGGAGGAAGTTGTTTGTAGTGAGGGTGGTGAGACACTGGCACAGGTTGTCCAGGGAGGTTGTGGCTGCTCCCTCCCTGGAGGTGTTCAAGGCCAAGTCGGACAAGGCCTTGAGTGAGCTGTACTAGTGGGAGGTGTCCCTGCCTATGGCAGGGAGTTGGAACTGGATGATCCTTGAGGTCCCTTCCAACCTTACCATTCTATGATTCTATGATCCTGATTTTCTTCATAGTAGCTGGTATGAGGCTACGGTTTGGATGTGTGTTGGAAACAGAGTTGGTTGTGCATGGATGTTTTAGTTAAGGCTGAGCAGTGACTACATAGAGACAAGACATTTTGTACTCCTTACAACACCCAACCGGCAAGTAGGCTGTGGATGCACAACCAGTTAGGAGGGGGCATAGCCAGGACAACTGACCCCAACTGATTAAAGGGATATTCCATACCTTATGGCATCATGATCAGCATATAAAGCTAAGGGGAAGAATAAAGAAGTAGGGGATAGTCAAAGGGATGACACTTGTCTTTCCAAGGGACTGCTATGTGTGATGTAGTCCTGCAGATGGCTGAGCACCTTCCTGAGGTTGGGAAGTGGTCAATTAATTCCTTGTTTTACCTCACTGGTGGGGACAGCTTTTGTTTCACCTGTTAAAGTTGTTTGTTGGTTGTTTGGGTTTTTTTAATGTCAAACCCATGAGTTTTCTCCCTTTTACCCATCTCATTCTCTTTCCCATCCCACAGATGGGCAGTGAGTAAGAGGTTGTGTGGAGGTTAATTCCCAGCTGGAATAAACCATGATATGTACTCACGTAAAATTTGCCACCTGGTTGAACTCTGTATGAACTCGGAGCTCTTGGAATGGGAAATTTAGAAAAGTACAACTTGAAAAGGATAAATCATAGTAGATTTAAATATGACAGCAGGATTCATAAACTTGATTATTATGGTAGGATTTCAGACCACATTTGTAGTTTAAATTAGATGTATCTCAAGAGTAAAATAAAGAAGGGTAACTGAAATCTTTCTGTTTAGACATTTTTAACATGATTTATAGATCTGTCATTGAATTTTTCTATCTTATTTGAGAAGCCAAAGAATGGCAGATGAGTGTGTCGATTTTTTTTATACACTTTGTATGGAGTTAACTGGTTTAGAAATCATTTTATCTAAATACAATCTTCAAAAGAGAGGTTTGTGAAGTAAAATACACTCCTACAGATTTATTCAGAAGTTTTATAAATCAGAGCTAAGAAAATCTTACCCTGAAAGCATTTACTGATGAAATGCTTAGCATGGAAAAGAGAAGACTTTCAGAAGACCTCTCAGTACATAAAAGGGTCTATATGAAAGATGGAGACAGTGTTTTTAGTAAAGCCTGTTGTAACAGGGCAAGGAATTAATGATTTTAAACTAAAGGAATGGAGATCTAGGTTAGTTATAAGGAAGAAATGTTTTTACAATGAGGATGGCAGAACACTGGATCAGGTTGTCTCATCTCTGGAAGCGATCTAGGTCAGGTTGAATAAAGTTCTGAGCAACCTGATCTCATCCCTACTGACTGCAGAAGGGCTAGACTTTATGACCTTTAAATGTCCTTTCCATCTCAAAACACTCTCTGATTCTAAATGTTATTATATATAAAACTATCACCTGGTCTGTTTTCTCCAATAACCCATTAGTTTGAGACAGAAATACATCCTCTGAAAGACTGACAGTTTCCCAAATGTGTATGAATTCACACAGTTATAGTCCAAACCGTGAGTTCCAACTTCACTACAAATGAAATTATGCATTAACATATTCATTTCATTTAGTATTAACTGAGTGAAATTTTGGGTTGTCCAGTTCAAGAGAGATAAGGACCTGTTGGAAAGAGTCCAGTAGAGAGCCACGAAGGTGATTGCCATACTTGAGCATCTCCCCTATGAAGAGACTGAGAGTCCTGGGGCTGTTTAATCTAGAGAAGATTGAGAAGAGATTTCACCAGTGTGTACAAATATCTGAGGGGTGGGTATCAAGTGGAGGGGGACAACCTCTTTTCAATGGTCCACAGCAGTAAGACAAGAAGCAATGACTACCAATTGGAACATAGAAGGTTTCACCCCAACATGAGGAGAAACTTTTTACAGTGAGGGTGCAGAGCACTGGAACAGGCTGCCCAGGGAATTTGTGGAGTCTGCTTCTCTGGGGACTCTCAAAACTGGCCTGGATGCATTCCTGTGTGAACTCCCCTAGGTGATCCTGCTTGGTAGGGGGGTTGGACTCAATGATCTCTGGAGTTGCCTTCCAACCTCCAAGGGTTTGTGATTCTATGAGTTTATTGAGTATTAGGGTTGAGATGCTACATATTCTCTGACCACTTCCTCAAACACTTCATGCTACTATTGCTGTAAGTTCATAGACTTTGCATGTAAAACATCACTTTACCCTGCTTTCAGTATTGATTCTTTCTTATGAAGGAGAGGGACTTTATTTTCCAGTGCTTTAAGGTCAAGTCTCTGCAGAATTACAATGAAATGAATGGGGTAGGAGAACTTATGGACTAATAAACATGTACTGTGTACTAATACTAATTAATCAACTGTGCCAACCCAGTCAAGTTTCTCTGTACTGTTTCTCTTACCAGTCTTTATTTCTTCCCTTTATTTGGATTAAAACAAAACAAAAAAAAAAGATATAAAAAAATCTCCCTCTTCAGGGTAGAAACTGTCTTTTACACATATCTTGTCAGGACAGAAATGTTCACACACAAACCAAAAATAAACAATTGTATTAAACAGTTTGCTTTCAACTGAACTTTGGAATGGGTCACAGTCTTTGGCTGAGGAATTAGCCTGCCACAGACAAGCTCAGTTTCTGCAATAACAGATAATTCTTATCTTGAACAAGTTGTAATGTCAGCCAATATTATCATTATCACACTTCAAAAATAGGAGATAGCTGAAAGAAAGTAATTTTAAAACAAATAAACCGTGCTCAAAAAAAGTGTGGCAGCAGCCTGAAAGGGTAATTATGGGGCTCTACAGTCAGTATTGACTTTCAGCTTGTTGACTGATATTTTTAAATACTTCTGTCATTTTTAATGTAGAAATATTATTTCTTCTCTAATATACTTGTAATGGACTCATCTGTGTTTCAAATCTTTT
>VWZE01006287.1:1276-27660 GCA_013396675.1 Eubucco bourcierii | reverse complement strand
GAGGGAGGGAGGGAAGCCTTCCATTCTGCCTTTTGCAGAATGGGAAATAAAAGAACTGGGACTATTTATCCAACACCATGTATCTTTTGCCTGTGAGACATTTCAGAATGAGACAAAGAAAGCTTCTATTCTTTGATGGGGCAGCAGACACCTTAAATTAATTAAAGAAATAAAAAGAAAGAAGCATACATGGACATCAGAGATAAAAGGAGCCAAGCAAAATTGCACAGTCCTGAACTATAAGAAGGCAGATACTATTACATTTAATAAGAAAACTGTCACTGAACTTTTTTTATCAAGGTTATGCCTCATATATAAAGATAAATGAACAACCATGAAGCATGGTTGTTGCAAGCTCTGTCTTGGTTTACCTGCTTAGCGTAAGAAGTCTTTGTTACACCTGAACACCTCAGGATCCAAATGAGCTTGTATGAATTCATGTGATTTTCCTGATATCAAACTATGATGTTATTGGCATCTAATGCAATTTAAGGGCAAGTACAACTTAGTAAATTATGTGATAATCTTTTTTTACATAACATTGCTAATTAATGGTTGGAGAAAAAGTAAACTGAAAACTGATTATTTTTTTAAACTTTGAAAATATAAAAACTCTGTCAAGAAAAGTAGATGTAATCAAATTAGGTATTTCTCAAACATAGAATCATAGAATGATAAGGTTGGAAGTGACCTCAAGGATCATCTAGTTCCAACCCCCTGCCATAGGCAGGGACACCTCCCACTAGTACAGGGCACTCAAGGCCTCCTCCAACCAGGCCTTGATCACCTCCAGGGAGGGAGCAAACACAACCTCCCTGGGCAACCTGTGCCAGCACCTCACCACCCTCACTCCAAAGAATTTCCCCCTAACATCCAATTTCAATCTCCCCTCTGCCAATTCAAACCCATTGCCTCTTGTCCTGTCATTGCAAGACCTTTTCAATAGTCCCTTCCCAGCCTTCCTGTAGTTCCCCCTTCAGATACTGGAAGGCTACTCTAGGGTCTCCTGGAAGCCTTGTCTTCTCCAGACTGCAGAGCCCCAACTCTCTCAGCCTTGCCTCAGAGCAGAGCTGCTGAAGCCCTCTGAGCATCTTCATGGCCTCCTCTGCACCTGCTCCAACACTTTCATGTCCTTCCTGTGCTGAGGGCTCCAGGACTGCACACAGGACTCCAGGTGGGGTCTGACAAGAGCAGAGTAAAGTGGCAGAATCCCCTCCCTTGCCCTGCTGGCCACACTGCTGTTGATGCAGCCCAGCACTCGGTTGCTGTCTGGGCTGCATGTGCACACTGCAGGCTCATGTTGAGCTTTTCATCAACTCAGACTCCAAGATCCTTTTCCTCAGGGCTGCTCTCAGCCATTCATCACCCAGTCTGGATTTGTGCTTGGGATTGTCCCTACCCAGGTGCAGGACCTTGCACTTGGCCTTGTTGAATTTCATGAGCCTTTTCTTGTAAGGCTTGTGCTTCAATCCCCTCTCCTGCCTTGTTGCCCTTAATGTCATGATTTAACATTAATGAATTTCCATTGAATTAGTCTGGTTGAATTCACTGGAAAATGGAGAAATAGGACAAGTCTCATAGCCTATATCTGGATACTTGACTCTGAAGTTGGTTACACTGGTGTAACACGTAGTGTGTTTTAGTTGAATCTCTAATTTTCTCACTTAGCTTAACACAATGTGAAGGTTTGGGAGTTCCCCCACCCCCCACACTTTTGTAAAATGACCCAGACTAGCACTCAGTCGGCTGGAAGTTAAATGATGAAGCTCTATTTACAGCTTTGCACAATGTACAGCAGATATTTACACTATATACACAATATTTACAGAAATATACAAGTAAAAGGTAATACAGCAACACAACTCCCCTCCCAGAAATCAGAGACCCCAGGAGGGGCTCCCAACCACCCTTCCACCTTCTCCCCACCCCTGTACCTTACCCCAAGATTTGCCTTACGTGCAAGGTAAATTAGGAGGATCGGCCAAGGGGGTTAGAAGAAAAAGTGGTTAGTGAGGATTAATCAGCAGAGGAGCCAGAGCCCAGAAGCTGCTAGATCCCACCCGCAGCTCCTGCTCAAACAAGTGACAGAGAGCAACTGACTTATCAATTGTTTTGGTTAGTGTTCCCAAACAATTCTCCAGCAAGTGTATGAGTGAAGTAGACATCATGATGTTTTCCTTTCACAGCCTATAGTGTAATTTTCTCTATTAAAATATTCCAATTAGCATCAAACCAGCACGCACAATATGACTGGCTTGGGATTATCTGCATTAGAAACAGAACTTCTTTTTATTTTATTGTCTAAGGCAGTAATGGTGGATGTAGGTAATCTGTGTGGGTAAGGCATGGACAAGAGTGCATGTTCAGAAGTTGCTAACATAAAACTCACTTGCATGATTAACATAGAATAATGCACATTTCTTAGCATTAGAGACAGAAGAAGAGATTTAACTTATTAAACTATAATGAGATGAAGTTTCATTTTCATCTGACTTTTCCTAGTTGTAACAGTTAATAGAGGGAAAACCAATTTAATTAAACTTCAAGAAAGGCTAATCCAATAATGTTGTGAAGTGAATTTACCTTGACTACATGTCAGAAATCTTATCACAGCCTGCCCCTCTGAAATGAATCTTAATTTTTACACAAGTTCACTCACTGGAGCCACAAAGGATTCAAATTGGACTGTCCTGCTCGCTCATTAGTTTTCCTGGGGATGCAACTGTGGCTTCTCAGAGGCATAGAATCATAGAATGGTAAGGTTGAAAGGGACATCAAAGATCATCTAGTTCCAAACCCCTGTCATAGGCAGAGACATCTCCCACTAGTATGTCAGGATTCTTCTGATATCAAGGAATGATTCCTTTAGGGGTATGATTAGGCCAAGTGTAAGGTCCTGCACCTGGGTAGGCACAATCCCAAGCACAAATACAGGCTGGGTGGTGAATGGCTGGAGAGCAGCCCTGAGGAAAAGGACCTTGGAGTCTGGGTTGATGAAAAGCTCAACATGAGTCTGCAGTGTGCACATGCAGCCCAGACAGCCAACCGAGTCCTAGGCTGCATCAAGAGAAGCGTGGCCAGCAGAGCAAGGGAGGTGATTCTGCCCCTTTACTCTGCTCTCGTCAGACCCCACCTGGAGTACTGTGTGCAGTTCTGGAACCCTCAGCACAGGAAGGACATGGAAGTGTTGGAGCGGGTCCAGAGGAGGGCCACAAAGATGATCAGAGGGCTGGAGCAGCTCTCCTATGAGGACAGGCTGAGGGAGTTGGGGCTCTTCAGCCTGGAGAAGAGAAGGCTTCGAGGGGACCTGATAGTAGCCTTCCAGTATCTGAAGGGGGCCTACAGGAAGGCTGGGGAAGGATTATTTACAAGGTCCTGCAATGACAGGACAAGGGGCAATGGGCTTAAACTGGCAGAGGGGAGATTTAGACTAGATGTTAGGAGGAAGTTCTTTACAGTAAGGGTGGTGAGGCACTGGAACAGGTTGCCCAGGGAGGTTGTGGATGCTCCCTTCCTGGATGTGTTCAAGGCCAGATTGGATGAGGCCTTGAGTAACCTGTACTAGTGGGAGGTGTCCCTGCCTATGGCAGGGAGTTGGAACTAGATGATCCTTGAGGTCCCTTCCAACCTTACCATTCTATGATTCTATGATTCTATGATACAAATTGGGTTAAATGGCACAGTTATTCTAGCACAGAAAATTATAGAGATGCTATGACCTGTATAGGCTCTGAAGTTTTATTTCTTGGCAGATCTACACAACTACTCACATCCTTCTTTTGTACGTCTAGATTGCATTGCATCTCTCTGCATGTGCTGGTTTGAGGTTAATTGGAATATTTTAATGGAGAAAGTTGGGTTATGGGATATGAAAAGCAAACAATGCTGATGTCAGCTTCACTCATAGGCTTGCTGAGATGTATAAGAACAAGGACACAAACATACATAACAGAGAGTCTCTCTAGCTTGTGTGTCTGCTGGCCCTCTCTGCTGAGTAACCTAACTAATCATTCTGCTTCTAATCCCCCTTTCCCATCCTCCAAACTCACCTTGCACATAAAACAAACCCTGGGGTAATGTACAGGGGTGGGAAGAAGGTGGAAGGGTGGTTGGGAGCCCCTCCTGGGGTCTCTGATTTCTGGGAGGGGAGTTGTGTTTCTGTATTGCCTTTAACTTGTCTCTGTCTGTAACTATTCCTGTCTATTGTGTATATCTCTGCTTGTACATTGTGCTGAGCTATAAATAGAGCTTCATTCCTTAACTTTCAGCTGCCTGAGTCTAGTCTGGGGGATTTTATAAAGTGGGGGGGACAGGGAACTCCCAAACTATCACACTGCAACATCACAAAGATGATGGAGAGTTGGAGCACCTCCCCTCCAGGGACAGCCTGTGGCAGCTGAAGCTGTCCACTCTGGAGCAAAAAGGCTCCAGGAAGCCCTCATAATGTCCTTCCAGTATCTGAACAGGGCCTGCAAGAAAACTGGGAAGAGGTTTTTTACAAGGACTTGTTGTGATAGGATGAGAGGGAACAGATTTAATCTGGAAGAGTGAAGGTTTAGACTGGATATGAGAAACAAATTCTTCATAGAGAGACTGGTGAGACACTGGCACATGTTGGCCAGGGAAGTTGTGGATGTCCTATCCCTGTAAACATTCAAGGCCAGTGTGCTGGTTTGAGGCTAACTGGAATATTTTAATGAAAAGAATTTTATTATAGGCTGTGAAAAGCAAGGAATGGTGATGTCTGCTTCACTGACAGGCTTGTTGAGATGTATAAGAACAAGAACACAAGCATAGATAATACGGGGAGAGAGTCTTGGTCTCTCTAGCTGTGGGTTTGGTCTTGGTCTCCCTGCCACTGCCCAGTTCCCTTCTACAAATCTGCCTTTTCTGCCATCAATTCCTCATGCATATGGGTGTATGATGTGTGCTGGTTTGAGGATAATTTGACTATTTTAATGAAAAGGATGAGATTATAGGCTGTGAAAGGAAAACAATGGTGATGTCTGCTTCACTCATAGGATTGCTGAGATGTATACACAAACATAGATAAGACAGACAGTCTCTCTGGGAGCTGCTGTGTCTTCTGGCCTTCTGCTGTGTAACCCAACTCATCATTCTGCTTCTAACTCTCCTTGCCCATCCTCCAAACTCACCTTGCACATAAACCAAACCCTGGGGTAAGGTAGAGGTGAGGAAAGAAGGTGGAAGTGTGATTGGGAGCCCCTCATGGGGACTCTGATTTCTGGGAGGGGGATTATGTTTCTGTATTACCTTTAACTTGTGTATTTCTGTCCTTTAACTTGTGTATTTCTGTATTACCTTTAACTTGTGTATTTCTGTATTACCTTTAACTTGTCTATTTCTGTAACTATTCCTGTCTACTGTGTATATCTCTGCTTGTACATTGTGCTAAGCTGTGAATAGAGCTTCAGTCCTTAACTTCCAGCTGGCTGAGTCTAGTCTGGGGGGTTCACTAAACAAATCTCAGTGTGTTTCTTATCATCGTTACATATTTTGTGGTAACTTTCTGCAATATATCTTTCTCTGTTTTTAAGGACCATGAAATTATGATGTCAATACAAAATACCTGTTTCTTAGTACAGTGGAAATTCCCAGTAGTCTTAAGCAAAGAGTAGGACTGCTACTTATAAAAATGTGTAATGCAACAGCATTTCTGGAATCCCAAAACTCAAAATTCAAGTGCAAAACATGTAGTGATTAGATAATGTGGTGCTTGCATTTCAAGCCACATAATGAACACATGCCTAGACAGGTTCTCCTTACTCTGTACATGATGGTCACATTTACAATTATATAAAAGTAAGAATTTTCTCATATTGTGCAGGAATGAATAGGTATAAACCCATCTAATAAGTCCACTAAAATACTTTCATGTACAGAAATCTAATAACCGGGAAAATAAAGCATAATAAGACCAAATCACCTTTAAAGTGTGATTATTTCTTAGTTACTAAACGTTAACCATAGAATCATATAGTCATAGAATGGTAAGGTTGGAAGGGACCTCGAAGATCATCTAGTTCCAACCCCCTGCCATAGACAGGGACACTTCCCACTAGAACAGGTCACTTAAGGCCTTGTCCAACCTGGCCTTCAACACCTCCAGGCAGGGTGCAGCCACAACCTCCCTGGGCAACCTGTGCCAGTGTCTCACCACCCTCACTGTAAAGAACTTCCTCCTAACATCCAGCCTAAATCTCCCCTCTGCCAGTTTAAACCCATTGCCTCTTGTCCTGTCATTACAAGACCCTGTCATTAATCCCTCCCAGGGTCCCCTTCAGATACTGGAAGGCTATTATCAGGTCTCCTGGAAGCCTTCTCTTCTCCAGGCTGCAGAGCCCCAACTCTCTCAGCCTGTCCTCATAGCAGAGCTGCTGCAACCCTCTGATCATCTTCGTGGCCTCCTCTGGGCAAAGAATGGGATTCTGTCCCTTTACTCTGCTCTTGTCAGACTCCATCTGGAGTCCTGTGTGCAGTTCTGGATCCCCCAGCACAGGGAGGACATGGAACTGTTGGAGCAGGTCCTGATGGTATCATGATTAGAAGTTAAAATTTATGCAATATGGATGGGTGAAGTCCTGTGGTAGAGTGACTAAATCCCCTCTACTAACAGATTGCAAAATGCAATTGTCAATTTTGTGTAAGAAGAACTCATTACACAATGTCACCCAATAGCAGTACACTTCTGCCATTGTTGTTTAATATTCCTAATCTTGATTTAGATAATAATATAAAGATATTTCTGGTTAAGTGAATGGATGACACCAAAAAATCCCAACAACCCAACCCAGTAGGTCTGTAGAACCTGAATGGGGTTTGGTTGCTGTTACCTAGAATCATAGAATGGTAAGGTTGGAAAGGACCTCAAGGATCATCTAGTTCCAACTCCCTGCCATGGGCAGGGACACCTCCCACTAGTACAGATCACTTAAGACCTCATCCAACCTGGCCTTGAACACCTCCAGGGACGGAGCAGCTACAACCTCCCTGGGCAACCTGTGCCAGTGTCTCACCACCCTCACCACAAACAACTTCCTCCTAACACCCAGTCTAAATCTTCCCTCTGCCACTTTAAACCCATTGCCCCTTGTCCTGTCATTGCAAGACCTTGTCAATAGTCCCTCCACAGCCTTCCTGTAGGCCCCCTTCAGATACTGGAAGGCTACTTTAAGGTCTCCTTGAAACCTTCTCTTCTCCATGCTGCAGAGCCCCAACTCTCTCAGTCTGTCCTCATAGCAGAGCTGCTCCAGCCCTCTGATCATCTTCGTGGCCTCCTCTGGACCCACTCCAACACTTCCATGTCCTTCCTGTGCTGAGGGTTCCAGAACTGCACAGTCCTCCAGGTGGGGTCTGACAAGAGCAGAGTAAAGGGGTAGAATCCCCTCCCTTGCCCTGCTGGCTACACTTCTGTTGATGTAGCCCAGTATTCGGTTGCAGTCTGGGTTGCACTCACACTGCAGGCTCATGTTGAGCTTCTCATCAACCCAGACTCCAGGGCCCCTTTCCTCTGGGCCCCCCTCCAGCCATTCACCACCCAGCCTGTATTTGTGCTTGGGATTGTGCCTACCCAGGTACAGGACCTTACACATGGCCTTGGTCATGTAACCTAGAGATTAGATGTCACCAAGGGGTTAACCAGCAAGCTTCCAAATTCCCTCAGCACTGAATGGAGATTAAATATAAATCCAGATTTGTACAGTGAGAACTTCTGAATAATCCTGAGTTTCATTGTTGTTTAGAAGTCAATAAACCTTGTATGTTCTCTCTTTGTGCATAAGAAAGTATCACATGAACTTACTTTGATATTGCACTTTGGGATATGGTTCAGTGGGCATTGTGATAACACAGTATCACAGTATCACCAAGGTTGAGGAGACCTCAAAGATTATCAAGTCCAACCCAACACCACAGAACACAAGACTAGACCATGGCACCAAGTGCCACGTCCAAACCCACCTTATATAGGCTGAAGGCTGAGTCTGATGGTCTTATAGATCTTTTTCAACCTTAACAATTCCAAGATTCTAAAACCTCTGTATTATCTGTAAGCTTATTCACAACTGAACACCAGATGGAGGACCTTCCCACAGAACTCAATAGAAAAACGTATTTGCAGTTCAAGGGAAAAAGTGGGTTCATAGAATCATAGAATGGTAAGGTTGGAAGGGACCTCAAAGATCATCTAGTTCCAACCCTCTGCCATAGGCAGGGACACCTCCCACTAGAACAGGTCACTCAAGGCCTCCTCCAACCTGACCTTGAACACCTCAAGAGAGTTCCCTAAAGAGTTTCTAAGACTTAAAATTCCTATGACAGGGAACAGAGTGAACTGCAAAACACAGATGAAGTAACTGTTTTTCTTTTCACTTGTAAGGTGTACATTGAATTCCCTGTATGTAGAATCTCCATATTGAAATCTATGTGCTGTATAGTTTTGATTACAACCTCCTCTGAAATGCCTAGAATTTACAGTCCTTCAATATAGTGTGTGCCTTATTTTGTGATTAAGCTTCTTTGCAAAAAGTCTTTCTCAAAATAAAATGAAAAATAAAAAAAAAAAAAAGGGGGGGGGGAAGGGGGGGAAGAGTGGAGGTGAGGATGTTTTTCTTCTAAATTATTTATCTCCAAGTTCTGCTAAAAGGAGTTTCTAGATTTCAAATAAACAGGTAATATCCTTGTCGTGGTAGGCTTTAGCAGGTCAAATTAGGCTTGTACATGTCGTGGCTTGCCCAGGTACGTTTTTCTGCTCTCCCTCCTTCTGTTTTGGGGAGAACAACTGTGGGAAAAAAGACAAAGAACCTGGAGTCACTAAGTCTGGTGTCTGTGGCCTGCCCAGCAACTGTGGCAAGCAAGGTGCACAGGGTTGCCTTGTGCAAGGTTGTGTTCTGCCCAAAAAACAGTAAAGTAAGCCTATGGTTTCGCCCAATATGGTCACATCTTGGCTAACTGCCATTGGATTGGCTATCCTGTGGCCAAAGGCCCATTAGTCTCAGGCTGTATTGGATAAAAGGAGATGAGCAGGGAGCAGTGCGTGCACTTTGCCATTCCAAGGTGTGGCTGCTATTGCATCCCTGCCTGCTGCCTCACTGATCCTGAGCTGAGGCTCTGATCCCTGTCACGCGTTCGGCCTGCACAGCCGGCGTGACACCGTGCCCAGACTGCACACCGCAAGGCATCTGCCTGCACCTGAAAGCCTTCTGCCCAGGGGGAAGCCTTGGAGGGAACACAAATCATCCAGAAAACCAGGAACAGGTCAGAGATCGTCTGGCTCCTTTCTCCAGTGCCCAGAAGCCTGGGGAAGCTCTAAAGCCTCGACAGCTACAGACAGCAACCCTGCCATGAGCTTTGGGTACTGTCAGATAATATTTTTTGTGAGTAAATACCAAAAGCCTCTAACAATCATTAATTGCCTTCTGCCATAAGCAGAAAGTTGCTCCTTGTGTCCATCCAGTGAGCAAGAGGAGTACTGACTGCAAGCTGTACACTGACCGCAAAGCTTTCTCTGCCAGTTTAGTCCAGTTCAATTAATAGATATATTTAATAGTTATTTTTAGATCCTATTATAACCTGTACATAGTTTCCATATTGATACCAGAACCTGTTACTATTATTATTTTGGTGATCGGGGTGCCAGGAGTTCTGAATATTTAATACTAATAAATTCTATTTATATTTTTAAAATATTATCTTGCAGTAATTAATTACCCCTTCCACTACAATCCTCTATTGAATAATGAACTTTTTTCTGGTTGAATGAGTTCAAGAATTCATTTCAAAGAAATAAAGCACTTTGTTTCCCTGGAATTGTTTCTTGAGCTGACATCCTCTTATTCCACAGTTGCACTGCAATAAGTACTTTTATTAAGCATGAGCAAGCCTGCAACATGGTGAGCAGCTTTAAAGTACCATAGATTAATGGGGTTTTATTTGACTTTTATATGTGAATTCAAATCATATAGCGTAAAATTCTTGTTGCCTATTTACTGAATTTATCTTTCATTGTACTGAAATGCTTTTTAGTGCTTGTGTCCCAGTGCTCACATTCTTAAGGATGATGGCAACCATAAGGTTGAAATACTGAAGGTCATCAAACAAGGTAATGTGAAGTGCTCGTATCTTCAAGCACTTAGAGCACAGGATGCATCAAATGAGTGATAAGAAAGCAGCCACATACATCTCCATGAGTGAGAATGAAAACAGAACTGAAGCTTACAAACAGAGGAAAATCTGGACACTGAATCTGGCTAAACTGTTTTTTTACTGAAACTCTGTGTTTCAGTGGTACAGGTTGGTTTGCAGAAAAAAGGACATTCTTTTGCATCACATCAGTTTCCACAAAAACACCCAAAAAGTCTGATGAGACATCATTTGGGAGGGAGGAGACTGATTATTCAACAAAGTAAGGCATCATTGCAGGTCAATACTTCAGCTATGTGCTTTCTGATGTCTTTTTTACTATGTAATTTAAGCACCTGCCCTCTATAAAGCATTAGTATTTTATTTACTCCTTCACCCTTTTGCTTTGTGTTTCCAACATTTCCTCATGTTGTTATGTGTTGTGAACATCACCTAGACAACTCTGTGTCTCCAATACTGACCCATCTGTTGTCATCTACTTGGGGCAGATTACATGGGAAATTTCACTATGCAGACATGAATGCCTCAGGGTCCAAAACTCATCTATGAGGGAAAGCTTCTGATAATTGTTTTTGTAGGATAAGTTTTGTTTATCAGTTATTAAAGACTGTGCTTGTTTGAGGTTAATTGGAATATTTTAATGGAGAGAGTTATAGGCTGTGAAAAGCAAACAATGGTGATGTCTGCTTCACTCATAGGCTTGCTGAAATATATAAGAATAAGTACACAAAACATAGATAAGACACTTTTGGGTTCTCTAACTTCTTGCCTTCTCCTCTCTGCTGAGTAACCTAACTAATCACTTTGCTTCTAACCCCCCTGGCTGATCCTCCAAACTCACCTTGCGTGTAAGGCAAACAGTGAGGAGAAGGTGGAAAGGTAGCTGGGAGCCCCTCCTGGGGACTCTGATTTCTGGGAGGGGAGTTGTGTTTCTGTATTACCTTTAACTCGTCTATTTCTGTAACTATTCCTGTCTGTTGTGTATATATCTGCTTGTCTATTGTGTATATATCTGCTTGTATATTATGCTAAGCTGTAAATAGAGATTCATTTCTTAACTTCCAGTTGGCTGAGTCTAGTCTGGGGGATTTTACAAAGTGTGGGGGTGTGGGGAACTCCCAAACCTTCACAAAGAGAAGATGTTAAAGACAAGTTATTAAAGACAAATTATTAAATAATATTTCAACTAAACTACCTCAGCCTCCTCAGTTCTGCTCTGTAGGCAGTAAATTACTTACATACAAGATCATTAGAGATCTTTGAGATTCTTAGTATACACAGATAAAGGACACCCAAATAGATGCTCTCTCTATTGCAACATCAGCCTTGAGTGACACTTGGAGGTGCCATTCCTACCCAATATAAGTCATAAATAACACAGCAACACTGAAACTGTTCTCTGCCAGACCTGTAAATGAAGACATGGCAAAAAGTGAAGGAATCACGTCATGAGTGAGTCTCTCCAAGTCCTTCCCAGCAGCTCTGATCTTAATCAAAGAGATTTGAAAAAAACTACAAGTTTAGTCCGTGTTTGCTCCTGGTATTAGCTATGCCCACATAGAAGGCCTCTAGGAGAACCATAAGCACTAGGAAACTAAAACATGTTAGCAATCTGTTCTCTTCAGAGTAGAATCTGACTTGATTTAGCCCTTGAAATTTAAGTATGGATTACCTCAAATAAAACTGACAGCATGAGACATCTGTGAACAATATAGCTATGTATAATTCCTCTGACCTTTTCTTACAGTACCACCTGCCTTGACAGCTTTAGTCAAACCTCAGCAGAGGTTTACTTGGCTTATGTACATGCTCTAAATCATTCAAATACTGTAAGGACAACACCAGCCTGGTTGTTTCCTTCTCTGATGTTCTAGCTTCTTTGTTGGGCTCTCATCCATCATTACCACATATATTGTAGAGGTGATTGGGTAGATCTGAAGTTTATTAATGGTTAACCAAACTTTTTTCGATCAAATAGTATGACAGATTTTCAGGTTAGTGATTGTGGCAGTTCAGCTACAAACAACAACAAGAGCTGTTTTATGGATCAAGAATATTTTATGAATTTTGCAATGCAGAATCCTCCCAGGGGTCTTGAAGTAGGTGAGACAATGTTGGTAGGAAGAAATGTTTTCTTCCAGAATAGCTAATAAGTTTGGGAATCACAGAAAGGTTTTGAGGAGCAGGTATTCAGGGACAGGTTTCCACTAATCATTTCATAAAACATTCAGGGTCTACATCTTCCTATGTCCTCCTTTTATGCAGCCTCCTCCAGCATAGTTCATGGCTTGTCTGCAGGGTCTGAGATCTAATTAAGAAACAGAAGCAATGAATGTATAAGGTCACTTATCTAAAACTAAGTCTCACTAACTGATGGTTGTTTTGTGCCCAAACGATAGTATCAGATTTAAAGAGGACCTCTCATTTTTTTGTCCCCACAAATATAATGGTTTTTATTTATACAACGATAGACGTGTACAAGGTGTTTGTAAAGCAAGAGTAAAGTGCACTTCTGGAGAAAATGAGAGAAAATCAAGATTAATGACAACTCTTTTTGGGGAAGGAAATTTTTAAAAGGTTAAATATAATAAGTTCACATCGTGCTCGTGCAGCCCAGACAGCAACCGAGTGCTGGGCTGCAGCAAGAGCAGTGTGGTCAACAGGGCAAGGGAGGGGATTCTGCCTCTTTGCTCTGCTCTCCTCAGACTCCATCTGGAGTACTGTGCCATTATGGAGCCCCCAACACAGGAAGGACATGTTGGAGTGGGTCCAGAGGAGGCCATGAAGATGCTCAGAGGGCTTCAACAGTTCTGCTCTGAGGCAAGGCTGAGAGAGTTGGGGCTCTGCAGCCTGGAGAAGACAAGGCTTCCAGGACACCTTAGAGTAGCCTTCCAGGATCTGAAGGGGGAACTACAGGAAGGCTGGGGAGGGACTATTGACAAGGTCTTGGAATGACAGGACAAGGGGCAATGGGTTTAAAGTGGCAGGGGGAAGATTTAGACTGGATGTTAGGAGGAAGTTCTTTACAATGAGGGTGGTGAGACACTGACACAGGTTGCCCAGGGAGGTTGTGGTTGCTCCCTCCCTGGAGGTGTTCAAGGCCAGGTTGTTTGAGGCCTTGAGTGAACTGTACTAGCGGGAGGTGTCCCTGCCTTTGGAAGGGAGTTGGAACTGGATGATCCTTGAGGTCCCTTCCAACCTTACCATTCTATGATTTTTCTTAAAAGCTGTGATAATCCTTGTTACTGGCTGGAATTGATTTTTATATTTCTTTTTGAAAAATGTTAATGCATTTTATGAATGCTATTTTCTAAATCAACTTAGATTAGATTCCTGAGTGAATGCATTTTCACACACAGAAGTCATTATGCTTAATGTATGTGTGGAACTCCAGTTCTTGTGAATGTGAGCATCTGTGTTCTATGTATTTCTCCATCAATGCATATGTTTGTAATTCTGGAAATATTCTTCTGAAAAATAATTTTGTCTGGACAAGAAATATGTAAGTAGAACCACAACTGACTGAACCTGGAGGTGACCACTCAGGTGTTTTCCCTTCCTCTGGGCACATCCCAACCTGCTCTGCTTTATGAATCTGCCCTTTCATTTTTAATTCACAAATATTGGGGAAGTTCAGACAGGATAACAAGGACCACATGCACATAATAGAAAATTACCCGAAATGTTTTGTGTGGAGATTTATGATGACTGTAAAGACTGGGATTGTGAGTCCTTTCTCTGCATATATATAGACAAAGAACAAAGGAAAACAGACATAGGTGTACAAGGGCTCTTCAACAGTGTGGAAATCTTTTGCAGATTAGGTTCTTTTCAATATTTACCCCCATCCAAGCATTTTACTCTTAAAACCAGAAGCAAAACCAACAAAGAAACCGTGTTCAGTTTAATTTCAGTATGACTCTCCCTACTCTAATTGATATTATTCAAAGCCTGAAATGAGTAAAAAAAATTTTTTTTTTCACTGATGCTTCTCTGATACTCATTCCATAGTATCTCAGTCTAACAAACATTAATGAATCTATCTTCCTAATGCCCTTATGAGATAGCAATGGAAGGGATGAAAAGGAAATAAGCAAACCAAGCCCCTTCAACTTCAAGAGCATTTTTTGAAAAAGGTCTTTCCTCATTTAGAATTTAGGGTATAAATCACAAGCATCCAACTGTTACCTAAAGAAAACAGGGACTCTTATGCACGGTCATTAAAAGTACACTGCAAGCCATTGATTTATTCATATACATTAGCCTTCTAAAATACAGAGGTGCTGCTATTACTGTTTTATGAAGTTTGTAAGCAGCTGCTTCAAGGTCATCCAGGAAACCACTCTGTAACCTTTGCTAAAGATGTGTTAACAGATCCTTTAAAAGCAGGAATGTGGAACCATTTTGAGGAGATGGTGCATGAAATCATAACTGAGGCATTATTTCCAATAATAGTGGTGACCTTTTGCAAGTGTTGTGATTAAAAAAAAAAAAAAAAAAAAGAACATGGTCTAGAAAATACCTGCTAGAATCACAACTCACCTTGAGGATACCTCTTCCAGATACCCCTTGTCTGTCTTCTAATGTGTGTTTTCATTCAGTACAAGTAACCTCAGAAGAGGATACCATTGAGACTGTGGAAATGTACTGAATTAGTATTATGACTATATAGCCTTCATATGAACTACTCTTCAGAATCATCTAAAGATGTTCATCAAGCTTGGCTGTTTCTGTTTGTGACACTGCTGAAACGAAAGATGGGGTCTACTCTCACCAGACCTGTGATGGTTTGGGAGTTCCCCGCTCCCCCATGCTTTGTAAAATCACAGTATCACAGTATCACCAAGGTTGGAAGAGACTTCAAAGCTCATCAAGTCCAACCCATTACCACAGACCTCAAGACTAGACCATGGCACCAAGTGCCACGTCCAAACCTGCCTTGAACACCTCCAGGGACGGTGACTCCACCACCTCCCTGGGCAACCCATTCCAGTAGCGACCCAGACTAGACCCAGACTAGAACTTAGCCAGATGGAAGTTAAAGACTGAAGCTCTATTTATAGCTCAGCACAGTGTACAAGCAGAGATATACACAATAGACAGGAACAGTTACAGACATAGACAAGTTAAAGGGAATACAGAAACACAACTCCCGTCACAGAAATCACAGTCCCCAGGGGGAGGGGTTCCCAACTACCCTTCCACCTTCTGCCCACTCCAATACCTTACCCCAAGGTTTGCCTTACATGCAAGGTGAGTTTGGAGGATCGGCCAGGGGAGTTAGAAGGAAAGTGGTTAGCGAGGTTACTCGGCAGAGAGGAGAAAAAGCCAGAACCTGTTAGACCGAGACGCTGAGACTTATCTATGATTCGAGTACTTATTTATATACATCTCAGCAAACCTATTGAGTGAAGTAGACATCCCCATTGTTTCCTTTTCACAGCCTATAATATAATTTTATCTATTAAAATTCCAATTAGCCTCAAACCAGCACAAGACTCCACCTGGAGTCCTGTGTACAGTTCTGGAGCCCTCAGCACAGGAAGGACATGGAAGTGTTGGAGTGGGTCCAGAGGAGGCCACGAAGATGCTTAAAGGGTTGCATTAGCTCTGAGGACAGATTGAGAAAGTTGGGGGTCTTCAGCCTGGAGAAGAGAAGGCTTCCAGGACACCTTAGAGTAGCCTTCCAGTATCAGAAGGGGGAACTACAGGAAGGCTGGGAAGGGACTATTGACAAGGTCTTGCAACGACAGGACAAGGGGCAATGGGTTTGAAGTGGTAGAGGGGAGATTGAAATTGGATGTTAGGAGGAAGTTCTTTGGAGTGAGGGTGGTGAGACACTGACACAGGTTGCCCAGGGAGGTTGTGGCTGCTCCCTCTCTGGAGGTATTCAAGGCCAGGTTGTTTGAGGCCTTGAGTGAGCTGTACTAGTGGGAGTTGTCCCTGCCTTTGGCAGGGGTTGGAACTAGATGATCTTTGAGGTCCCTTCCAACCTTACCATTCTATGATTCTATGATTCTAAAATCCAACAAACCAGTGTACAGCAAATAAAAGCCCAGAGAGGCAAACTGTGATCAGTGATATAATTCTGGACCTATGATATTGTGCTCCTCTTTTTTATGACAAGCATGAGATACTTCATGCGCGATTATTTATTGTTGGCTTTGTTTTGTTCTGTTGGGGTTTAGATTTGGTTTTGGGGTGTTTTATTCCCCATAAATATTATCATACTCCTCTTACTTCTTATCCTGTCTTTATAAAACACAAGAATCCTGTCCTTGAGCTTGTCCTAGACTTTATAAACTCAAGAGCAGTTTCCTTCCTCAAGAAAGAGGAAGGACAAAAAGGGAATTTTGTGGCTGCACAAGGTACAATCTTTATAGCACCTCATTCTTGCTGCCATAAAAGGGCTGTTGGACCTTTGTTTTTGTGTTGGGTTTTTGGTTTTGTTTTGTTTTGTTGGTTTTGTTTTTGGTTTTTTTGGTTTTTTTGTTTTTTTAACATTGGAAGTATAAAATAGTATTTGAATGGTTTAATGCAGCAGACACTGTAAGTCACTGTAAGCAGAATTTCTTATACCTCCTATTCAATCAATACCACAGTTATTTTTCTCCAAGTCTACTGTGCTCTACTGAAGTGATTCTCAGAATGATTTTGGAAATTACTTAAGGTAACCTTTTGTTCTCTGTAAGGAATAGTATGTCTGATTCAGACACCCACATTCTCTAAATTAGCTTAGCTATACTCACAGCAGAAACCCCAACAATATTCTCTCTTCATCTCTCGTCTAACGTGCTCACTGTTAAAGGGTTGTGGAGATTTTCTCTTCTTTAGACAATGTACAGAATGCATACAGCAGAAAATGTGGAGATATATTTACCATAAAATACCTGGAAGAACTGGTATTGCCTTCTGAGAGAAAAGATAACTATTTCAATATCTACCTCAGAGCAAGAAGGTAAGAAACCTTGCTCCAGGTATGCTGATTCAGAAAGACGTGAACTGTGAGAGAGGTTCCATTACTTCCTAATCTATAAATTAATCTAAAATCTTTTAAGATATAGGTTAATTTCTAATTTAATGAATACTTGATTTGGTCAACACACAACTATTCTACAACTCACAGAAAGTTCTGAAGAATTTGTTTGAGGAATAACTGGTTTTTCCATTTTGCAGTTTTCTATAACAGTAACAATATCCACATTATAGGAGGAAGGAGTCAGGAGGAAGTTCTTTACAGTGAGGGTGGTGAGGCACTGGAACAGGTTGCCCAGGGAGGTTGTGGCTGCTCCCTCCCTGGAGGTGTTCAAGCTGTACTAGTGGGAGGTGTCCCTGCCTATGGCAGGGGGTTGGAACTAGATGATCCTTGAGGTTCCTTCCAACCTTACCATTCTATGATTCTATGATTATTATTCTATGACCACTAGTACAGGTCACTCAGGGCCTCGTCCAACCTGTCCTTGAACACCTTCAGGGAGGGAGCAACCACAACCTCCCTGGGCAACCTGTTCCAGTGCCTCACCACCCTCACTGCAAAGAACTTCCTCCTAACATCCAATTTCAATCTCCCCTCTGCCAGTTTAAACTCATTGCCCCTAGTCCTGTCATTCCCTCTAATGTCCCTAGCCAGATTAGTTTACAAGTAGAGTTATGAACTTCCCCAGTAGCTTATCTCTAATGCTTTGGTAATCTAACACTGAAGACGTCAGCAAAGTACTGCATTTCCAATAGGATTATGAAAAATTAGACTAAGATGTATATATAATAGGGCATATTTAAATAAATGATGAGTCAAAAGTAGCTTTGAAGTTCTGGATATTCCTCCCTGCTCTTTTCTTCCAGTCAGTTTTTCATGCATTGCCCAACAGACTCACAAAGCAGCAGGACCTGAAGCTACATAACTCACTGTTCATATTCTCAAGCAAGAAGTGAGTCTTCTTGTGTTCACAGGGGTTTTCACATGTTAACACCATTCACACTTGATGTGGCTTGTGCATTTTATTGTGATCACTTGATGGATTTGACTTAGGTAAGGGAAAGAGTAAATCTAATATACACAGTCCAGACAGCCAACTGAGTCCTGGGCTACAACAAGAGCGGTGTGGCCAGCAGAGCAAAGGAGGTGATTCTGCCCTTTTACTCTGCTCTCCTCAGACCCCATCTGGAGTACTGTGCACAGTTCTGGAGCCCAAAGTAAAGGAAGGACATGGAAGTGTTGGAGTGGGTCCAGAGGAGGCCACGAAGATGCTCAGAGGGTTGGAGCAGCTCTGCTATGAGGACAGGCTGAGAGAAGGCTTTGAGGAGACCTTAGAGTAGCCTTCCAGTATCTGAAGGGTGCCTACAGGAAGGTTGGGAAGGGACTATTGACAAGGTCTTGTAATGACAGGACAAGGGGCAATGGGTTTAAACTGGCAGAGGGGAGATTTAGACTGGATGTTAGGAGGAAGTTGTTTGCAGTGAGGGTGGTGAGACACTGGCACAGGTTGCCCAGGGAGGTTGTGGATGCTCCTTGAGTTCCCTTCCAACCTTACCATTCTATGATTCAATGATTCCATGATAATATGAGTTAAAAGTTTACTCAGATCTATGAAACACACTTGCTAACCTCATTAGATTTATTTTTTCTTTATCCATTTAGGAAGCAAGCATCCTCAGAACTACTATATCATTAAGTAGTACACATATGAACACAAGCCGACAGCACCTCTTTAAACTAACCTGGTCTGGAATTTAAGCTTTTATGCTATACTGCAAGTTTTCCTCTGTACATTACAATGAGTAACACCTTCACTGTAAGATTTTACCTACATCAACTTCTTATTCACATAAATCTAGTTCCTTTTCTGAGCTCTCCAAGCAGTCTTTTTTATAGATCTCATTAGTGAGTCTTCAGAACTTTTGTTATCCTGAAAGGGGAAATATTGTAAAGAGCATGGACATCAGAACACGGCATATAGCTGCTGTGTGCAAAATCTTCAGAGTGTTTTTATCCTTGAAATGACTCTTTTTGTGCTCTCAAGGAGGTACAAATTCATAATCTAACAGCCTAATATCAGACATGATAACCTTCTTTCTGCCACACTCTCTTGGGCAGGGTAATTAATGTAAGCGTAGGAGAAACCACAATTGACATTCTGATCAATAAAATCCTGCTTGGCAAACTTGCAAATGACATTGAAGTGGGTTCCCAGGAGCTATTCAAATACCAACAGAGTGGTACATCAAGTGTATGCCTTCAGCTGATTCACCATACCTAAGCTATGATACAGTAGGTCATTAAGACTCAGCCATTTTCTATCTTCTCACAGCTGTAGTGGGTTTCCACCAGAAGAAAGCAGCTCAAGCTAGTTCTTTTATCAAAATAATATGCAGACATATACCAGCATAATGAAATGGAGTTTGTTTGTTATTTAACACTAAGCTACAACAGCCAAATTATGAAGCAAAATCATTACAAGAATGAAGCACTCTGCTGTTCTACCTGATGAGATAATATTTCCCTCCATAAGACAGTGAATTCCCAGATAATACAGCCACTATATCCCACAGAGCACCTGGTTCAACCTTGACTCAAACAGCAGCAACTTTAAGGCACAAATGTCCATTCTTAAAATACAAGGAGACAAATATCTCTTCCATGAATGTTTTTCATCAATGAGTATTAATTTAGTTTCAGAAAAGGACCACCCATTGTGTGTGCAGCTAACAAAATTTGGGGAAAGATGGGATTAAAAACAAATGAAAGAACAATGTTTAAGCATGCTTGATTAAACACTGGTGCAAAAGTCTTAACTATTACAATCCTCTCATTTTTCTTTGGAAGTGAAAAGGCAACAGAAAGGTTTAAAATGCTGATCATTGTTAGCTAGACACATCTCCACAATAAGGCCAGTATTTTCAGTGAAGTTCATAGAATCATAGAATGGTAAGACTGGAAGAGACCCCAAAGCTCATTTAGTTCCAACCCCCTACCATAGGCAGGGACATCTCCCACTAGAACAGTTTGCTCAAGACCTCATCCAACCTGGCCTTGAACACCTGCAGGGAGGGGGCATCCAAAACCTCCCTGGGCAACCTGTACCAGTGTCTCACTACCCTTACTGCAAACAACTTCCTCCTAACATCCAGTTTCAATCTCCCCTCTGCCAGTTCAAACCCATTGCCCCTTGTCCTGTCATTGCAAGACCTTGTCAATAGTCCCTCCTTAGCCTTCTGTACTGGTTTGAGGCTAACTGGAATATTTTAATAGAGAAAATTATACTATAGGCTGTGAAAGGAAAACATGGTGATGTGTATTTCACTCATAGGCTTGCTGAAAATTGTTTTGGGAAAAGAACATAAGCATAGATAAGTCAGTCTTTGTCTGTCTCTCTCTGGGGACACAGCACAGCACCTGGGGCAGTCTAGCAGCTTCTGGCTCTGGCTTTTCCTTGCCCATTAATTTTCACTAACCACTTTTCTTCTAATCTCCCTGGCCAATCCTCCTAATTTACCTTGTGCATAAGGCAAACCTTGGGGTAAGGTATAGGGGTGGGGAGAAGGTGGAAGGGTGGTTGGGAGCCCCTCCTGGGGTCTCTGATTTCTGGGAGGGGAGTTGTATTTCTGTATTACCTTTAACTTGTCTATTTCTGTAACTATTCCTGTCTATTGTGTGTATCTTTGCTTGTACATTGTGCTGAGCTATAAATAGAGCTTCAGTCCTTAACTTCCAGCTGGCTGAGTTCTAGTCTGGGTCATTTTACAAAGTGTAGGGGGTGGGTAACTCCCAAACCATCACACCTTCCTGTAGACCTCCTTCAGATACTGGGGAAAACAAAAATAAAAACAAAAACAACAAAAAAGTTATGCTGAAAAAAAAAAAAACCAACAGAAGATGCTATATTATACAACTTGCTTGAGATTATAGCTTCAGCCAAACATCTAAGTATGTGATTAAACCTCCTGTGGTAAATGCGCTGGTTTTGGCTGGGACAGGCAGTTTTAGTCATAGTAGCTGGTATGGGGCTAAGTTATGGACTTGAGCTGGAAGAAGTGTTGATAATACAGGGATATTTTAGCTGTTGCTGAGCAATTCTTACACAGAGACAAGGTCTTTTCTGCTCCTCACCCTGCCCCAACAGTGAGCAGGCTGGTGGTGCACAGGAGGCCGGCAGGGAACACAGCTGACACAAATGACCTCAAGTGACTGAAGGAATATTCCACACCACACAGCATTATGCTCAGTATATAAATCTAGGGGACAAATAAAGAAAAGACTGTGGGAGTGATGGTGTTTTTCTTCCCAAGTAACCAATGCATGTGATGGAGCCCTGTTTTCCTGGAGATGCCTGAAGACCTGTCTGCAAGTGGGAAATGTTGAAAGAAATCTTTGGTTTGCCTTTTTTGCACGTACAACTTTTTGCTTTAGCTATTAAATTCTCTGAACTGTCAGTTGATAGGTTGGACTTGGTCATCTTGAAGGTCTTTTCCAACCTGGTTAATTCTGTGATTCTGATTCTTTATCTCAACCTATGAGTTTTGTTTTACCCTTCTGATACTCTCCCCTATCCTAGTGGGGGGTGGGGTGGGGAATAAGCAAGCAGCTGTGTAGGGCTGATTTCTCACCTGAGGTTAAACCATGACAGTAACCATAACAAAACGTTTGTTGAATCAGGTCCCTGTCTGATTTCCTCAAGATCACACTGTGAATAAATACTCAGCAGGGAACTCAGACAGAACAATAACTTAATTGCACCTGAAGCAAATGAATAAGACTATACTATTCTTAGCTGTAGAGACTGCACCTTTAACCAATCATGGAGGAGAGAGAGACTTCTCTTCTGCAGTAATTAGTGATACAGCTATCACTAATTGAGTGATGCAGCTGCATCACTCGCTGGAGAGATTTTATTCTCTTAGTCTGTAATCCCAACACTTAACAATACACAGGATTACTTTTTTTCTTTGCTTTCACCTATGCATGTGTGAATTCTGGAAATGTGGATTTATTTATTTATTTGTTTGTTTGTTTATTTTTCCCCCCCAGGATGTGAAGGGAAACTCAACAAATACATCACACTATAAATGTTAAATCCCAAACTGCTTTTTAGCAGCAGCACATGGCAAGCACAGAAGTATGATGAAAGCTGCATACAGCAGAGAGTTATGATTCTCACAGTTACAGTCTCAGCAGCTCTCTCTGCTGAGATTCCTTCACCTGTCCTTACTGTCTGCTCTCCATCCAACTTGAAACCCAGCCAGGTGCCAAACATAAAAATGGGCAGGGAAGCAGTTGTTTTGGGGATAATGAAATCACAGAGGATGCAAATAACAACTGAATAGATACAAAATACTTTGCTTTGATTGAAGGGATAATTTTTGGGTTGGTTTTGTTTGTTTGGTTTGTTTTTAAGCAGCCTGGGAAGGTATGGGAATAGGGGAGTAGAGAGTTTCAGGTGTGGAACCACCAGGGGATTGCTCTGAGCAAAGAAGTGGGGATAGTAAAGAATTAAAAGGTGGAAAAGTTGTCTGCAGAAAGGCAAATGAAGAAACCACACGGAACAGAGAAAAGGGAAGCAGAGCTACTTACTAGGCATAAATCAACATCTCAAAAGGTCTGCTGGCCTTCTGGGATGAGGAATTGATAGTTTCCTTCCTGTCACTTTACTACTGTGCAATGGCTGGTGCCTCAGCCTCTACAGGGCCACTAGATCCCATTCCCTGATTCTGCTACCTGAGCCTTTAAATTCCAATAAATCAAGAAAATTGACATTTCTAAAAATAGTTCTTTTACCTAGCCTGAGGTAATTACAGCCCAGGAGAATTAGAAGCATTATGCATACATGAAGCTTCATGAAAGCCCCTGGGGTATGATTCATCTTGCAATAACCACACCTCTCTCCTGTCTCATCCCAACTAATCATCAAATATCTCCCAGTTTCTCCACCTCTCTATTCTTCATCCCTCTTCCCCTCCCTGTAGAGGATACCTGAAAATTGAAAGCTGGTACAAAGAAATGGGAACAATAAGTTTAAAAATTCCTATTGCTCCATTTCTGGTGGGAATGTTCCTGAGCCTTGTAGAGCGAGAGAAAGAAAATCCCCAAACACTCCTCTGACTCCTTGTTATCAGTCTCACAGCACTGAAACAATTTAGGCACAGCTGGGAGTAAATATAGAAAAATGGTAACAAATGAAGGATTGAAAAATGGTAATGTAACAGGAGAAAACTATCTGGAGTTTTATTTTGTGGAGGGATGAGTGCTGGTTCCAATGGAAGTTGTGGGAATAAACACTATTTAAAAGAATCTAGTCTGTAGAGAGCTTCTTTTGAAATTGATTTCCCAGGAAATA
The DNA here is from genome assembly GCA_013396675.1 of Eubucco bourcierii. NCBI lineage: Eukaryota > Metazoa > Chordata > Aves > Piciformes > Ramphastidae > Eubucco > Eubucco bourcierii. Next base: position 4,168 of record VWZE01006287.1, on the reverse strand, counting down.
GATGGCATTTTTTAATTCTCTTACCTGAAGGAAGACTACAGCCTTTGTGTTTCAGTAAAGAGGACAACTTCTAAAATATGGGTTTTGGTCTTTAGGGGCAGCCTCTCTATATGTTGGCACATGGCAACATGCTACAAGGGTCTGTATTGCTGAGAACAATATTAATTGCAGTGATTTTTGTGACTACAGATTCCACACAGGAAGTTAATGAACAGAAAGAATTTGTAGGACTTTTGACTACTGAGAACATAACTGTTCAGCAGCATCAGCAATCACCCGACATATTTCTTGGCTCCCTAGTTCAGGAGAGACAGGGACCTGCTAGAAAGAGTCCAGCAGCGAACAACAAGGGTGACTGGAGGACTTGAGCATCTGCCCTATGAAGAGAGACTGAGAGACCTGGGGATGTTCAGACTGAAGAAGAGAACACTGAGAGGAGATCTGGTCATTGTGTACAAATGTCTGAGGGGTGGGTGTCAAGTGGATGGGACCAATCTCTTTTTGGTGGTCTGCACCAAGAAGACAAGGAGCAATAGACAAAAACTGGAACATAGAAGATTTCACCTCAACATGAGGAGAAACTTTTCTACAGTGAGGGTGACAAAGCACTGGAATAGGCTACTTAGAGAGGTTGTGGAGTCTCCTTCTCTGGAGGCTTTCAAAACCTGCCTGGATGCATTCCTGTGAAAACTACCCTAGGGGATCCTGCCTTGGCAGGGAGGTTGGACTCCATAATCTCTGGAAGTCCCTTCCAACCTCTAAGGTCCTGTGATTCTGTGATCCAATTCTTTATTTAAGAAAATGACTGTAATACTATCTGCTATAATTTAAAGGATAAGGTGTGTGTGGTGTGGAGGAGGGGTGGGGGGAGTGGGGGGGAGAGTGCATTTACACAATGTAGGATACAGATTTAAGGGCAAATAACCTTATCTTCAAGACAACAGTGAATCTTTTTGACATATGTGCTCAAGTGGAAATTCAGAGTTGTCTGTTATGGTGATTTGGTACTCAGCACTCGACTTGTTGCCAGTCACCACCGCTGGAGGCAGGGTACTGCTTTAGATAAACCCTTTATCTGTTCCACAATAACAGTTCAGCTGGCTCCAAGAACTAAGAACTTGTTATTACTGTAATAGCAAAAGGTATCTAATTAATTCCATCCATCCTTTTAATATTACACATAATAATTACTTTAGTATTGCATGGAGTTGTTACATTTCCAAATGTTAATTCAGGAGCTAACTTTTATCTTCCCATCCTCATTCTTATCCTCACCCACATGTTTACGAAGACATTTTGGCAAAATGTTTTTTTCTAAATTGTTAATTAGACCACTGTGCATAGAATATTATTCCTTCATTACAGGAAATTGCAAGTACATTCTTTTCCAGTAGAGACAGATGAGTGACTTTGTCGCACACTTTGTTCTCTTTATTTGCTCTAGGAATAGCTTTCAAAACCCACAGGAACCAGGAGGCAGTAACATTGATAATGCAATGACTTCTTTGCAGTTAGACCTAGATAATCAAAAAGCTATTACTGAACTCAAGCTGGGGCTTAGCTAAATCTACTCAATAGCCACATGTGTAATGATTAACTTTATATTACCAGTTTAGATGCTCTGACTTTCAACCAGATGACTTGAATAATGCCACTTCATTAAATTAGGGAGAAGACAGAACATTCCTGTTTCTGGATTCTCTTGCAAAAACCTTTGTGAATAACACGGGGAGTAAGGTAACTGCTCTGAGATATTGACATTTAAACTAACTTCAGTATCTAAAGGTGAAGTGTCTAGTGCAAATGAGGCTCCTTTTACCAACAATGGAAAAGACAGCAAACTGATTCCCAATCTGTTTAACCCTAAGTGAGGAAAGCTCTTCAATACAGAGTCATTCTCTTCACAGAGAAGTGTTCCTGTTTACTATTCCTTATGCAACTAGCATTATCTAAACTTTTAATACATCTTGGTGGTAGAGTTTAGAGTGTCTCAGTGATGACATGCTCTACATTCTGCTGTAGTTATAAGATGTAAGTAAATGTGAACCAGATACTGAACATATAGAAACTCCTGTAAATGTCTGAAAAACGGGTCCAAATATCAATGTTCACACTTCAAGCTATATTCTTGCCTTTATTTTGGAGTTTTGGGGTTTGTGGGCTTTTTGTTTTGTTTTGTTACTTTGAAGATAACAGCTTATGAAATCCACTGAGATCTGCACCTACACACAGATTTGAAGCTAGTTAATAGGTCCAATTAAGGTTTGTATTTGTGAGGATCTGGCAGAAATATTATATACATCTAAATATACCCTACAAAACTTGCTCTCCATGTCGATGTGTATCAACATCTCCCTTCACATGATTTTTTTTATCTCCAAGAGTACTGACATAAATGATAAAACACTTGGAAAATTACTTGGAGGTTCATAAACATGAATACAACATTCAAATAGATCAGCATAACACAGAATTTTGAATGGCTGAGTTCTACCTAATGCATTCTTATATTTTATGATACCGTTGCATGATACTCAGAGTGGAAAAAGTTGTGTACTGCCACTGCTTAGAGTTATGAATTTCATGGTGAGGAGACTTGCTGAAATATATGGACAGGCAGATACAAATTCACATGTGTTTATATACAAAAATAAAAATAATATATAAATATATAAATATTATATGCATACTCTATTATAATATATAGATAATTATATGTATAATCTATTGAAATATGTACATATATATAAACATATAGATAATTATATGTATAATCCATTGAAATATGTATATATAAAAATATATAGATAATTATATGTATACTATATAGTCTATATATAAATATATAAAATATATGCAAGTGAATATATATAATTAGATATCATTTTATAT